>VWZZ01000890.1:66085-117045 GCA_013399095.1 Psophia crepitans | reverse complement strand
CCCAAAACTGGACACAGCACTCAAGGTTCGGCCTCACCAGGGCTGAGTACAGGGGGACAATCACCTCCCTGCTCCTGCTAGCTACACTATTCCTGATACAAGCCAGGATGCCGTTGGCCTTCTTGGCCACCTGGGCACACTGCCGGCTCATGTCCAGGCGAGCGTCAACCAACACCCCCAGGTCCTTTTCCTCTGTAGAGCTTTCCAGCCACCCTGCCCCAAGCGTGTAGAGCTGCCTGGGGTTGTTGTGGCCAAAGTGCAAGAACCGGCACTTTGCCACATTGAATCTCATCCCATTGGCCTCTGCCCAGCAATCCAACCTGTCCAGGTCCCTCTGCAGAGCCATCCTACCCTCCGGCAGATCGGCACTTCCCCCCAGCTTGGTATCATCTGCAAACTTACTGAGGGTGCACTCAATTCCCTCATCCAAATCATCAACAAAGATGTTGAAGAGGATGGGCCCCAACACCAAACCCTTGGGAACACCACTCATGACCAGATCTACGATTCATCATTCACCAAATGTAAGGCACCAGGATGATTTCTTGACACAGGCAATGTTTCCAAATATTTAGCCTCTGCTATCAATTTGAATACAAGATTAAAATGCTTTCTACTGTAATGCTTAATCTAACCTAATTCCATAGACAGTTTTTAACTGAAAAAACTGATTTTGAAGATTAGCCATCCATACAAATCTCAAAATGCCCAATCATTTCACCTGTCCTAGAGTGGTTAGCCTCCAATGTCACTGCAGTAAAGAAAACCAAAAGTCATTGTAAACTACAGAAAAGTAACCATTTCCAGGATACGGTACATGGTAGGAAGTACCATGTACCTCAAATATCAGTAGTAACACACCACTGGAATAGACTGTCCCACTTAGGAGTTGTCTCTGAAAAAGTAATTTATATCATTGGTTTCAAAATTGTGGTCTATGGACAATGAGTGGTTCATGAGTAGTAAGTGATCCACACCTGGCCTGTGAAACCATGCTGAGTAGCAGACCAGCTCATGACAGCCTGCAGAGCTTCTCGCAGATCCATGGAGTGTTATAACTGCTTTCTGCACCATTGCGTCTTCATGTTTTAAAAGATGATTATGTTTTCTCCAGGCAACAGAAGGCTTGTTGCCATAAATACATAAAAGGCTATTGAAAACGAGCAGGGAATCAACTGTTTTCTATATCTGGTGTTGTCAGAGGAAAGAAGTGGTAAATTAAGGCTTAACATTAAAGAAAACTTTCTCGTGGTAAGGATAATACCGGAATAAGCTGCCTGGGGATACCGTAGATTGTCCTCAACAGTATTTTATCACAGAACCCAGACTGCATCTGCCAGGAGTGATACAGGTTTAGCTGATCCTGATGTTAAGGAAAAGAGGGAGACTAGGAAAGCTCTCATAATGCCTTACAGTCCATCGCTTTACACATATCTGCTTGGTATTGGTTTTGCCTTTTCTTTTTAATAAATCAATTACCAACTATAAGTCTTTCTTTCAATTTTTCTCCTTCCCTTTTGTCTGGATGAGGATATTAATCTGGATTGGAGCAATCACAAACATGGATACATGCTTGGGCAACGAGTGCGTGGAGAGCAGCCCCGAGGAGAAGAACTTGGGGGTACTGGTGAACGGAAAACTATAAATGACTCAGCAGGGTGCACTTGCAGCCCAGAAAGCCAACCATAACCTGGGCTGAATCAAAAGAAGAGTGGCCAGCAGGTTGAGGAAGGTGATTCTGCCCCTCTACTCTGCTCTTGTGAGACCCCATCTAGAGTACTGCATCCAGCTCTGGGGTCCCCAATATAGGAAAGACATGGAGCTTCTGGAGCGTGTCCACAGGAGAGCAACAAAGATAACCAGAGGGCTGGAGCACATTTCCCATGACGACAGGCTGAGGGAGTTGGGGTTGTTCAGCCTGGAGAAGAGAAGGCACCAGGGAGACCTTCTAGCAGCTTTGCAGTACTTAAAGGAAAGATGAAGAGGGACTTTTTATCAGGGTGTGTAGCGATAGGACAGGGAGTAATGGCTATAAAATAAAGAGGAGAGATTTAGATTAGATGTTAGGAAGAAATTCTTTACTGTGAGAGTAGTTAGGCACTGGCACAGGTTGCCCAGAGAAGCTGTGGATGCCCCATCCCTGGCAGTGCTCAAGGCCAGGTTGGATGGAGCTTTGGGTAACCTGAGCTAGTGTCGGGTATCCCTGCCCATGGCAGGGCAGGGGAACTAGATGATCTTTGAGGTCCCTTCCAACCCAAACCATGCTATGACTCTACAATTCTATTATTCTCTGTTTCTTGCCATTTTTGTGGTGCTGAGAATAGACAGAATTCAGCAAAATAAAGAAATTTGTTTCGTGTCAGAAGGATCCAGTATTTATTTGCTTCTGACGTTTGCTAGACTCCAAAGCCCATTAGTGCTAAATCAACCACACTCATTTAATAACTAACAGCAGTATTTCTTGCCAAATAATGTTCTCTGAGTCTTTTTTTTCCCCGTCTGTTGGAAGCAGGGCACCCAAAATGAGCAGTAGAAGTTAGAGGCACTCACTACCCCTATAAAAGGGAGATAGATTGTTTGAAAGAAGGAATATGCTTATCGGCAGGAGGAAGATAACCTTCCACAGATATCCTGAGCATTTGCCTACCCAAAAGCATAGAAGTTGTAGTAACACCATGCACATCTTCCAGCCTTCATCCCCGTCTCTGACGGCAGAACCGGAGGCAAAGCAGCCAGCAGCAGACCTCTTTCCACGGTGAGTTAATTGAGGAGGAAAGGGCTCATTAGAGTTCACTTTCTGAACTCACATTCATGAGGAGAGAGTTTCTAAGTGACTCCTTGCAAGCAGCCGAGCTCTGACAGCAATTACATTATGAGTTTTGACTGAGTAAACAGTAAGGAAGATTTCTGGTGTGCCACAAATTTGGAACACCGAGATAAAACACACCAGCTGAGACAACTGAAGGGGAAACAGATGTAACTGAGAAGTAGTTTGTAGTACTTTCCTTGATGTATGGTAAATGTATATGTACACACGCACACATATACATACACACAGACATAATATATAAATTTAGACATATGTACTTGTACACATATACGCATATACTTGGACATATGTGCATATGTGCATATATTCACTCGTATTTATATGTACACATATCTACTATATGGGGGGGGGTGTAAAAATATATATATACATATAGCTCATGATCCTTCTAGAGATATTTTCCATTACTGCTTCTTCCAGAAAGTAATTACTTTGCATTACATGATACTGATGTTTTTGATTGGTATATACAGTCGGATTAAGCAGGGTGTGTTGTCTTTCACCTTGGGCATCCACATAAGTGTAGAGCTAGCTCTAGACATTATTCATCATAGTCATGAGTTGCAGAGTCAGAAAGGATTGATGATGGCACCAGCATGGAGACTTACATACATAGTCTTCCTCTAACTTTTCCACACTTTATCAAAGCAGAGGAGATAGAGCTGTAAGTTGTGCAGGGGCCTATCAGAGCAGGAGGGACATAGCCACAGCCTTCAGCCCTCTGGAGATTCTTGGCAGAGGTGGAGTCTGTAGGAAGCCTTGGGCTTGCTTCCATGAATCGCAGCAACTGAAGATTGTTTTAGTCTGACCATGATACAGCTGAGTCTCAGCTGCTGCTCTGAAATTGTTGTGGGAAAAAAGTGAATTTCCTTGAACCTTGTGTCTGCTTGGACACATCACCCAGCCTGGGGCTTTTGGAACAATTTTATGGAATTTGTGACATTCCACCATGGACCAGAATCCTGCTGTGATGGATACCGATTCCTCTGCACATTTTTATGTAGTGTAATCCCAAGATGAGACTTCCAAAACAGAGCTGTATGTACACCATAGAACATATTTTGTTGTCTGGATGTAAGGTTTCAGTTGTAAGAACTTAGCTGTCATTTGTGGTCTGAATACCTACAAGGGAATACACTGACAAGTGAATACATTGAGAAGGTACTAGCACAATTTGAACAAGGTTTATAACTTATTTCACATGCTGTTTATTTACAATATAAAATTAATATAAAATACAAAAATTACAAAGCAATTCCCATATATTGCACTCTAGGCTTCCTGGAGTGTGTTCATAACACGCTATCCAGATGTATGCTACAATGATGTCATAGACAGGTTGTGATTTTAATAAGGCAGATACGTTATCAAGGAGGGTTAAATATGCGGGTTTGTAAAAAATAAATAAAAGGAAATTCAAAAGCCAAGAGCAGCAATATTTCCTGAAGCTAGGTGCACTTTAGGATCTAGTATCAAAGTAAAATTATTCCATGCAGTAATCATAGCTTTGACACATGCCCATTGCAGGAGCGTCAATCCAGATGAAGGACGAAAAGGAGCCCTTTGCCTTTCCAGAAACTGAAAGCAGTCTGGCTGCACCCGACTGACTAATTTTCGTCTGTTTCCATGGTTACAATAAGATAACATACACGCACTCTATCGGATCATTTTTGGCAGAAGGGAATGTCTCCATAGCAGTCCATCTCCCTTCCCCTCCACAGACTGGAGGAATTAGGAAGGAAAATCTGGGCCTGCAATGGGCCCATCTCCTCTCACACTGCAGTGCACTGAGAGGAGAGGACATGCTTTCAGAGCACACATCTCAAGCATGACTGTGTTTCATGAAAACAGTGTGTGTGTACAGAACCTTGTAACCGAGGATCAGGAGATACCAGCCTGCCATACTCCCCAAAGCACTTGAAGATATAAAAGCACCGAGGGTTGTATATAGGAGGAAAAGACTTGCACAAGCTGGGAAACACCATTCATATGGGAAGGGTAACAAGGCTCAAGTAAACAAGAGAGCTGATTTTGCTTACTTTTGCATGGGAACCCGAGTGAACTTGTTATGCAACCCTACCTACTGTCAAAAGGGCAGCACTTCACATCCTTACCTCAAGAAGGTCAGGCTGAGGATTTAGCTCACATCTTTATCTCGACGGTGTCCCCTATTTATCACGATTGACATTCTCTCTGAGTCTTTCCAGGGAGCTTGGCTGCATTCAAAAAGAGAAAACATAAAAAGACATCAGACATACAAGGACAGCCCTTTCCAGATCTCATAGAATCATAGAATGTCTGGAGTTGGAAGGGACCCATAACGATCATCGAGTCCAACTCCTGGCTCCACACAGGACCAGCCCAATCAGAGCAGATGACTGAGAGCGTTGTTCAGATGCTGCTTGAACTCAGCCAAGCTTGGTGCTGTGACCACTTCCCTGGGGAGCCTGTTACGGTGCCCGAGCATCCTCTCAGTGAAGAACCTTTTCCTCATCTCCAACCTAAACCTCCCCTGAGGCAGCTTCATGCCATTCCCTCAGGTTCTGTCACTGGTCACCAGAGAGTGGAGATTAGCATTTGTCCCTTTGCTCCTCCTCGTGAGGACGACATAGGTGGCCATGAGGTCTCCCCTCAGTATTCTCTTCTCCAGGCTGAACAAACCTAGGGACTTCAGCCTCTCCTCATATGTCTTCCCCTCTAGACCCTTCACCATCTTTGTTGCCCTCCTTTGGATACTCTCCAATAGCTTTATGTCTTTTTTGTCCTGTGACGCCCAAAACTGCACACAGCACTCGAGGTGAGGCCGCACAAGTGCAGTGTCGAGTGGGACAATTACATTCCTAGACCAACTAGCAATGCTGGGCTTAATGTACCCCAGGACACAGCTGGCCTTCCTGGCTGCCTGAACACACTGTTGGCTCGTGTTCATCTTGGTGTCAACCAAGACCCCCAGATCCATTTCAGTGTGGCTGTTCTCCAACACGTCATCCCCCAGTCTGTATGTATAGCCAGGGCTGCCCCAGGTGCAGAATCCAGCACTTCTCTTTGGTTTGGGTCTTCTGTCTGCTTATGCTGAAGAGCTCCCCCTTCTTCACCCTAAGAGGATTCCCATCCTCTTTCTTAACCGTGCACCACATTTTCCTAGTAGTGAGAGAGAGATTCTGGGGAAAAAAAAAAAGCAAGTACCTGAAAGCCTTTGTGTTGTAAGAAAAAAAAAAAATATAAATATGTAATTTTTCAATACACTCCTCAGTTTAAATACATTCTGGAATAACCCAAATTAATTTAGAGAGAATAGAATTTTTGTGAGAAGGGGAGGAAGGAAGGAACTTCAGGTTATTTGAAATATTTTGCTAAATCAGATGTTAGATCATTTGTTTCCAGGAATTTTCCTTGCTGAAAGCAAGGAGACTTCACAAGCAGATTCATACACCATTCTCCAACTAGGAGGGGAGCTTCTGTTTTGCTGCTTGAAACCAACAAACCACCAGGTAGGGCAGGTTCCCAGAAAGTCACCTCACTCTTTGGCTTCCTCAAGTTCAAGGAGTGGCCAGTTCCTCATTCCTGGGTCCTAAAAGCACTTTGGGTTATGGCGTTCCTGCAAAATAGACTAAAAAAGAGAGAAAGCCATTATTCCCGTACCCCAGTTTAGGAAGTGCTGCCTATTTTGAACTTCCACTACCCCTAAACTTTCCATCCCCAAATCTTTAATGAGTTGTGTTATTTTGATTTCTTTTGTTCAGATGTTGCTTCAGTCATAGTATTAATCAGGTTTTATGAATTCTCAAGCTTTTTGGCCTCCTCAGAACTGTGTGTCTTTGATACATGAAAGACTTGTTAAAAGTAAAAAAAAAATAATAAAAATTAAGATTTTCCCACATCAGCCCAACAGAACTTAATGTACAGCAACCTGAATTCTGTTCTCATTAGTTTTTTATTTGGCAGTCTTAATAATGCAGGTTTCTTCTTATTTGTAACATGTTGAGAAGAGTTTTCATATGATTTGTTATAGAGAAAGACTAAGGAAATCCCCCGAAAAAACATTGTAGAATAATACGAACACTTCCATGAAATATCAACTGTGTTGGCACAACTGGATCTGTGGGACAGCTCTTTATTCTTCTTTTTCCTACAGGACATTCTCATGAAGGTCATGCCTCCATTTTTGCTTTCAGAAGTACAGCACTAAACATTTTACAACACTGTGTCTTACTAGCCAAATCTATCTGACTGTCGGGGGGAAAAAAAGTATATTCTGTAGAAGCAAGTCTGGTTGAAGTTTCTTGAACTTCACATTGGTATGAATTATTGCTTCCTGTTACCCAGAATAATCTTTTACTGTATTTCTTCAGCCTGGCCTTCATTAGGAATAATACTGCCAAAAGATACAGCCCAAGTTCTATCAGAGACTCAGTCATGAAACAAGAAGGGAAAATGTTAGAAGTGCAGCATTAAACCTAGAAATGTTTATCATGTTTTTATTTATCTTTTTTCTTGTCCTGTCTCTGTCTCCCCTTCTGTGTGTACGTATACATGCAAGTACATATATACATAGCTATGTCTATCTACATCTATACATGCATATGCACGCATATATCATTTCACCCTCTGTATTTGTCTGCACTTTGTACACTGGCAATCGATGAAGCAAAGAACAGCAGCAATATCTGATTGTCTATTCCGTGCTCTGGATAGCTGAATCACAAACCCCGTATTTTTTAACAAACTAAAATAGGAACAGCAAAAATCTGTTAACTGAACAGTTAAGAAAAGTTCTAACCCTCAGTAATTCACAACCCTCAACAGCTACGAAATGGATACTAGGAGCACAGGAGCAGTCGTACTGGTTCAGATCAAACCTTTACCTCCGGCGCTGGCTGCAAGCAGGTGCACAGGGAGGGCAGCAAACAGGCAGGTATCCGCAATACTTCCCTGGAACAGCAGTGCAGGCTTACGGGTAGGTAAACTTGTTTAGGAGGTCAAAAACAGAAGAAGAGTCAAAACCAGTGGTCTCCCAGCTAAGTCAACCACTTTCTGTTGGAAGGAAAAGTAACATTATCTTAATACCTTCTGAAAACTTTTTGGGATGGAGTTTCAGAAGACTCCAGCTACAAATCTAAATGCAAGAAATAACATATTTCAGGACTACTATTTCTGAAGCCAGTAGTGCCCCTTACTGTGAAGACTACAAGTAAACACTGGGGTGAACTTTCCAAAAGTAAATATCTGCTGTACCCCCAAGTCCCTGTAAGGTCACTTGGGAAAATATGAGATGGCTGTTCTGATAATTCTCACACATAACAGTCAGTGAACAAAAGCTACAGCATGAATTATTTGTGTCTTATTGCAAATGCCAAAATTTCACACATTTATCTTGGTTAAACTCAGGAGAAATTTATAAGTGAGGCAAGGAGAGTGTTGTTGGTCCCAGAATTGTAAGTAACACCCTTTAAAAGTGTTCCCAAAGTCAGGTGGGAAAAGCTGTCCGGCAGCATCCTTTTTTCCAAGGTTTTGGAGCATGAGCCAGCCCTTCTCCTACAGACTTGTTAATACAAGGCCAAGTTCAGCTTTGCCACGGATGAAGGAACTGCCAAATTCATACAACACAGAGCAGACAGACAGCAACAGGCAGCACGAACACAAGAGGCTGTCACTGGGGTGATGCCTGTCTGGATCGGCATCAAAGTTCAACCCGTGTGATTAAGTCCTAACAGGATACAGCAGAAGCAGTGTCCTGTGAAAAGTGTCTAAACAGTTCCCAATTTGGGTCTGGTTCACAGCCCTCGTGGCTTGTACTAGGGCGGCGGTCAGGAGCACACCTTCACCCTGGTCTGCTATCATCAGCGAAGCGCTGTTCCTGTACCCCTTCCCTCACCCCTCCACCCCATCACATGGCAGAGAGAAGTGAGCTTCCAGGGAAACAAAACAGGACCAGAAGGCTGATCCTGAGTGCTGCTCATCCAGGCAGCACCAAGATTATCATTCCAGCGAGTCTCACGCTGCTGCCAGCGTTCAAGGCAGCACGCGAGGGAGCAGAGCAGCACTGACAGGAGGGCCGGTGTGAGAATGGAGGGTGCTCCTAAAAAGCCCTCAGAAAAAGCTTGCAAAGAGCGACAGGGGGAAGAGCGGAAAACACAAACTGCTGTATCTGTCTGATTTTTCCCCAGAGCCTAACAGCTTTCCCTTTGTTCCTAAATTCTGGGTAGCTATTTATGTAGGCACGACTTGAACGTTTCTCACTTCTCCATTTGTGACACACACATTAACACACTGGGTACAATAGCTGCAACAATTTCCATTTGAGCTGGCTTAAACCGTATTTTCTTTCTTTCCCAGTTCTGACAATTCTTGTTAGCCTAAGCAACCATCAGTGCATACGACATTAGAGCTATGGCATTACATTCTAAGTCGGAGCTACACTGCAAAGTTGCCATGAATCCTTCAAATCTGGCAAAGAATTATGCAATTTGTTTTTCAAACCATGGCCCGCTTGTATTTTCTGTGCCAGTCCTCACACATTACTTTCAAGGCCTAATAGAAAGTGAGACTGATTTCTTGACCTGTTGCCCAAGTCAGCAAGGATTTCAGCTGCATTCTTCCGGAGCCGACACTTTGGTCAAGTAGTCTCCAGAGAGCTATCTGACTGTACAGTCTCAGCTGATACAATGGGTTGAGGTACTGCTGTAGGAAGGAGGATTCCTCTTCCATCTCCCAAAGATGGAGAAAAATAAATTCAGCCTTTTAGAACATTCACTGTGATGGGTCCAGGTATAAAAAATGTATATGCACCAGTGAAACACATAATAGATTTTAATTGCAACTTACAGGTTTCCTTTTCCTTCTTTTTTCTTTTTTTTTTTCCCTACAGTATTTTTCTAATCAAGAGCTACAGCAAATATTACAGTCTTTCTAAAACAGCACTCTCATAAGTTTGTCTGGAAAGGGGTATTGTGGTTTGCACAAGTCAATGGGCCCTTGAGTTTATTTGAGGCATCTGGTAATTTCTGCAGTACAAACAGAAGGCACTTATGAGTGAAGGAAGGCACCTGTCTGAAGTAGTGTTCCCACCCCTGGCTGAAGCAGTAGCATCCTGTAAGACCATGTATGTAGAAGAACATCTGCACACTGTGAATAAATGGAAGTGGTCCAACATGATGTTTATGAACCCAGCAATTCATAAAATCCACACCAAATTTACCTAGAGCTGCCCCAGGACTTAAAAATTCACTGCCAGTATTCAGTCCAGTTGATCCACACTGTTCACCCTTCAAGAGGTGCTGTGGATCTTTTCTGCCATATTTTCCAAGGTGGGTGATGTTTAGGACCGCGTTGCTGTGATGTCGGTCTGAGTAAGATTGAAATGCCTGACAACAGCCGTGGATGCAGGTAACAGTGGCTGTGCCTACACTTCTACATGCATCCCACACACAAGAGCAATGTCTGCATATCAAACGAACACTGACTATGTCCACACTGCATCGCATCTGACTGCGTGTCTGCTTTGGACACCAGCTCACGATGGAGTGAGAGAAGAAGAAATGATCTCAAAGTGTCTAAAATAAAGTGGGACAATAAGGTGAGGATGCCCTCATGGGAGCTCAGAGGAGTAGATCAGGGTACAAATCCTGCTGGGCAGTGCTGGAGGTTTGCACAGTGCAGAGGGAGCCCAGGTGTGACCTCCAGAATTCACTGAAAACGGCCACCCAGTGAAACTCTCCCCAGAAGCAAATCTACGTTTTGTTTTGAAGAAGATTGGCTGACATGAAAAGGAAGCTGGGGAATGAACTAACATTTAGGAAGGGGACCAGGTGTAAACTAGACAGAGAAGTTATCTGATATTGTAAACACGCCTTCTACATCTGCTTCCCAGCAGCGGTGAAGCAAAACAAAGGCTGGATCAGCAGACTAGAGCTCCTTAGATCTGAGTCCAGTCTGATATCTGAACTCACAGTTTTCAAACAGTTTATGTGTGTCATTGGTCACATACCCCACAAACAACCTGCCAACTCTGGTACTTTTAAAAGGTGTGTTTTACCAGCTTATCCCTCCTCTGGCTGTGTGGGGTCACTCCCCAGTTCCCTGCTCACAGGGGAATTTCGCTGGTGTGACCTTACACAGACTGTATGCTCAGAACCGGTTAAACCAACGCAAACACTGTCATTAGGCAACTGTGGAAGGAAAAACAAACATGTTTAAAAATGTTTATTGCTGTTTTAAAAACCCTGTCATTAGAAAACTGTTCAACATGCCAAGCATCTACTATATATACAGGTTTACACATGTATGAGTAAAGAGTTACCTCGGATATGCTTCATGAAATCAAAACACATCTCAGCAAACTAATGAAATTCAGGTAAACACTCCACAAATTCATCATTTGCCAGATTTGCTGTATCTGAAATATTTAATTAATCATGCTTTAGGTAAGAAGATCCCACTACCACTCACCTGAATAAAATTTGAACAGGACTGATTAATTAATGCATCTTTTTTGATCTCCCCAGTGTTACAAAATCAAACATTTCATGGGAAGGGTAATGCTGACTCAAAGGGATGAAATTTAAAGTTTCCAGATCACATTATCCTTCAGAAATCTCCATTCAGCAGGTCTCACTTGGGGGAAAGTCCTGTCCATCCTGACTGGATCTCAGAGTTGAACTACAAGTGTGGCATAACACAAATACTTTGAAAAGGGGATGGCTCCTCCTGTGGCTGGGGAGGTGCCCTTCAGACACATACACAAATCTGTTGGGTCACTGAGCTGCTTCAGTTTCAAGAACATTCCTAGAGAGCCTGCAGATATTCTACCATCCTTGACAGCATCTTTCTTAAGATCCCAAAATGAGGGCTAAGGGATGACCGGAGTTACATACCTAGCACATTCTGTTGTGAGAGTTCCCTTGGAGATGGGCTTCTGGCATCTCACACAGACGCACTGCTCTAAAACTGCTCCATACCGCAGCAGCATTGCTGCGGCTGCAGGCAGGTGAGGGTTGCAGCTGTCTTCCTCGTACTTCCAGTTCTCAAGCAGACCCTGGAGGTCACTAGAAAACAGCAGAAACACCAATTTCCTAACTTCAACATAACTATCTTGGATTTTGGCACACAAATACCTCTTCGGTAACATGTGCTGTCTGGCACCTCTCAAAGACTTCATGGAAATTTTTAAGCCCCTTATAATCAGTTGATTCCCACTACAGTCCTAAAATAATGGCAAACAATTGCTGTCTCAACATTAATGGTGGGGAATGTGATGATTAGGGAAGGCAAGTTCCGCATCAGAGAGTCCTCAGTTTAGGGACCTGTAGGTTCTCCAGCCCAAAAAGAAACCTAACTCTAACCCCAAACTCAGCTGCGTGCCCATTTGATCAATGAGGTCGTGAGTGTGCTAGTCACCAAGTCTGTAGACAACATCCGTGTTAACCTGCTAGGTTAATGTACGGTAAAGTCAGGGCAGAACTGGTAATGGGAGCAGAGGAGTTTCAGGCTCTGCCTCTGAAACACGGCACTGCCAACGATCCCAGAGTGCAAAGAAACCTTGGGGCAGACTGAAAGAAGCAAAAACTATGCAACAGAACTGACATTTACAGTGGAAACCTTTCTCCCTGTTAACACTTCTGCCTTTTTTAGCTATACGTGTGGGTATCACCAAGCTGCATTAAGAATTTTACATGCCCAGTATTTCCTGTCTGGAATAGTACATTTTGTAAGTCCTTTGTCAAAAAGCAGTGAAACAGGGAAAAACCCCTCCTGTCCTCTCGAGAGGAGGAACGATAGAGGTCGAAGCGCTCAGCAGTGTTACCGAAGTGAGCGGGGTCAGTAATGACTGGAAACACGTAGCTGGTATCTCTAAGCTGGCATAAACAAAGCTAGAGACACAGCGCTAGGAGATACGGAGGCGGGTGATCTCTGGCAACCCGTCAGGCTGCCTCCTCCGCTGTGTCACCAGGGGACAGCTCAGGCCGGAACCGCGTGGTGACATGAGATAACACTATCCCGTAAAGGAGAAACCTGCACCAAGGCTGAAGGCACGGAACAGAGATCATGGAAACTCTGAACTCATGTGTGCAAGAGAGTTTTTACCTGCCGTCCAACACTTTCCCAAAGCAAAAGGAACTGCACACTTTTTTCATACAGTCAGCCCTTTATCTGTATGTACATCACCTAAAACTCTGCTGACCTCAGAAATTAAGTATTGCTCTTACTCAGGTAGCAATAACTTGCTGCCCAGATCATCTGACCAGAGTAAAACCATTATACTTAGGCTACAGCTATGCTGTGTTTGATCCTCGGCAAATACAAAGCACAGGCAGAATCGCTTAAAGAAAGGCAGGCCTGTGTAGACACAGCTGTTATCTGTGGGCTGGGTAAGGGCTGGGCGCAGCGGCAAAACTGAGCAAAATTACATCAAAAAGATGCTACTGACTAATTAGTGCTGTTAGCAGTACAAAAAGATAAACTTGTCTAGTGGAATTCTGCTGAGAAAAAACCCATGGACTACTTAGAGCCCAAGAAGATATACTTTGAAATGTTATTAATTATTTCATTATAGTATTTCAATATAATAATTATAAGTATTTCAATTAATATAAGGTTCGAGGACCTTACGTGCCAAGTGCAGCTCACATGGGACAAGCCGAGCCCTGTTCACAAAGCTATTGAGTCTAATCCCCTTACAGATTGGATAATTCCATCTTCAGTCAGCATTTTGTAATATATTTATTCTCATTTTTTTGATGTGAGAGGTGGATTGTGAAGGATACCATGGAACCATAGATAACTTGGGGACTCCGTTCTATATGCCACAAATCTGCAGTGAATCTTTATGAGACGGCTCACGAGCCTACACTCGGCCCACTGGGCCGGGTAAGTGACAACTTCCTCACTTGTCAGCACACCAAATAATTGTAAATACCCAATGCAAAGGGAAAATCAAGTAACAAATCTCTCAAAGCTTAGCTGCCCAGCAGAGGAAACAGATTCATTCAATACAGCTCAGTAGAACACAGTGATGGAAGTCTCCAAGGACAGAGAGAAGAAGAAATGAGAAATGGCATGGATCCAAGAGCTGGCAAACACTTGGTTGTCCATGGTAGCTCATTTGGAGAGACCTGGGTGACTACCTGGGGAGGCAGCTGGGCTTGTTGTTCGTTCTTTTGCCCCACGTTCTCTCTCAAATGCTTTTGTTCTGAGTTAATGGTTCTCAGTCTTAAGATGAATTAGTTAGCCCCCATTTAATCCTGGAGAAGAGAACTGCAGCGATTAAGATGAATTTAAACCTTCTGCAGCAACTGCGATTGGTCAAAGGAGACAGCCTAAGGAACAGGTCTGGAGGAAGAAAACTGTAGGAACCTGCAGGGAAGAGCCGCCAGCCCTTGAGGAGTCTGCAAAGCAGCTAGTGTTACAGCTCAGCTGGAAACCGTGGCAAGGACCCTGTGTAAAAGAGATGCAACATCAACAGTTTCACTTCTGCAGAGATCTATTTGCAGGAAAGCTTAAAAGGAAGAAGAAAATCTGTGGACACAGCATAGCCCTCCCAAATTCGATGGCAATCCTATAAACCCTGTTTTGCCTGAAGCTATATAATACCACAGCATTAGCTAAATCTTTCTTTTCTCCATATTTTTCGATCCTGACAGATTTATAAATAAGTTGAATAAATTCAATTTGGTTTGAAATTAATGTGTGTATTCTCAGCATGCAGCCAACTTTATTTCGCAGACTGGATACCAAAAAAAAAAAAGAGTGATGGAGCCACAGTTTACCCACGGAATAAATAAACTTGACACTACAGTGCCCTTTTCAGAAGTGTAAGTTTTTGCTGTTTCACTAACTGAAAACAGCTTTGTTATAGTCAAAAAAATATATTTTTGTGACTGCCCACATCTATAAACATTCACAGAATAAGCAAAGGGGGGATAAAAGAGGTGACCAAGTTATTGTGGTTATGAAAGAGCTCTGTCACTGGCATCACAGAAACTAAAATACTGTTCGCATAAAATTGGACTCTGTATCTGCTCTAATCCTCAGAGTCCCGTTGATATCACTGCTGTGTTAGAGAGCATCCTTTTATAGGTCCTGTAGTCTGTTATACCATGTACAGAGTAAAATCTTGGCTCTATTGAAATAAAAATGAAAGGTCTTACTGCTTTCATTGGAAAAGAGATTTTAACCTATTACCTTCTTAGGTTTATATTTGACCTTATGCATTAGTCAAGTACTGAAGTAAACAGTAAAAGTTACTCTGGTGTGACAAGTCAGTTGAACAGAGCAGGTCCTTATAGGGAAGGTAAACTGTGGTCTTAATATTACAACACCGGTTTCTGTGTATAGACTGTGCACTCAGGGGAGAGTATTTATACTTTAGTATGATAAATCCTTCTTTCTTAAAGACCAGACTGGAAAATGAGAAGTCACATCTACTTTTTATAAAGTAGAAGAAAAGAAAGTAACATTCAGGACAAATACAGAAGTTGCACATGAATCTCTGTGCTGCACATGTCCCTGTTCAGATGGTTTGGACTGCAAAAAAATAATGTAATGCCCATGCTTGCAGAGAGATAAGCATCTCTCCTGTACGGTACTGTGATAACAGCTGAAGGGAACCTGATCAATAAACACCTTGAAGGGGAATTTTCTCAGTGGTCAGGTGAACAGTGAGATTTTCTGTCTTTACTGTTCGTCCACAATTATGGGGCACATTGCATTTCATATTGTGTATTCTCCATGTTCATCTTCATGGTTCCACTTCCCATACTAAAGAATCACTGAAAGTTTAACATTGGAAGGTAGCTCTGGGCATCACAAGTCAAACCCTCTGCTTAAAGCAGGGTCAACTAGACCATGTTATCCAGGGCTGTGTCCAGTCACGTTCTGAGTATCCCCAAGGATGGAGACTCCACAATCACTCTGGGCCACCTGTGGCAACTGGCCACCTTTGTCATGAGGACACATTGCTGGTTCAAATTACTGTCCACTAGGATGCCCAGGGCCTTTTCTGTAAAGCCACTTTCCAGCAGCCCAAGCCTGCCCTGGTGCATGGGTTTTTTTCTCCTCAGGGGCAAGACTTGGCTTTTTCCTTTGCTGGACTTCATGTTGTTCCTGTCAGCCCGTTTCTTCAGGCTGCTCAGGTCTCTCTGAATGGCAGCAAAAGCCTCTGGTGTATCAGCCTCTCCTCCCAGTTTTGTATCATTTGCAAACTTGCTGAGGGTGTACACTGTCCTATCATCCAGGCCATTAATGAAAAAGATAAGCAATATTGGCAATACCAGCCTCTGAGGTACACTGGCCTCCAGCTGGACTTTGCGCTGCTGATCACAACCTTTTGATCCTGGAAACTCAGCTAACGTTTGACCACCTCACTGTGCAGCTACCTACCCTGTGCTTCATTGATTTGTCTATGAGGTGTTATGGGAGACAGCATTAAAAGTCTGACTAAAGTCAATTTAGACAACATCCTCTGCCCTCTTCTCACCCATTTAAGACAGTCATCTCATTGCAGAAGGCTATCAGATTGGTCAAGCATGATTTCTCCTTACTGACTGCTCTCAATCATCTTGTTCTTCATATGTTTAGAAATGTTTTCCAGAATTATTTGCTTCATCATTTTCCAAGGGAAAGACGTGAGGCTGAGTGGCCTACAGTTCTTCAGATCCTCTATTTTTATAGAATATTCCAATATGTTTGGAAGCTATCAATTTTGCAGTCACTCATGCTGTCACATATGTCTAACTAAATAAGAGAGACCCATTTAACTGAACATATAATCTTCTCCAATTCTGTAGCCTGATGCTGGCCATTATTTTGCGTTTATTAGCTTCCTGCAGTTCAAAGCAAAAGATGAAAGGTAGTTAAACATGATTCATTTATGTCATTCATTGGCCTTTCAAAACATGATTCATTTATATAATTCATTGGCTTTTCCATCATAAAACAAATATAAGCTTTCCACATTTTAAAATATTTCTATAAATACTGAAAGTATTTATATTATATAAAAATATACAGACATCATGTACACCCTATAGAATATATAACATCTTAAACACCAATATATTGAATAAATTTGCAATTGAATAAATTTGCTTACAAATTTATGAACAAGCATTTAAATATGCTTTGAACAATACTTATCCAGCCTGCAACAGAGCTGATGTATAGCTTTATGTTTTATGCTGCAATCACTTCAAGAAGTTTTCCATGTGTGGCAGAAGCTAAACGTTTGCTCAAACAGTCTGCTTAATAATGATGTAATATAGAACCAGAGCTCAAATTTGCTCACTACTACCTGAACTCTGTCTGGCTACTCGAACATCACCTCTCAGCCAGGGGTACTTGCACAAGCCTTGTCCCTAGGAACGGTTTAGATGAGAGTAACATCATTCATTCCAGCAAGGATTTCGGGATTGAGATCTTTTTTCCTTAACCAAGTTTTTCTTCCAGAGTAGGGTTTATTCACGTAAGCACACCGCAACTGTGCCACCACAACATGGGTTTAACTGAAAACATCTTCTGCTAATGGGGCATGGCATTTCCTTGTTGCACCACATTGACTTCATTTCTTTGGATCAGGTAATTAAGGCCAATTGTCTCTTGAAAACAGCAAATGAATTCCTGACACTGTTGCACTTTCTAAGACTATCACATCCAGCTGTTGCTTTAAAAAAAAAAAAAAAGCAAAGAAAAAAAGAAATTTGCACAAGATTGGCCAAACTGTTTAAACCCTGTTTATACTCTGTATGTGCTGAATTCTTTAGGCAAATGGCAGCTTGCACATAGTACTTGGTACAAACAGATGCAGCTAGGAAGCGCCAGAACAGTGACAGACTGTATGGTCTCTCTGGCTTTTCCACAGCGAATATCTTCAGGGCTGAGAGGAGGTACCTGATAACACCATCTTCCCCACTTTAGGTCAGTGGAGGATGGGACATATCAAAGATATTTCAGCAGTGGATGCAGTGTCAAATGCAGTGAGCACTTGGCCATTAGAAAACTCAACCCAGAGCCTAAAAGCCTCAGGTGATGGCTTTGCTCATATCATGAAACTGAGCAGCTTAGAAGTGTCAGAAAACAAACCTACAAACAATCCATTCTAAACTTTGGGAGGATATCTCACAGGGCTTTTTCCTCCTTCTCCTTCTACAATATATGAAGGGAGAATGTCTTAGCTCCTGTGACTCTACAGAAGAGCAGCAGTTTACATCAGGATGTGCATGTCTTGCGTGTTCAGGCCAGGAGGAGCAGGGCCCACCAAAGGACTAGGCTTATGCACCATTAGTCAGGCATATTTGTGACCAACCTGTAATGAAAAAATACATACATATTTGCTCACTTACGTGTACAAATATTCAGTAGCCATCAACATTAAAGATGATGGAAGGAAAAAGAAGCCAAATGTCATTGTTATTTGACAAATAAGGAAAAACAAAAATTAAATTAATTCTTTCATAGAAATAGCTCCACATTGTCTCTTAGAAGGCAACTCAACTCAACTTAACTATGAAACAAAACTAAAAAGCTTTACCTAGCCTCTGCCACATTGTGTTGCACAAAATTTCAATCTGGGGACTGGCTTTGGAAGGAAACCCAACAAGGTTCTCCCAATTTGTTCTTTTTTCCTGCCATGCCTTTAGCTTTCGTTTTGAAGACTGAAGATGTTTGGCTCCACTCTGAGGATAGTTAGAGTAGCTTCAGGGTGTTAGTGCAGCTAGTCTGTTGGTACGAGAAAATAAGTAAAAGCACTAGATAACAAAGAGTTGGTTTGAGGTAAATGGCAGGGCAAGGGAAAGGGAAATTAATATTGGAGCAATTACATCATTTTAATTAACTATCACAGCAGTTTAAATATCTGGTTCAGATCTCACTTTCCTTCTCTTTCTTCTCCATGACCTCAGTCCTTATCATGTTGGCTGTATCTGCTGGTGCCCATAGTGACACGCAGACTTCCAGAAGACTTTGCAAAACACTAACCTCATTTAGCCGATGCAAATGCCCAGCATTGTTCCAGGGACAGGAACAGGCCTGCTGATGCAAAACTGTTCTGTTTATTTCAGGAAACTCATTGTTTCAGTAAGCAACTTTCTTGTCTGGCCATTCTGCTCCTTATTTCAAGATGTCAGTCAGTGTCAAAGAATTGGCAGCGGTGGGAAGATAAGACAGCTTATAGTCTCACTGAGCTACACTGCAGATCCACACAACTATTAATGTTCCCAGTCAGGCCAAGCAACAAACAGAAACTAATTAAGAGTAGCTTACCCAAGCAGCAGTATTTAAAATCTCACGCAGTTCTCTCTAAGACAAAAATCCCCTTCGTTCCCGGGCTGAGTAACAAGCCACTCATGTCAAAATATAAGTTGACATGTTCTTTGAGATTATAAAGGGGTCATTAGAAAAAAAAAAAAAAGAAAAAAAAAAAGACCCATTTCTCATAGTCATTCAGAATCCCAGAAGGACACACTGTGTATATACTCACCCTAAATAAAGGACAGAGTGCCAAAAGCTCCAAGCCAGACTCCAATTGTAGCACTTACAAATAGATTTCCCAAACAACTTCCCTTTTGTTTTTTTCCTTTTCTTTAGTGTCTAAATGTGAATCGTCCCATTTGGCTAGCTCTGACTAAGAAAAAAATGAACTGGTTTAAGAGATCTGTCCTTGCTATATATCCTTTCTAGCAAGGACGGTGACTAGACACAACATTTACTTTTGCGAATAATAGTCTTGTGTTTCTGTGTGACCTGTTGAGCATGACCAGAATGCTCAACTGCACCTCTGGGATTCGGACATGATGTGAAACTGTAAGTGCACATATAACCTTATATTGTTATATTTCATTTCTCTGTTTTCATTATGAGGTTGGTATTTCTGGATGGTCTCAAGGAAGTCACAGGAAAGGTGGATTTTTATTTAGATATTATTTAGAACATTTATACATGTGTATTATATAAAATATTTATACACATACAAGTATTATAAAACATATATATATACACACACGTATATGTGTATGTACATATGTATGTATATTTATTTCCAGTCCTGAAATCAAAGCTCCTGTGTTACTAAGCTCTTCTGCTCTCTGACAGTGACATTGTGCTTTTGCCAGGTTAAGTCCATCACTGAGGAGCATGAAGACATTCACCATTTCAAGCCAACACATCCATGCCAGCAAACAGCCCCCTATAAAAACAACCAACCCCTCCCTCTTCCCAAAACTGTGCCATTTTAACAGTATAGCAAATGTATTTATGGGGGTTATAGAGTACATCAAAGAAGAAATTTTGCTAATATAAGCCACGTCTCCAGCAGGAGGCTTTGCTGACAGAGTGAGGCTTTGCAGCAGTAGCTGGCATCGGCTGCAGCCAGCTGCTGAGCAAGAGCATCTCATGCTGTAACCTCCGCAGCAGAACCGGCTGCTTCCTGCCCGCAGCTACAGAGAACTCCAAGGTCTTCTGAACAGGCTGTTGATTTCAGCAGTGCCAAACACCAACAACCTCCCACTGCGGTTGCAATCGGAGCGATGAAACATGCAGTTTGAAAGATTGCCTTCTCAGAGCAGCAGCAGGAGAAGAAGGAAGAGTAAAAGAGAATCTGGAACCTCCTCGGGGGCTTTTGGGAGCCCCTCAGTATGTAGGTAATGATTTTTGGGCCATACTGAGAGGATGGGAAAGAGTGCCTTCTATAGGTTTAAATATATTTCTGACTGAGTGAAATAAGAAGTGATATAAGGTACCTGTGACATTTGGTTGGTTCTCCCAAATCTTTTGGTGCTCTATTTTATATCCACTGCAACCTCCATGTGGGCTCTCACTTCATGATCCTGCACTCACAACAGGCAGAATATGTTTCTTGAATGAAAGGTGTTGTTTAAAGGAGGACCATTAGGGTTTTTTTTCCCCTGCAATACCACCTAGCTGTCCCAGGTACAAACCAGACTTCCTCCATGCTCTACACTGTCCAAATATAACCAAGAATAGCAGAAACAGAGTCAGCTTTGGGGCAAAGGACAGCAACTGCACAACTATCCACATCTTTGGAAAGAGGAAAAAATGATGAGGGAAACACTCTGCGGGAAACCAGTTAATTTGCAATTCAGTCTAAATGACTCAAATAATTGCATATAAAAGCAATTAGTCAAGCAACAAATTGGTTGTTTGCATGAAGAATTATCCACCGTAAGTACCCTTTATTCCTCTGTGTACTTATGATTTTTAAGATCTCATGTATTAAATGGCCACATAGCCATCTGGTGGCCTTTCACACTGGTCAGTTTACTTCAGTGAGACTTTGGCAGTGATTTTATCGGCACGGTAACACTCATGCTGAACAACAGGATCCCGTTTTGATCTGTCACATGGTACACCTTTCTTACACCTCACTTGGGAGGAAGGCTGAGTAAAGAAACTAATTTATAGTTCAAGGAAGCCTCCCTGTTTCTTATCTTTCATAGAATTGTAGAATCATTAAGGTTGGAAGAGACCTCAAGGATCATCCAGTCCAACCATCCCCCCACCACCTATTAACCACTAAACCATGTCCTTTGGTACCATGTCTACCACTAAGTCAGAACAGGTAGTGACATCCATTACAGCCTGCAGAGCAACAGAAGTACATGAAGTCCAGTCAGGGATTCATATTCTGTCCAGTACCATGGCAAACTTTGTTTCACCAAGTATATCCTCTGCTATAGTAGATGGTGATTCTGAGATTCTATTTAATTAGGATGAACATATAGTAGGGCAATCAATTTCAGAAAATATATTTAATGGAAAGTTGGTGATTGGAAGAAAAAAATTAAGCCTGTAGTATAATACACAGTTATAAAGTAATTTTGGTTATTAACATTACAAAAATGGCAGGAAAATCAATTCATTTACAAATATAGGCTTATAACCAGCCAAAAAGGTTTTAGTGGATTCACCAAAAGCCTGAAAGGGCTCTATTGTTCTGAGCTAATTTAAACCATCCTGTGCAGTTTCAGTAATTTAAATACCACTGGAGTACAAGCAGAGAAGATCTTCTTACTTGTCTCTGAGTCTCATGAGAATCAGGAAACAGTTTAGGTTAGGAAGCATGCTTCCCAGTTTCCAAAATATCAACATCCATTCCCATGTCTCTAATCAGTAAAGAAGCATCAAGTGCATAATTTGCCTCATTCTTTGGATCTGTTCACTCTCTGAAACCATTGCTGGGAACACACTGCAATGAGAGAGAAATGCAGAAAATTTTCTTCAGTTGTTTATGTAGGCCCCAGTCCTGCAAAAAGTGTTTTGTGGGAAAACCCCCGCACTTACATGGAGTCTTTCTGACTGCAAGCATTCCTTGCTTGGGCTCTGGGACCTGATGCATGGAATTTCCTTCAGAGGCATGTAGTCATCCCTGAATATTATTCTTAAATTTGTGGTTCTTCCACGAAGTCAGTCAATACCTGCCTCATACAAAACTGAAGTGATTTTCTGGGGAGGCACTAAAATATATGTGTTCAGGCTTAAGCATAATCTCAAGTGACATCTGAAGTCACAGTAGTTTTCTAGGCTTAAGTCACAGATGAAGTGAGAAAAACTCAAGCCCCAAGTTGTGGGGGCCTTAGCTGCGGCACCAAGTGATCCCTTGAGCATTTGTTGGGTAATGTTCCTTTCTAAAAAAAGCCTTTGTTTTCATTCTCATCACTGAGATTTGAAAGGGCAACAGAAAAAGGAATTAAATGGCACAGGGCGATGTTCTGAGGGACAAGAGAGTGAGTGGAAGGATATACTGAATTCAGAAGGAAGGATTAGCTTGCCAGAGAGAAGCAGGGCATTATTATGCTCAGATGAAGTGATAACACAGACCTCAGTGCAACTACAACTCTCCACTTCCTATAGGAGAGTCTTATATTCCTGATGCAATAGGTGACTAAATACCTTATTTTCTGTAAAATACATGCACAGCTTTCCTTAGGAAATTGTTCATTAACGTCCACTAGAGATGTCATTGGCAGAAAGTGAACAAGGCAGGTTAGCCCTCTGCATGGAAACGGGGGAAAGGAATAGGAGTTGGAGGAAAGAGGGGTTTGGAGAAGATATAGGGAATCTGTGCATATGGGAACAAAGCCCATCAAGGCTGCAGCACTTCAGTAAGTACAGTTCGTCATTACAACTTAAGCCCTGAGACAGAGCAGAATGAACGTAGAAATTCATTTGTGCTTAAAACAGAAAAGACGTGTTTATTATGTTCGTACACAGTAAAAAGTTGTAAAAATTAGTTACAAATCCCTTTCTTGCAGGAGACAGGAGACCTAATCCATTTCACTGGAAAGACTGCGGAAGCAAGCAGATCTAGCCCTAGGAAAAATATTTAAAACCTGCAAGAGAATTTAAAACCAAAGTAAACCAAGGGTCATAATGTTGACAACAATCAGTAAAGAGTTGCACACAAACTTCAGGCAAGAAATTCAGGTTGAAAGAGAGTGATACCTATTGAGAATCCCAATACCATCAAGGGCTCTGCCAGAAGAAGAGTCAAAGAATGAGAAAACATTGCACAGACTAACGTCAACTGGACTTTGCAGTTGGCCTGCTGTGTTTCGAACAAGACACTAATGATGTGGCAACTGGAAATCATGGTGTCCAACTATGACAAACTCTGACTAGGTTCCAGTAAGTGAATGGCAAGCTGAAGGCTGATGAACTGGAGTCCACCAGGACTGAGGTCACTAGGACTCAACATCGAAGAAGTTCTGAAAGACATAAGCAATTGGGAAATGCCTGGATGAGAAAGTGTGAAACAAATCCAGCTACCCACAGGAGCAGCCAACTATATGGACTTTGTGCACATTTATGAAAAGCGCAGGCTCCTCAAAGCAGTTAAAGTGAAGAAATATGGAGAAAGTCATAGACCAAAGAACAGACATACGGAAAAGTAAAACTAAAAGTAAAGCTTTTGTCATAAAACACCACAGCCTTACAGAACAGCCTGAGTGAACACATGGTGGCTTAGGAGGAGTGTAGGATCAGGGACTATGTAAAGTCAGCCTACACCATCTACTAGTACAGCTCCAAGAGAGAAAGCAGACATGCTCAGAAAGATCCTGGGATAAAGATATCAGTTATGACATTTAGAATGGAGAGATTCCCTCAACTCAATTTTGGGTGAATGTCACAAGGTTTATTAAGTACTGTATAAAAGTCAACCACAAGCATCTGCAAGCAAATGCATTTCATGCAGACTCTGCAGACAAGGGAGTAAGAGAGATTTCTGCCTCTGAGAGCTGCTGCTGCTAGATGCTTTAGGCAACTAATAAGGCTTTTTCCAAGACAAGGCTCTACAAATTTTAACAATTCAAAGTCTGAGCCTGTCGATCTTACAAGAAAACCTACCCTGAGACATTATATTTTACCCCACATAGGTGGTGCCAGGATGTATGTGCAAGGCAGGATTTCATTTCAAGGTGGCTTAGCAGTAATCTCACCACAGTTAAAATCTAACATTGTGAAACAGGGGGATGTGCCTGATCAGTAGTCCTGAATATTCAGCTTAAAGCAAACCACAGAGATGTCACATGCATTAGCAAAGAGGTTTTACAGTAAAAGCAAAGATTTTACAGTTTTCTGAAATCTCAAATGGATATTGTGAGAAAAGATCAGAATTGGCATATCCTCTTCATATGTCGGGAAGCAATATTGCTGCAGTGGATTACAGGTGAGCCAGCAGCATTTTTTGTCACTGATGTTTTCAGAGCCTCAACAAATCATTTACAGTGTCAAAGCAACATAAGTGCTGGTCTTCCCCCATTATTCCCATCATACAGGAACCTATAATGCAAGAAAAAATAGTTTACATCAGTACTTTGCTGTTAGCGAGTCACAGAGGCATTAAAAACTAACAAAGAAAAAAACCAAGACAACAACAACAAAAAAAGCCACCACACCACAAAAAACCCCAAAACACAGATCTTCAGCATTATGTGTTCCAGTCCCCTCCATCCCCACCTACCTCAATTCACACTCTCCTACAAGAAGAAAGGAAACCTTTAGTCTTTCTTTTGGTACAGCAAGACCTTCAGGAGCTCTGCTTCTTGTATATGGGAATTGCACTCCAGGGTGCCTTCCTTCTGCCATTCTAGGCTATAAGGATAACAGGAGAAAGCAGCGGATGGCTTTTAAAGACTGCTTTAAACTACCTTAAAAGACTTGTTGGTAGCTAGCCCTAAGAAGGGCTCTGGTGGCTCAGTGGCCTTCAAGACCTTCTCCAGGGTTTGCTAAAACACAAGAAAGTTCCTGCCAGGTCACTTTGTCCAGTGATGACTTCAATACCAGAAGAGGAAACGTTGCAGGAATTAAACATGTCAAGATTGAAGCTATGTGTACTGGGTCTGGCTGATATGGAGTTAACTTTCCCCACAGCAGCCCCCACAGTGTCGTGTGTCAGTAGCCAGCAAGGTGTTGAGAACACAGCAGTGATTTTGCTACTGCTGAGCAGCACTGGCACAGTATCAGGGCTGTCTCTCCAACGTTCCTCCTTCACCAGCAGGCTGGGGGTGGGCAAGATCTTGGGAGGGGACACAGCCAGCACAGCTGACCCAAACTGACCAAAGGCATAGTCCATGCCATATGATGTCTGAAAGGAGGAGGAAGTGAGGTCATTTGTAATTTACGAGGTTTGTCTTCCAGAGCAACTGCTACATGTACTGAAGCCCTGCTTCCTGGGAAGTGGCTGATCGCATTCCTGCTGATGGGTAGTAGACAGTAAATCTTTTGTTTTCCTTTGCTTCCACACACAGCCTTTGCTTTTGCTTTATTAAACTGCCTTTATCTTGACCCACAAGTTTTTTCCATCTTATTTTCTCTTCCCCTGTCCTGCTGAGGAGGGGAAGTGATATAGCAGCTTGGTGGGCACCTGGTGTCCAGCCAAGGTCTAACCCACCACACTATCCAAAGGCATACTTTTGAGTCACCAGCTTTAAATCCATCATATTTCTTAGAGTGTGCAAACAAGAGACATGCATAAAGAAAATTTACGGGCACAGGAAAGTAAACCAGAATGGGACTTCAAAGGCTGTTTAGACAACCCCCTCATTTGGACGCCAAGTCTTCCGTTTGCCAAGACCGTTCCCGACAGATGTTTGTCATGAAATCTGCATGAGAAGGAGATTTCACTGGCTGCCTCAGTAGCATGTTGCAATGCTTAACTGTGCTTGTAAAAAAATATTTTCCTAAAAACTCACCTGAATCTTCTTTGCTGAAAGGTCAGTTGCTTCTTGTTGAGCTTCAAAATGTTCACGGAACAATTTATCACTGGCCTCTTCATAATAACGTTATCCATATCAGAGCGCTGTTATCACGTCAGCTGTAGTCTCTGCTCCTCTAGACTAAACAAACTCTATCTTTTAAACCTTCCTTCAAAGGTCATGTTTTTCAAGACTCTTGTCATCCTTGCTCCCCTTCTCTGGACTATCTCCAACTTGTCCATAGCTTCATAGAAATGTGGGCCTCGAAATAGGATATAGAACTTCAGCTGAGAGACGACTAGTACCAAAAAAAGTTTAAAAATTACCTCTGGTGTCTTATACACAATACTTCGGTTAATACGTGCTGGTAAGAAATTTACTGATGCTCTGATAAGAAAAAAAAGAAAAAAAGAAAGAAAAAAAGAAAAAAAGCATTGATCTAGTAACTATAAGTACCAGTCTATGCACACAGACATTGTTTGCATGTGGAGAATAATATTCCCATGTGCAAGGACTTCTGTGTTATAAAGCTGCATTCCTTTCAGATATATAACACAAGCC
This sequence comes from Psophia crepitans, assembly GCA_013399095.1. Classification (NCBI taxonomy): domain Eukaryota; kingdom Metazoa; phylum Chordata; class Aves; order Gruiformes; family Psophiidae; genus Psophia; species Psophia crepitans. The sequence continues at coordinate 90,450 of VWZZ01000890.1, read as the reverse complement.
AAGATTTTTCAGAAGTACATGCCAAGAGCTGGACTTCTAAAACTGAGTTTGGTTGCTAAGTAATTGACTTTGATCTTTGCACACTGTCAAGAGGCAGTAGCACCTAGCTATACAATCTCATAATCTCTGCAGCCCTCATGTATAGTCTTTGAATTTTAATTTTGTTATTAAGAGCTGAAAGCAAAAGCACTACTCTTTGACATCCAGTTTACTGTATCCTAAACTCTACATACAGCTCTGGTAGACAGAGTCATTTTCTTTTCCAGTTCCCACACAAAAAGCTGGAAAGCAGGTGGTCAGTTCCTGGCAACTCTCAGCATCAGGTCCTATTACAGTTGACTGTAAAGAGGGACAAATTTAAACACATCTCAATAAAGAAAAAAAAATTTCTCTTAGAAGTCCATCAAAGTTAATGCCTGGGAATTTTGAAAATAAGTCATTCTCCTGGGAAGGACTGGAGTTAAGTTAATGATCATGGCTAATCTGTTCGAGTGAAGGTACTTCCACTACTCCTGGGCTTAAACAGGTGATGTTCAAGTGGTTGCTGGAATCCGCTTTTACCTTCTGTCTGGAAAGTGATAAATCTTCTGATATACTCTTAGAACACTCCAGGAAAAGAAGATCTGAGAACTAAGATTCCCAAAAACTTACGCAGAGAATTTTTTCAGAGCTGAAAAATTACAGATTTTCATCTTGGGTGATGCAGACACAGTCTGCCAGTAAATCTTGCTACTCTGCTTCGAAACATCCAAGTGGCTTCAACAGCTGGGGAGGAAATGTCAGATTGTCTGATATGCAGCACTTACGGTGACTCCTGCGCTCTGCTGACCTGCTGTACTGCTTCGAGGGTTTCCTATCACAGCTGTAATGACTTTTAAAGACAAGAACAGTATCAGCAGACCACACTGCACATCCCTTCCTCGCCCCCCAGTCCCACATTTTGCATCGGTGACAGTAAACCGACGGATATCCAGCTGGGGTGACTGATCAGTGCTCTCGCAATGGCCCCCTTCATTGACACCATCAACACAAGCTTATGAAATTTGTTAGCAGAAATTTGGAGTCCATGAAGACTGTAGGTTTGGGAGCAACAGACTGTGGCTCCTGAAACTACTCTGAAAAAATAGAGGGTGACAAACTCTTATCAGAAAAATGCAATTGTAAATCAATTTTCCTGGAAAATTCTTTGGATTTTAAAGCACCTCTAAAGCTTTATTTGCTTTTGAAACTTGTCTTGCATTACAATGGCAGTAGCTAAGTGAATAGAAGTGTCCACACATTGCTGACAGAAGAGTGAAGAACATCATAAGCTGTCACTACAGCCACAGCTCTACTCTCACTCTCACTGAGGTCTAATTTCCTTAGCTAAAGAGCCACAAGAAGACTCCTTGGTTGTTCTGAAAACCTAACATTAAGGCTGCTGTATTGTAAATCTCAGATCACAAAGCCTTAATTAGAATTTGTAAAGTAATTATTGGTGAATCGATAAGTCACAGAGGGAATTCCTCACCTTCACATACCTCTGGCATGAGGATTTGTCAATAGTTGCCTTTGCTGGAGCAACATTCGTTATCTGTCGGGGCTGAGATGACATGTTGGCCCTACATATTCAGTAGCAACAAGAACACTTCCCTCAACCTGATAGGCTTCCACAGCACAATCATTTTTAATAAAAAAGTGAGTCTCCAACTCCGTGTTCTTGGATATGGTCATTTAGCATTAATGTGCAGGTCTGACATTGAATGCTTATTTGGAAAAGTCGGATCTAAACTCTTGTCTTTAGTTGGGTATTTTAGTGCCATCACATGGTTAAAAACTTGTGTCCAAAGCAAGCTTTCCTAATATTATTTGTTTTCCTTTTCTCACGTTTGGAAGCGGGACTGTCTTGGAGTAAACAATCAACTGCAGACAAGCCTTCAGCTTTCTGCTCAGTCCTCTGTAGGAATTTTGGCAAAAATAGTATTTACATGCAAACTGATGTATTTGGTCCATCAGATGTAGCGTGCAGCGAGTATGTAATGCCATAAAGTGGAAGACTGAAGACAAAAATCTGCACCTATACGTTTTACAGAAATATCACTGATTTTAGCAGGTTTACCTCCGTAATGTCAAGATTAGACTTGCGTCTTTTTTACATTCACATTCTGAAGAATTCAGCCAACTAAACATGTTGTTTTATATGATCACAGGTTTCCTATCTGACCTCTACCTTCTGGCCTGGAAGGTTGTTGAGCGTCAAGAGGATCCACTGTCACATCGGTCGATCACATCTGGATTTCAGGATATCCCAGGATATTTCAAATTAGACTAAATACCTATACTGAGGCAGTCAAATCTCATTCCTGGTATCAAATAGGTAGTCCCTAGTTGTAGATGGAGGGTTACACACAGCTTTACCTGTTTGCACATACAGACACACACACACTCATCCCCCTTTACAAGGTTACACACACTTCACCGCAGCTGGCACTGCTCTGAGCTGTTGTAGGAGCTTCCAGACTGCTCATCCATTTGGGGTTTAGTCTCTGCATTAAGCCAGGTTTTTTTTCCTAGCTTTTCCTTTGTATTACCACAACATACCAAGGAATCCCATCCTCTTGCTTATCTTCTGTCATGCCATGCAGGTAAACAGAACTCTTCGTTTGCCAGTGCTGTGCATTTTCCATAAGCACAGACATAGCGACAAGAGTCCAAATAGACAGTATCAAAGTGGCAGATAATCATCTTCCAAACAGATGGACACTGTTTATTCTGCACGTTACTCAGGAGCTGTATGTTGTGTGTACACATATGCAATACCATGGAGGAAACACTCATTTATTCCTAATTCAAGAAGCGTTTTTCCTAAGTGTCTGTGTATATCTATTTTCAAAGGCATGCAAGTGGTCACACTGGCAGAGTGAGCAAATTCAAAACTCTCCCCAACAGTGATCTGGAAGCCTGAAAGAGAGGAAACCATCAGCTGTAGCTTGCCTTGAGATTCCATTTCACCCTTTTGCCATTATTTTTCTCACATGCATTTGTGTTTCAATCTTTATTATCTAACAAAAGGCAGTAAATTAGTTCTTTGAAAAGAAAAAAGAAGTCTCAAGAAATTTCAGGAAAGAAAATTATATGTCCCATAACTCCTCACCTTCTTCTGAACTGTATCCGCTTTCCAATTTGATGGGCTCCAGCTGGGAACTTGTTTGAACTTGAATAAAAGGGAAGGATTTTACCATATGAGTGCAATTCAGTCACAGTTCTCCACTAAAGATCATTCTTCCCAGTCCCACCACTGAAGGGGCTTTCCATGCAACTTTTTCCCAGTATGAGGAATTCCTTTGGCTCCAACCTTAAGGGTCTCTTTCTCAGTTATTTATTGCACACTCTGTGGGAGCTTCCAAACATTAACTGCTCAAACTTGGCAGAGGAGAATTGGTAGATTTCCCTCTCTCTATGGAAATTTCTACTATATGAGTCCACATTGTTGCGGAAGTCCCTCTCCTGGGAATCTCTGTCTCAGAGGAAATGTGGGACAGCTGTCATTTGGCATGTGGTTTTCTTATTTTTCTGGATTTTATTCATGGATTATAAAACTTCCAACAGCACAGTTGCTCCCAAACAGAACAGGAGGAGAGTGAAACCTACTCTTGCAAGTGTATCTTGCAGGATTTCATAAGGAGTGTAGACAGTGGCCACTTCTTTGATGCCACTTGAGTTTGGTCATCTCCCATGTCTTCTAGGATACTGCTGACATTTTCTGACTGACTCCAAGTTATCAGTGGTAGTCACACAAGCTCAGTGACCCAAAGAAATCCTTCTTTAAGAGCACGGCAGATGAAACTTAGCCTAAGACCATATGCTTTGGGGAGCTGGTTGCCTTTTTTTTTTTTAATTTTATTGTCCACACTAGATGCTTTCAAAGGTTTATTGTCTCTCCTAAAAGATTAGCAGCCACAAAGCAGCCTACGTAGGAATAACCCTCTGCTCTATTTTTCAGTACTTCCAAATGAAACATTCGACTGTTTCTAGTCTGTCGGGAAGAGTCATAACTTCTAACTAGAAACTGATTACTCCACCAATTAAATGCTGAAGTTTCCAACAATTTTCTTGACAGTTCTGGTTTTGTCACCTCTGTAGATTTGACACCACACACACATAAAGCAATTAGTTGCAGTCATGCATTTTAAAAGGCACCACATGCTCTACATCTCAATGTGTCATAAAGCTGGCCTCTAGTTAATATTACCAAATAGTACCAGTTATGTGGCATGGATATTATTTGCAATAGTATTTAAGTTTAATGGAATTATTAACATGAATACATATATATATATATGCATTAATAGCCTATACGTGCATATTTATACAGATGCACGTGACTTATTTCTCCACTCCTGTGGTACATGGCACATGAAATAAGCAGCAGATACATTATACATGATCCAGGTTCTGTAGTTCTCCGGGTGAATGGCAGCAGGTGGCTCTAAGGGGCGTGTAGCTTCATCGTATCTAACTACTTAACATGAAGGAAAGGGTTGAGCACAAAGATAAGGCTTTTAGATTACACTTATCAGTTCCCCTCAGATTTATTTCTGACATTTAAAGCAGAAAGATTAATCAATTTGAATTCTCATAAAACACGAACCTGTCAATTCTCAACTACATGAGAGTACATGCTCCTAATGTCAAAATTAGCTGATATAATTCTTCACATTTGGCTTGTTAGATCTCTCCAGCACTCAGAAAAAAGAAATAGATTGTGAATTTCGGAATTGAAGTAACATTTGTATTTGTACTTCTTGACTTAACTACTGTAGTATATTGAATAATGTACAGATTATCATGTTGCAGATAATGGGAGATATGTTCTATTCATATTGGACACTTATTTATGCATTCAATCAGCAGATTTTAAAGAGCAGCTCCTGGACAGTACACCGGTATAATTTGGTATTTAAAAAAACCTATTCAAATCTTGTATTTTCTCAGCAATCTACATAAAAAGTCACTATCATGAAAAATGCTTCAAACAGAAAAGTGTTTAACAGAAAGCATTTAAAGCAATTGCAGAGTTCTCAGCTGTTAAAAGGTAAATGAGATTAGTTGCTCCATTAAAGTTCGTAACTGAAAAGCAAACCTGGCAGGCTGTATTTTAGCAATTACAGATGAATAATGGCTATGCAGCCGTAAACAATGTGGTCCTATACATCTTAGTCATAAATATGGATGTACTTATAATGACCTATTCTCAAATGAATAGTTAAACCTCTTCCTTCACAGTTTGTTTAGCTCCACATAAAAGACTGGTACACAGCACAAAGGCATTGCAATGTTGTAAAACGTGTAACACCACAACCTCTAGGAAGCTGTCATCACTCCAATTGCAGATTTAGGGAAACGTTTTTCAAAGTGCCACACTTTGCAATGTTTCAGTACAGCTCTGACAAACCCTAGAGCAGCGCAGTTCATCCCACAAGTGTTTCCAGCAAGGTTAGCTGAGCGTTTTATGCTTCCCGGACAAGATGATGCAGACAAAGGTCCTGCTGTGATGAAGGAGGGAGGCCCCACTGAGAAGTGCTGAGTGCTCTCCACTCCCAATAAATTGCAGTCCCATTGGAGGTAAAAGGACCAGATCTGCTCTCCCTGATGTGAATGGAAGAGGGATTAGGAAAACCACCTGCAGCTGGCAGTCGAGAACACAAACTGATATTTACCCGCGGCGATTTGTCTGCTGCTGACTTATGACTGCCTGTTCAGCACTGCGAGCGCAAGCTGAAGAAGGCAGATGTATCGTTGGGTTTGAGCTGGTTTCTTTCCTTTGAATGGAGCCACGCTGGAGATGCACCAAAAAATCTGCTTTTCTGAGCATCAAGAAATCCAGCTACATCCATGTGGAATACTCTAACTAAGAGTGTTACTAAATATTAATTTTCTCAGACATCTTAAAAATTCTCTGCTTTAGCCATTTGTTAATCATCATAAAGTATGTTTTTCATTAGTTTTATTATTATTGTTGGTCTATCATTGTCCTTTGCTAAATAGGTTCCAATACGCTACTGAGCACAGTTCATTTCTCCGGACATCTGCAATATGCTTCACGGCATAATTGGAAAGCTTTTCTTCTAAACACAGATTCCATTTCCTTTGCACCGTTTGGAGCTGTCTCGTGTGCAAGTCCAGATCTTCTATCACACAGCATCTCAAAGTGAGCTTTACGAGACATGGAAACGTGTGCCTGGTTTTCTGGGAAAGCTGTGGATGCGTAGGAGCTCAGTCTCTGCACAGAGGTGGCATTTGGCTGACTGCATGTCCCAGCATGTCTGGGATTACCTGACTTTCCAGATCATAGTGGTCTTACATGGTAGCTAACATCAGGCACCTAATTTTCGATATCAGATGTGCAAGGTTCAGAAGCTTGAGCCAAAGCTTGTTTTCTCCTTTTCTAAGGTAGCAACGAGTTAGGAGTTGCTGGCGTGAGGGGCTTCAGAAAGGCTCAGCTTACAAGGTGAGTTACGCTCAGCATTTCTGGAAAATTACCCCTCTGGCAAAAGCAGAAAGCTCAAGACAACGAGATGTACAGTCCCTTCTCAACCACCATTTCTGGCTCAGTGACTGTACTTTCACACTTGTAACATGGAAAAAACTTTGGCCTTACTCCTATGAGAAAACAGCACCCAGCCACCACAAACGGGAAAAAAAAGCGCAGCAATGCCCAGCTAGTAGTGAGCAGGACTCGGTGTGCCCAGAAAGATGTTCTGGAGCAGCAGGTGCTGGTGTGGGTTGACTCTAGGGCTTTGTGGCTGACAGAGCTATCTAAGGCACCATTGTTATGGCAAGGCAGAGAAGCTGCTGAAGCTACGAACACAAATATATCATTGCCCACAGAACTCATTCCACATCAGTTTAATGAAGAGCAGGTTTTCCCTCTCAATTACTACATGACAGTAATGACTCCCTGTGGTCCTGTCCACCAAATGACAGGGAGATAGTACTATGAATTGAAAAAAGCAGCAGGTATCCATAATGCTGAACAGCCTGATCTGCCTTATCAATCCCATGGCCTGGAAACACCAGGAGGATCAGATACCATCTATGCATACTTATGCATTTTAAATATCCCTAGCCTGTAGGATTAGATTGTATCAGTCAGGCATGGCCTTGGCCAACCAGCTGGGCACAAGCACATCCCTAACAGTGGGCTTGACTTATCGTCTTTCTAACTAGCCTTATATATCAAGAAATAATTGCTCGCCAACTCATCGCTGCCTTTTTTGGTCCTGCAGGGACAATATGTGTATGCACAGAGCAGATTCTCTGCTCCTGTGTATTTGGCATCTGAACAGAATTTACAAAAGGAAGGGAAGATCTGTCACCACGGAGATAAATATTACATACAGAATGTTGCACGTACAATCTCATACGTATTGTTCGCCTTTTCTGTCTCTTCACTGTTGAAAAATTGTGCTCAATGGTTCTGCAATGTTTGGTTGGTTTTTTTACTTCTGTAAGCAAGATCTTCAAAAGCTACACGAGTTAAATTTTGCAGACGATGAGAAACACCAGCAGGCCTATCAATTCTGAACTTCTTAAGGCTGAGCAAGGTTTTTCAAGATTCAGTAGTTCAGTTGTTTGTTGTTAATTGTACTACATTTCAAGATTAATAGTGTGCCTTTTTCCCCTTAACATTTTCTTATATATTTTAAAATCAATGTATCTAGAAACTGTTCTTTTTTTATCACAGCCTTGTTAAATGATCAGCTTAACTTCCATTCTTTCATTCTGCCCAGCTAAAAGAAAGTAGAAAGTTTTATTAAACAGTTAAAACACTAGCAAACCTAAACAACTCTTGGTTTTAGAGACTTGAACTAGATAAATGGGTGTCTTTAATCACAGTTTTCTATTTTAAACATTGTGATCAGGAGATCCTGTGCCTTCCAAACTGAAATACGGATGTGGCAGTTAAATCTGGCATCATTTGAGAGGCAAATTGTAGAATTACAGAAACTCTTCACTGCCAGATTCTTGCAAAGTGAAAAATTTAGCTAAGACTGGAACTGATGTCTTCTTTGGGGACACAGTATTCCACTCATTGAAGAGAATCTCCATGCAAATAACATAGCTATGTATGTCCCAGAGGGCAAAGAATGTGATTTTACCCCTTCCAGATATCACAGAAGGAACCAGGGTGATCCTCACTGCACCACTGACCTGAATGTGAAGCTATTAGGCCAATTACATCAGTGAGATACTGAATGGGCATATGTTTGCAGTCAGCCAAAGTAGTTTGTTTGTCAATGTTTTGGGTTTTTTTTTCTGGCAATGAAAGTGAGGTAGCAGACATCACAAAAAAGATAGCAAGATCATTCCTGAAAGTGCAGTAACAGACGCAAAGAGCCCCAGGACAAGCTGAGTTCATGCCACCGGTATGTTTTATACTGCAGAAATATCAGTCCTTTAGAAATTATGCAGATATTAAGGGGGAGCGGGGGAAGGGAGGAGGAGGCATAACCAGAGGAAGCTTATCAGCAGAGCTAAGAACAGCTGCCCTTCATCTCTCGCCCACCTAGTAGCATCTTATTAAGCATTTAAGCCTGTCATCTCACCTCTACTCTCCCCCAGTGCAAGTGCGGCATCCATCACTGATAGCCCAGCTACCAGCAGCTGCTCCATGGAGACACTCAGACCTAGCCAGCACTAAACCAATTTGCCAACATTGTCTTTTAAAATTTCACTCCACCTAGGTGCTAAAAAGTGAGAAACCATTCTCAGACATTTTACCAGAAAAGTTTGTTTTGTTCTAATAACTGATTTAAATATGGTCAAAGCAGAAAACTTTTGGTGGCATATGATTCTACTGGGGACAGCACCAGCATGGGCACTTGCCCGCAACCCACTCCAGGTCATTGGTATGCCCTTTTGAAGGACAAGTGATATGAGGGTGATATGAGTTCTTGGGAATCAGGGTGGAGCCTCACACATGTTGGGGAATTACATCAGCTGAGAGTTTTCTCTCTCCACTAAAATGAGCCATGTTTTTTTTCTGGTCTGTATTCAGCCGTACAGCTTGGTTAATGTCGTGGAGCCACTCTGCACCAGGAAACAAACTTTATTGCTGAGGTCCCTTGCCTTCCTTTGGAAAGCTCAACTCATATTGAGGGCAATGGTGTGAAATTCAGTGTAGGTATCACAAACATTTTGATTCCAGGAACTCAGCAATCTGATAAGCCATCATAGTTGTATTATTGCCATGTGTAAGAGGAAATGAAAATTACCGAAGGTGGTACAAATGAGACAGTATCTGAAATGTAACCAGGAGGGTTGCAAATCATTACTTGAGAGGGAAACACTATTCCCTAAGATCAGATCCAAAGCTATTCTCAAAGCATCTGACTTCAAATAGTTTGAAAGTTCAAATTAGATGCATTAGCACCCAAGCCACTTGGAAACTGGACTCCTAAATCACTCTGGCACTTGAAAAATATCATTTTAAGAATATTAGGGGAGCTGTTGCAAAGCTGCTTCTGTAGAACTAGAAGCAAAACCCCAAAGTTTCAAGAGTAACATGGAAAGAAAGAACAGAAAAATACCAAATATAAAATGAGAAACTGCAGTACACAGCACCTAATCACAAATGGTTAGTTCATAACTACTGCACTTTGTGTTCCATTTAAAGCACTGACACCCTGAGAAGGCGTGCTAGGAAAAAAAATCCTATGAGAGCTGGTTCCTGAGTCAATTGCTTTGAAGTTCCAGCTCAAAACTACCTGGGGGGTTTATCTGAGTTACAGAGAGTCTGTGGATTGTGTTGTCTTGTTTTGGGTCTACAGCAATCCCAATAACCAGGGAACTGGTGAGCATTGAGTGTTCAACATCATAGCATCAGAGCACCCAAGAACACTAATAAGTGGAACTCCATCACACCCCTCTGAGCTGTACAACAGAGATACTTACATGCTTAAAATTAAGCATGTGTGTAAATGTTTGTAGGACTGAGGCCAAAGGTTGCAACAGCAGCCAAGGGAATACCTGCCCAACCTCTTCAAGGCCAGGATATTTTGTTTGTAAAAGGATATTTTAACCTTCAGAGGCCGTGGACTATGCCGTGGTAATGTGACCTTTAACTTCTCCAGATCAAATGTTTATACAGGTGTTCTCATTTCCTGAAAGAGGAGCAGAGGTTTGAATATTATACAAACACTATTAATTTAAATATTTTTCCCAGTTGCTGTTTCATGCCATTGAAAATAAATATAAATATCATTTTTACTCAGATCCATGCACGTAGCATAGGATTTTGAAAATGCCTGTGGTTATCTGGTGAAAGTTATCAGAGTACATGTATAGGAAGGCACCTTATTTGCCATCCTGTTTCAATGCTGGAGATAATAACGATGGGAAATTTCACAGGAAAAAGTTCCAAAATTTCCCCTGAGTGTTATGAGACGATTGCAGCGCTGCAGCGACTGCAGATCAAGTGGAAGGCGACCAGAGGTCCCAGGGCTGGGATTCCTGTGGTTCCCAAGTCACTTCTGAGACTGACACCAAGGGGGTTTCCTTGTCCCATTTTGATGGCCATGTTAGCAGTCTGAAGCAGGAACACCAGCTTTCCATGGGAAATGTCTCAGCTACAAAAAAAATCTTTCAGTTGCTCCCTCGCGGTCTGCTTGGAGTTGATAAAAACACTGTATTCCACATCTCTCGGCAATGATCTGCTATTACTCTAGCTCGGGACAACCCGGTGTCCCAGCCAAGACGCCCTCTTGATCAGTACCACCCTGGAGCGAAGCATGGGGTTTTGTTGAGTGAGTTTAGTTGCTGCATTTGCTTTTCCTGTAGATCCATTTAGCATAGGTCTGGAAAGCACACAGATGTAAAAGCTCTGAAAAATTCTGCACATGAATGATTTCACATTCACCCACATGGTCTGAGACAACTAATTAGAGAGATGTGATTCTGGCTGCAACCTTGCCAACTTTGGACTGTGTCTCAGACTTTCAGGTAGGTGATTTAAAACAGATGCTTAGAAAAGCACTGTGTGAATCATATAAGTCTTGTTTGCTGTGCTTTGTTAGCCAGGTTGAAAGTTAAGGAAAGCAATCAGGTTGTGTTGAAAATCAGAGAATCATAGAATCATAGAATCATTAAGATTGAAAGAGACCTCAAGGATCATCCAGTCCAATCGTCGTCCCCCCTTTCACCTACTACCCACTAAACCACATCCTTCAGTACCACATCCAACCTTTCTTTAAACACACCCAAAATGTGAACAAACCCAGTAGCATGGTTTTCTCAGGTGATAAGTGAGAAAAAAGAGTCCTCCAGAAATTGCACGGTGGGAAACACCTTCCATTTAATTTGTAATCTGGGTCAATTTCTGGAGTTCCTTCCCATATTAGCCTGGAAATATGGAACCTCTGAGTAATGCTTGTAACCCACACACATGACACTGAAGTGTTTGCTGCCCTTCCAAAAGCACACAAACCAGAGGATGGGGCAGAGGCTACTAAAGAATGTGGAGGCTAAAAATACCACACACACACACACACGACACCAACTCACGGAAAGAGCAGGTTAGTCGTGATATTGGGTAGAGATTTCTGCTTCCACAACTGCTGACAATCTTCCCAGTGCCAGGCAAGGGCTGGATGGTCGCTGGACACAGAGTGTTTCACATCACCTCGAATGTTTTGGAGATACTCACTTTTCCTTATCTTTGTAGAGCCCAGGTGGCATGCAGAAAATATTATGGAAACATAGCTCCATCTAAAAAATCATCTCAGGAAAAAACATGGGGCACTCTGTGCCAAAGCAGAGTCATGTAAATATCATATCAAACTTCATGGGACATCCATCTTAGGTTTCTAATTAAGTTTTTGTCTGAAAGTGACTCAGAGTATTCCAAATGTCACTTACATCAATGGTGTTTGCAGCAGGTTTTACATACATTACATATCTGTTTACTAAGAAATTATATGGTACTCTCTGAAGATGTCTGAAAAAATATTGGCAGATACTGATTAGGAATTTAGGGTTTAAATTTTAGACATCTGAATGAGAAAGACATAGTTTGATGCTATGCCCTAAGGGTAGAGACTTGGTGGCCAAGAAGGCCAACGTCATCCTGGCTTGTATCAGGAATAGTGTGGCCAGCAGGAGCAGGGAGGTGATTGTCCCCCTGTATTCAGCCCTGGTGAGGCCGCACCTCGAGTACTGTGTCCAGTGTTGGGCCCCTCACCACAAGAAAGACATCGAGGCCCTGGAGCGTGTCCAGAGAAGGGCAACGAAACTGGTGAAGGGGCTGGAGCACAGGTCTTATGAGGAGAGGCTGAAGGAACTGGGCTTGTTTAGTCTGGAGAAGAGGAGGCTCAGGGCAGACCTTATTGCCCTCTACAACTACCTGAAAGGAAGTTGTGGCGAGCTGGGGGTCGGCCTCTTCTCGCAGATAACTAGTGACAGGACTAGGGGGAATGGCTGCAAGTTGCGCCAGGGGAGGTTCAGGTTGGAGATGAGGAGAAATTTCTTCTGGGAAAGGGTGGTCAGGCGTTGGAACGGGTTGCCCAGGGCGGTGGTGGAGTCACCATCCCTGGGTGTGTTTAAGGAAAGGTTGGATGTGGTACTTAGGGACATCGTTTAGTGGGTAATAGGTGGTGGGTGGACAGTTGGACTAGATGATCCTGGAGGTCTCTTCCAACTTTAATGATGCAGTGACGAGTGGAAATGGCCTCAAGTTGCACCAAGGGAGGTTTAGATTGGATATTAGGAAAAATTTCTTCACCAAAACGGTTATCAGTCATTGGAACAGGCTGCCCAGGGAAGTGGTTGAGTCACTATCCCTGAAGGTATTTAAAAGACTTGTAGATGTGGCACTTAGGGACATGGTTTAGTGGCTGGACTTGGCACTGCTAGGTTAATGGTTGAACTTGATGATCTTAAAGGCCTTTTCCAACCAACACGACTCTATGATTCTATATGTGTGTATATATGAATATAAGTATATATCAACAGAATTTGTAAGATAAGGAGACAGCACTCATATTTTTATAGATGAGCAAACCCTGGATGAACTGTGCAGATGTTTTAAAATCAGCTGGGAAGTGTAAAATGGAAAAGGAAAAGTCCTAGTTTCATGGCACTGAAAACATGCTGAACTTAATGGATGTTCAGAAGGAACATGCTCAACTTAATGGACATTCAGAAGGAACATTGTATTCTAGTTCCTTCTTTCCAGCTCCTTATAAAATGTCATGTCTGCTGAGACCTTCTCTATGATACCAACCAAGACTATTGCAGGATGCCTTTTTGGTAGCTAGTCGTTTCTAGCATTGTCCATTTAGTTGATGGAAAGCCAATACTGAAGTTTTCTCTGGGAAACAGAAAAGATTTCAGCTTTCTGATTTCGTGATCATTTTACAAACAGTGCATCCTTTCTGTCAACAAAACCAAAGAGAAGGCACTTGAGAAATTATTCAGACAGATCTCCCTCCACTTATTCAGGCAGTCTTGGAGCTTGTCATCAGGCCTTATGTACTGAAGGTTTCATGCTGTTCATCCTGTCCTGATGGACTTTTTATTTTCACGGCTTTCCGAAAGTCAGTGTCCTAATATTACATTAATGCAGCTTTCTGGAGGCTGTTTATTCACTAACAGCATGAGCCAGGCCCCATGAAAATCACTGATTTCCACAGAGTAGGGGGTCAGTCTGTCAGTACATTACGGTATAGAGAAGAGCATTAGAAATAATTTGAGAAAGGTCACTTCAAATGAAAGATCTTTTTCACTCAAGAGCACCTCTGTGCAGAAAAATTGAGAAGCAAATGCTGCTCTCCCTTAGAAAAACAGGCAGAGAAGGGAAATGGAGATTTTTGAAGTTTACCTAAATATTCCCCAAGGAATAAAAGAGGGTTGCTTATGGATGTATTGGGGGATCTAAAATCAGCCTTGGCTGAAGCACTCTGTTCACAGATACTGCGAGTGTGTTGCTATTTCAAAATGTGACTGTTTGTGGTGGGCTTCCTCTCTTCTCTCTACAGAACAGTTTAGATTGCTTTTGAACTTGCTGAGTGAATTCCAGATGTACTGTATGATGCCCAGAATACTAGAAATATATTTATTCAGTGTCTTAATAGATGTGTGATTTTCATGGGATGATTATGCACTCTGATTTGAGACATGCTATGTTTTTCTAGCTTGTTTCTGACACCCTTAGAGCTGGATGTTTTTGTGTCCTTCATTTTTAGAAACTTCGTTTTATGACTTCAGATGTCTTCTTAATTGATTCACACTTTTTTTGTGTGCAGAATGACAGAGTCAGAGCTCCAGAAGCACAATGCATTTTACCAAAACACAAGCCAAACCAGACCTTCCAGAGATACTAAAATCAATAATGAAAGCTTCATTATCCATAGAAATATACAACAGAATTAAAAGTAAGGGAAGAAAAATTAGAAACGGATTAGTAATATGGCTAGAGTTTGAGAAAGAATATAATCTTCACAGCTCTGGGAAGTTAAATGAAACTTTGCCTCAATTTTCAACATGACTGATGATACAAAGTATGATGACAAAGTCAGAAAGACTAATTGAGGCATGTGGATGGAAAAGAAAAGCACCATATCAAGGACAGACATAACTTCAAACATCTTGATAAATTCCAATTGGGTGTGGAGACAGCGAACAGTCTCCGTGGAGAAACATAGGAAAATTATCACACAAAGTACAGATCCAGCATCAAGGATATCTAACAGATTAATCAAATCAAGGACACTGAAATATGAGTGGAGAATAGGAAACCTCCTGCCAGTGTTCAAAAAACAGAATATCATCTAAGCAGCTATAGATTTGCTACTCTGATTTCAACAATATTTTGCACTTCTAGGAGAAAAACATGAAGAAAAGGTAGCTAAGTGGGTGAAAGAAAGGATGAAATACAACATTCTTCTATGAAAGGGTGAATACAAAAAACAAATCTGGTATTTTTCTTCAGTAAAATGGTTGATTTTCTAGATGAAGAAAATACAGATATCATTAATTCTGGAAGACCAGTGTATACATTCAGATGTCTGGAATTTTAATTAAAATAAGAAGATTAATAAAAGATTTTAAAGAGATGACAGATAAAACATGAGTTGTTCTGGAAAGGGATGTTGTCAGTAGTATTCTTGAAGGACCAGCTTTGAATGTATTAGATCAGGTCCATACACAAAATAATTGGGAGGATGCTACAAAATTTCCCACAGACACAATGCTGGGAATCCATCTTCAATACAGAGGGTGCCTAGAATATCTCACTGGATATACTTGTGCCCTAGACTCAGATAAATTAGATAACACACAGACATTGTTGCAAGATCATGTATGTAGTCCACAGCCTGACACTGATATCATAATCTGGAAGGATTATGAATGAAAATGGTACGAAAGAGGTCCTAGCATTTTGGTAAATCCTAAGAAAACTATGAACTATCGAAATAACATGGCCTTTATAAAATGCAATAATCAGAGAAATGCAAAAGTGAAAGAAAAATGCAGTAGTCTGCAAAAGAATAGGCATTAGTGTCAGGTTTAGATAATCATTAATAATATTGTACTTGTCACTGGTGAGACCTTAAATGGATTTCTCTGCTCAGATAAACAAACCAGGTTTCGGGAAAGATGAGTTCACATTGAGGTACTGAATCACATGGACAGCCTTTCTTACTTACCTTCATCAAATGCAGGTTTAGAAAAGATGTGACAGCTCCTTATAAAATATCACAGAGAATAAATCAAGAAAAAGAACCTTGTTTAGGGTAAATCAGTGGTGGCGGAATATCAAATTATTATGAACTGTCCATTAATACAATGGGGAAAACATTAGAAAAAACTTCCTGGGGGAGGCATAAGGGTCTGACAGTGCATTCAAACAAGCAAAATAAGAGGAGTGATGTCACTTATTTAAGGAACAGTGTTAGGCCTTTTCCCCCTTCTATAACTTGGAAATAAGAATGATTCACCTTCCAGGTAGATAAAGTTTTGGACAATGATCATATTCCATTCAAACTACTCACGTATAAAATAATTTACAACTCTCTGGCATCACGCTGACTGTTTGCTCCCACTGCCCTCCTCCACCAAATTCCTAAATACTGGCATTTCCCATTACGCTAATCGTAGATATAATACCCAGAGTTAACATCCCGCTGCCATAAAATGGTATCATTCTAAGAGAGCAAGAAACTGTGGCAAGAAAAATTATTTGCCTGAAGTAGCAAAGCAAATCTACGCTGACCCCTGGATTTGAACTGAGAATAGACTGTTTTCTCATGTATTACTCCAGGCCTTGAGCCATAGGTCTGAGCAAGTAAAGGTAAAGCAAGTTTAAGAAGGATAAAGAGCAGCTGCTAGTTGGATCTCATAGAATCACAGAATCTTTAAGGTTGGAAAAGACCTCTAGGATCATCAACTCCAACAGTCAATCCAATACCACCATGCCTACTAGAGCATGTCCCAAAATTCCTTATATCTCATCCAAAAGAGGTATGCATTCATGTACTTTCACTACCACAGATTTGCCCTGACTCAAAAAAGAAACATCGGTGGGAGCTGAAAAGAAACACCAGTGGGTTAGGCCTAATACTTGTACACAAGGGCTGGTAGGGCTTTGACATTTCACCTCCATAGCAATGGGCACAGATTGATCCTTGGCTACAGAAGGAACCAAGGAAAATAAAGATTGCTGAGAGCTATTCAGACAAGGAGAAATTTAAGAGCAAATGAGCCTGGCCTACTGAGAACCGAGTAAAGCAGCCTGAGGAATACCCAGCAGGGATTGTACCACTTTACCAGGGCTGACTATATCACTCAGAAACAAGGAATAGGAAACCATCCAACCATTACTGGTTCTTCCTGTGCTTTTGGAAACTACAAAAACCGAGTAAGCACCTCCTACTTCAAACTGAAGTCCTTCTTGGATAACCAAAAACTGATGCACAGGTTTCCTACTCAAACCCTCGGATACAGAGCAAGAGGGTAGTTTCATCTGCTTACACCCTCCCAAAATGGGAGCCATCACTGACGTTTACCACCTCCCTCAATGCCTCTACCACCCTCTTGGGCAGGAGCAACACCAGACTCATGCCAGAGTCCATGAGCCCTGTCCCCTGGCACCTCCAGCACTTTCTGGTAGAGCCACAACAGGATACCTTCATGCCAGAAGATTCCATTTTGGCTTCTCTTTCATGACCTGGTGTTTTTCTGGGTCCCTGGAAGGTCCGTAGGAGCTGTAGAGCCTGGTCTCTGCATGTTGCTGCTTCGGCGCTGGACACAGTCATCAGTGGTTCCCCAAGCCCCTTCTGCAAACTTTGGGTGAGAGGAACTGCTCCTGGGGGACTCTGTCTGCTTCCTTCATCACCTCACACCTAGCAATACCCATCCCCTCCCAAGCCTTTCAGAGTCACTGCCATTTGCCCTGACAAATGATACACCTTGCTCTCAGCTACCAACAACTCATGAATAACTCTGCCAAAGATTCACGCAGTTGCTTTCTATTTTACATTTTTTATTTTCTTTTTCTTTCTCATTTTAAACTAGGAGCACTTCATGCCTGCAGTTGGCAGGGACAAAGGGGAAGGCAGCAGGGCGGGAAGGGGAGAGGGTCAGGAAACATCTGTTTCACATTTAACCTGGAACCAAACTTTTTCATCGTGCTTCTTCAGCCTCGCTTGTATATTGATTCAATTACCAGGGTCTGCTAGTGCAAGAGATTTATATTAAAGCCTCATACAAAGCCATTGTGTTTTGTCACACAACAGTACTGAATCAATTACAAACATGCTCAACATGATCCCTCTCAGTCATCAGCGTTCGCTCAGGGAGACGCTGTCCGACCAAGATGCCGGCTGGGCGTTAGCTCATCTCCAGGAAAGAGTGACACACCTAGGTGGCACTTGGCTAGCAGGATGATCTGCCCTCAGCACGTCACCATCACCGCCTCCTGGGTGCTGCCTTTCTCAGCTCTGCCTTGCTAAAGGGTTGCATGGGGTGGAGAAATGAGGCTGGACACACACATACAAAAGCCTGGGCTCCAGTCTCAGCAGCTGCCTGGGGGTAAAGGTCCCTCAGATGTGCAAATAACAGCGGTGCCAGCCCTGGGCTGTGTGACATGACCCTGCTCCCAGCAGCAGGAAGACGCCGGCCAGTGCAATCACCATGAAATGGGAAAAGGCACTTGAGACTGGGCGGTACTAGGGGAGGAAAGGGGCAGAAGAAACAGGGTCTACAGCCCTCCAAGTCCCTTTCCCCTAATAAACCAGCTTCCAAGTAGGGAAGTAAAACATCGGTTGCTCTTTCCAAAAAGTGTTCCTTTCATAGAAAGGCAATTTGCTGCTTACACCAGAGGCCAGTTCCTGGCTTGGTCACTGAATTGCCATGTAACCATAACTTTGTAAAGCAAATATTTCAAATATGGCTGATAATTTTGGATACTGACAGAATTTCTGGCCCCTCAACAACAGCTTTCTGTAGAAAAACACCAGACCTGGAGATACAATGAATTGAAGAGCTTTTTAAAGCATATGAACCTACTAATTAATTTTGTAAACCACCCAAGAAACCATGCAATACTTTACAAATTGCAATTGCTTATATATAAAATAGCAATTGATAAATTTAGCACCTAGAAATCTTTCAAACTGGTCAGAAAATCCTACACACAAAGCACCAAGGAGCCACAGAGCACGTAGCTGTAGCTGTGTCAGATGTGCAGATGCTCCTCACTTTCTCACATGGTTCCTACCTATACTTCTGCACAAACAGCTTTTGCTGCTTCTTAACACCTGAATTCCAAAATCTTCCTGATGGGGTTATAACCACAAACCAGTGCTGGTGTGCCTGATTCCCAGGCACGTGCAGCTACCTTGGCAGGTAGCTCCTCCCATGCAGGCTGTAAGGCAGAACCGGGGCCCAAGATTGCGAGGTTTCCTGCAACAGGGACTGCTTTGAACTTTTTTTCATAAGTAAGCACATGCTGAGAGGACCCTTGAGGCACTAATGTACATTAATAATAATATTAACGATACTATACCTAACCAACATAGACTTTTCAGATGAGTTCAAATGGTCCATCTAAGAGTCTTATTCTTTTTTATGTTGAGTAGAGAACCTGAAAGGTAAGAGTCAGAGTTATCCAAGATAAATTAACCAAGAAGGACTTGGGGTGCTGGTTGATGAAAAACTCAACATGAGCCGGCAGTGTGCGCTGGCAGCCCAGAAAGCCAACCGTGTCCTGGACTGCATCAAAACCAGTGTGGCCAGCAGGTCGAAGGAGGTGATTCTGCCCCTCTGCTCTGCTCTTGTGAGACCCCACCTGGAGTACTGCGTCCAGCTCTGGGGTCCCCGGTATACAAAAGACATGGGACTGCTGGGGCAAGCCCAGAGGAGGGCCACAAAGTTGATCAGAGGGCTGGAGCACCTCTCCTATGAGGACAGGCTGAGGGAGTTGGGCTTGTTCAGCCTAGAGAAGAGAAGGCTCTGGGAAGAACTTCCAGTACCTGAAGGGGCCTACAGGAAAGCTGGAGAGGGTCTGTTTATAAGAGCAGGGAGTGACAGGACACAGGGCCATGGGTTTAATTTAAAAGAGGGGAGATTTAGATGAGGTATTAGGAAGAAATTCTTTACTGTGAGGGTGGTGAGGCACTGGAACAGGTTGCCCGGAGAAGCTGTGGATGCCCCCTCCCTGGAAGTGTTCAAAGCCAGATTGGATGGGGCTTTGGGCAGTCTGGTCTACTGTAGGGTGCCCCTGCCTATGGCAGGGTGGTTGGAACTAGATGATCCTTGGGGTCCCTTCCAACCCAAACCATTCTGATTCTATGATTTCATCAGACCAATTCACCATGCCAATTACTGCCTCCTGCCTCGTTTACCTGTTCCTGCAGTGGATATAGTAACCATCAGGGAACAGAGCAAAGCTTCTATCACACAAACTGATGGCGTGAAGCAGAGATACCTACGGACTTAACCCACATACAGACATAAGTCATAATTCCTCAGCAGAACTTTGCTCTGTGTGCAAAAGCTAATAGGACCCTGTACCCTTGGGAAAGGTAGAAAACATGTGAACAGATGGAGCCTTTACTGCACAGAGATTCCGAGCTAAAACTAGCAGGGTTCTTCAAAGCCAGACTGTAACTAGCTGTGATTATAGCTCTTACAATGAGCTTTGGCTAATTTTGAGCTTTTGGGAGATTCTTTTATACGAGCGACATGCAAAGAACGGCAGCAGCTGCATGCCGCCCTGTGCACGCTACGAGCCAGCCGGTTGCAAGCCAGCTGTAGCCCAGAAGCCCTATAGCCACATTATCTTAATGCTGGCTCCAAGTTATTATACCTCATTTCTCAGCAGGGCTTTATTGCTTCAGGTTGAGCATCCTGTTAATGTGGCAACCTCCAACCCTGCTCTGTCACCAGCTGGCAGAGAGCATGCTGAGTGTGTTGGAGTGAATGGGTGTACCCCAGAGGTCCC
This sequence comes from Psophia crepitans, assembly GCA_013399095.1. NCBI lineage: Eukaryota > Metazoa > Chordata > Aves > Gruiformes > Psophiidae > Psophia > Psophia crepitans. Next base: position 69,968 of record VWZZ01000890.1, on the reverse strand, counting down.
CACTTGCAGGGTGTCCCCATGGCAGACCTGAGGTCTGAGGGCAGCTCATAGCCCCACGCACTAAGCATGAAACAAGCAACGCTGGCAAAGTTCCTGCTGGCAAACACCCTGAAGTTGGATGTGCAGCTACCAGTGAAGCTTGTATCCACTGCAGGCTTACATGTGGCATTCAGTTCGCAGTGTTAAAGCTAGTTCTGGTACCTCAGCCACTCTGAGCACAACTAAACACCACTGGATCATGATTACCCTCCAAAAAGATTTCTATATTCATTCATGACAGAAATGGAGCAGCACAGCCATCCCTGAAGATGAGTTTCTCTTCATCAAATGTGCAGTGCATTCCCACCACCAAGAAAAAAAAGTTTCTCCAAAATACAGGGAAATATGGCCGAGGGTCAAGCATCCTTATATGGCCTGCTGTGGTAGGGTTAGCAGAAATGGGACTTCTGAATTCAGGATTTCTGAAAAACAGGTTTGAAGCTACTCACAGAATCACAGAATCACAGATTGGTAGGGGTTCCAAGGGACCTCTAGAGATCATAGAGTCCAAGCTCCCTGCCAAAGCAGGTGCCCTACACTAGGCTGCACAGGTAGGCATCCAGGTGGGCCTTGAGTATCTCCAAAGAAGGAGACTCTTCAACCTCTCTAGGCAGCCTGTTCCAGTGTTCCATCACCCTCACCGTGAAAAAGTTCTTTCTCATGTTTGAATCGAACTTCCTGTGTTCCAGTTTTTGGCCATTGCCCCTTGTTCTCTCAGTACCCACCACCAAAAAGAGCTTGGCCTCGTCCAATTGCCTCCCATAGTTTAGATATTTATAAATACTCATCAGATCCCCTCTCAGCCTTCTCTTCTCCAGGATAAAGAGACCCAAGTCTCTCAGCCTCTCCTCATAGGGAAGATGCTCCAGGCATTTTATCATCTTTGTTGCCCTCCGCTGAACTCTTTCCAGGAGATCCCTGTCTTTCTTGAGCTGGGGAGCCCAGAACAGGACACAGTACTCCAGATGGGGTATCACCAGGGCAGAATAGAGGGGAAAGGATCACCTCCTTTGACCTCCTGGCCATGCTTTTTTTAATGCATCCCAGGATGCCATTGGCTTTCTTGGCCACAAGGGCACACTGCTGGCTCATGGTCAACCTGTTATCCACCAGGACCCCTAGGTTTTTCTCCGCAGAGCTCCTCTCCAGCAGGGCATCCCCTAACCTGTACTGATGCATGCAGTTAGTTCTCCTCAGGTGCAGGACTCTACACTTGCTTTTGTTGAACCTCATCAGATTCCTTTCTCCTCAACTCTCCAGCCTGTTCAGGTCACGCTGAATGGCAGCACAGTCTTCAGGTGTGTCTGCCACTCCACCCAGCTTTGCATCATCAGCAAATTAGCTGAGGGTGGACTCTATCTCATCATCTAGGTCATTGATGAAGGTATTGAACAAGACCAGACCCAGCACCGACCCCTGGGGAACACTGCTAGTTACAGGTCTCCAACTAGACTCTGCGCCACTGACCACCACTCTCTGAGCTCTGTCAGTCAGCCAGTTCTCAACCCACCTCACCGTCCACTTGTCTATCCCGTATTTTCTAAGTTTCATTACAAGGATGTTGTGGGAGACAGTGTCAAATGCCTACTCCAAGGAGCCATACAAGTATTTTGCCCACTTTTATGACCCAAGTCTGTGAGTTTATTTTTCCCTACTTTCTGTACATCTGTTTAAAATAAAGAACCTTTACTGGAAAACCATGTGTCATGACTTGACATCTTAGCACCATGGAAACCACCCCTTTTAAAGTCAAATAATACCAAAAGATTATAACCCTAGGAAAAGATGAGAGAAATATGACCAGGGAAATCGGTTTTGATTAGTCGCTGCTTGATTAACCTCAGTTGCAAGGTATCTACATTCCATCAACTTGTAGTTTTGCACTGATGCTTGATTACTGTTGGTCATTTTATTTTCTGCCTGAGTCATCTGGTTCTACTGTACAAGAACCGTGTGAATTATCTCACATTGCCTGTGTCAAAATAATATTTTGCAATGGATACTTTAAACTAATTAGAGCTGGTGGCAGAAATTGCCCAATTCTTGAGATCAGACAAGCAGCTTTCTTATAATTGTGTCATTCCATGAAAATATTATCTCAGTGTCACAGTCTGTTACAAAGAAAAGGAATTTTTAAGAATTATTAGGAAAAAGCGAACCAGAATCTATTATGCTACCACTGTGTATGTCTACGCAACCATACCCTGAAAGTTGTGTCGTGGTGTCCTGACGTCCCAGCCGTACAAAGATATAATGCACTGAAAAAAAAGGATGACAAAAAATAATAAACAGCATTCAAGCTGCACAGGACAGCTTTTGTACAAGCAGTGCCTAAGAGAGGTGACAGTCTTCATCCTGGAAAAAGACAACCAGGAGGGGATTTGATGGGATTCTACAAAATCCGGGAGAGGATGAATGCAGATTGAATATACGCTGCCTGTTGAATACACACAAGACAGAGAATATAAAATGAAATTATCTGGAAGCAGGTTCAGACCAAATGAAGAACACTTTCCATCACTAGAAGACTAGAAGCTGTTTAATCTGCAGAGATCCTCACCATGGGTGTCATGGGTGCCAAGTGATCACCTCTTTACAAGGATGCTGGTGAGATTCAAAATCTATTAAAGGCAATTACATATACATATGGTGCCTCTGGCTTGGCAGGATGACAAGCTGTAAATTACTGGAGACTGGGAGGATATTTGAGAAAGTATCTCTCTATTTTTGTGATATTTTTGCACAGTTTCCTAGCTGCATCCATTTGGCATCATGCACAACAAAATACTGTGCCAGACTACTGTTTGCTCTGGTCCAGTATATCCAGTTTTATGTGTTTATATTGAGCCTGAACCTCTAGTTAAGTTGGGTACCATTTGTCTGAGGGAACACCTGTGAGAATCTGTACCCAGAGCTGCCACTGAGATCAGAAACCAGGCAGCCACCACCAGCGAGGCTAAGAGATCCTGCTGCTCACATATCACTTTCATGGGGGTACCCAGGCAAGGGGAGCATGGCAGATGAAGCCAGCTCTTGCCTGCAGGATGTCTGAATCATTTCCTGGGACACAGGATAGATCTACCCATACTTCATCCTGCATTGCTCTTCAAGTAAGTAGAATCATACAATCACAGAATCATAGAATCTTTAAGGTTGGAAAAGACCTCTAAGATCACCCAGTCCAATCATCAACTCAACACCACCATGTCCCAGAGCGACACGTCTACACACTTTCTGAACACCTCCAGGGATGGTGACTCCACCACCTCTCAGAGGAGCCTGTTCCAATGCCTGACTGCTCTTTTGGTGAAGAAATTTTTCCTAATATACAACCTAAACCTTCCCTGGAGCAATGTGAGGCCGTTTCCTCTTGTCCTATCACTTGTTTCTTGGGAGAAAAGACCCACACCCACCTCACTACCACCTCCTTTCAGGTTGTTGTAGAGAGTGATAAGGTCTCCCCTCAGCCTCCTCTTCTGCAAACTAAACAATGTCAGTTCCCTCAGCTACTCCTCATAAGATTTGTGCTCCAGGTAAGAACTCCCCAGCTGTTTTTTGGACCCCAAACCAGTGATCATACAAACTGACTAAATGTTGGTTTACTCCCTGGCTCTGTTTTGCAGTGAACCAGCTAGAAAAAAGGCATGAGACTTGTAGATCTGGAGACAGTTGAAATTAAGGATACCCCCAAGTTCTACGGTGGATGACCATAGAATTGGAAAAGACCTCAAGGATCATCTAGTCCAACCGTCCCCCCACCACCTATTACCCACTAAACCATGTTCATAGAATCATAGAATCATTAAGGTTGGAAGAGATAGAATAGAATAGAATAGAATAGAAT
>VWZZ01000890.1:16113-58513 GCA_013399095.1 Psophia crepitans | reverse complement strand
CTCCAGCAGATCGACACTTCCCCCCAACTTGGTGTCGTCTGCAAACTTACTGAGGGTGCACTCAATTCCCTCATCCAAATCATCCACAAAGATGTTGAAGAGGATGGGCCCCAGCACTGATCCCTGGGGATCACCACTCACAACCGGTCACCAGTTGAATTTCACTCCATTCACCACCACTCTCTGGGCCCGGCCATCCAGCCAGTTGTGAGCTCAGCGAAGAGTGTACCTGTCCAGGCCATGGGCCGCCAGCTTCTCCAGGAGAATGCTGTGGGGGATCATGTCAAAGGCTTTGCTGAAGTCTAGGTAGACGACATCAACAGCCTTTCCCTCATCCACCAGGCAAGTCACCTGGTCATAGAAGGAGATGAGGTTGGTCAGGCAGGACTTGCCTTTCACGAACCCATGCTGGCTGGGCGGGATCCCCTGGTTGTTACGGATATCATCAAGACAGGTTAAAAAATGAGAGAGGAAATTGGCACACAGAAAAGCTGCAAACTTATTGTGTCCTACGCAATACTAATTTTCACTGAGCTTATGCTTCTTGAAGACAACCTGGAGTCCAAGTGACACATTGCCTTTAGCACAGTGGGACAACAACATCTGGAAAGAGGCGATAAATGCAATCTTAATAACTCCACATTTTGGCTTCTGTGGCCATAAGTTTCCCTTATCTTAGACTGGCAAAACAAAGTGATATTGGAGGGCCACTCACATTTCAAAATCAATAATTATTCAAAATCCAAAAGCAGTCCAACAAATATCCTGGTGAAAGAAGAGGACCTACCAGCTCTACATCAGCTGGCTCCTGGGTGCAGAATCAGATTTATAGCTCACAAAACCTGACAAGAACACAAGTCTACAAATGAGAAGCTTGTTTTTCTTCAGTAACCACTCTGTAACCTGCCACAATGTGTACTTGGTAAGAAATTGTTAGACTTGTTAGAACTCCATTGCCTTGGTAGATCCATTTTTACTTCTTTGTCCATGCATGCACTTGTGATGACCCAGTCTTGAACAGCCCAAACAATGTTGTATAGAAAAATACATTCCTCAAATTACGTTCGACCTCATAAGGAGAATATACAGGTAATACTCAAGTCAGTGATGAAGCTCCCAACAATCTGGTTGCTGGCTGATGGAATATACCTTCCTCATCAGATACAAATGTAGTACCTTGTCACTGGAACACATTACGCTGCCCTCTGTGGTTTAAAAGACATGAGAAAGGAGACATCCTTGAATTATCCCTCATGGACTGTGATGAAGAAGGAGATAATGGGCCAGACTGGAATAGACAACTCTAAATACAGAAAGGACTTCCTATTTAGAAACCATTTGCACACTACATACTGCAGCAAATCTAAGTACTTCATCTCATCTATGCTCTGTAGCAATATGAAATCCCTGAATGATCATTCTTCCTTTTTGCAGAACAAGTCTTATGATGAGGATGTCTAATCAAGAATACAGTATTTGATTGGCATTGCCAGGCTCCTGGAGGAGTCCAAAGATGAACAGAAGAAAGTTCTGAAGTCAACTCTTGGATAGCGATGAGAAGCTGGACACTTCAAAGCTCACACAGCTGTAGAAAGGATGTTTACAAATTAAGGCTGACTAAGGTCAAGGACACCTGCTAGTCAAAAAATGTGTAGTTTTTGTTATTAGCCAAATATGAGAAATCTAGTGGAGCCTCCCTGCTGTGCTTATAAAGTCACACGATGTTCTTCATTCTGATCACTCGTGCAAAATTCACTTAGTTCTGTTCTGCTTCATGCTGTCCCATGACAGATCATTAAAAAAAAATGTTAATAGTTACTTAAATAACATCCATTTTTCTAAGGGTGATAAAAATTTTGTTTACTCTCTGCAACTGCCAAGGTGTTTTAGTTGGATTTGGATAAATGCTTGTTTGCAACATTAGCAATTCCACTGGGGGGAATCCAGCCTGGAAAATTGCTGATTGCATTTTTCCTTCCAAGTCACAAACCACTCCTAGGGCTTTTATGTGGTTTGCACTCAGCATTGTCACTTCAGCAATGCAGCACTCAAATACTTTTACCTATGTAAATAATAAACCATAGCCTAGATACTGGAGTACTTCTCTTAGTTTTGAATTGATGTAATTATAACTCTAACTCATCAGGGCATTATTCTTCAGTTAAAAAGGTAAAAACAGATGAACTGGTTACAATGGGATGAGAAGGGTGTGAACTTGCAGTGGACTGTGTAATCAGCTATGTGCATAGTTTCACTTCTCGAATAACCTTCCCAATTTCCCTTCGCGTCTTGTAGATATGAATGTACTACTGCATATGCCATAGAAAAACACCAGGTAGTTCTGGTTCTTCTTTAAAACATCAGGGACACTTCACTTTGGTGAGTTTTTCCAGTGGCTTTTTCTTGATTCTCAAAACTAGATTCCTCTTGATCCAAATTTATTTTCTCTATGTTGACATTCAGAGGCATTCTTTTCAATCCACCACCTAGAAGGAGATCCTTGAGTCTTGTTTTAGCATGCTTCCCATTCCTCAAGTAATTCTTGCAACTCTTGACAAGAATCTTCTCAAATGTTTCAGGATCAATGAAGTATAGACTTAAGAAATGGAGACTGCAACACATACACTGCTGCCCACTGAAAGTCTGGCCACTTTTACGTGTATGATTATGAAAAATTGAGACATTTAAAACTACGAGATACTTTTGAAAACATTGGCCCTAGTGACACTTCCTCTTTCAACATACACTAGTGCACATTACTAATACCTCACCTAAAGTCATGAGTTATACCAGTTTCAGCAGAAGATGAATCAAATCTTCAAGATCTGGCCTTAAACTTTTCATTCCAAATAATCATAATGAGTTTAAAAAGTTGACATACACTGGAGTTTAAAAAAGGGAATAAGAAAGAGGAACTCCCCTGCCCTTCCTGTTTCAGTTTAACTAGTGACTATAGAGCAAATAAACTAAACGAGAGGCAAAAACAAATATTCTTTCCCGTCACACACTTGTGCTGTGTTTTCAGGGTCTGCAAGGAAAAGGAATATATGTTATTTGCCCAGCTAACACAGCTGTAGAGACACAGACAGGCTTTTGGACATGTGAGCTGTTTGTTCTTTATGAAAGCTGGAAAGGCTGTGCTAATTCCCTACTGCCCTCAGCATTTGCAAGGGGATGTGAATTCCCTGTGTTAATAACTCACTACTATTACGATGCTTTCTCTGCTTAAATGCAGAGTACTGGTCCAGCTGCCAAATGTGACATTTGAAGTGGAAATTTAGGGGGGGATCCTGGAGTGCAAAAAGTATTTGCAGTAGATATTTGGTTATAAATCAGTGCATTATTAAAAAAAGTGGGACATCTGATTTGAGCCAGATGAGGAATGCAGTGACCATCATGGGAGAGGGCTGGTACCATGACAGCCAGCCTGTTGTTTAGTGTATCTATTACATTTTAAAATTCAAGTTGCAAAGCACTCACTGGAAGAGGTGAGGCACCGGCCATAGAAAGCCATGTAGACTGTCTTCATCTAACCTGGTTTTGCCTTAGCTGTGGCTCCTGGGAGAGCCTCCCAGTTCCATGGCCCCATCTGCACCCTAACCCGCTGGGATAGATAGGTGGAGTCAGGCACCGTTCCCTTCTCAGCATCCCTGCCTGGCCGTACAACACACTAACACACAGCCAGGACACCAGCTTCCTAAGACAACCCACAAAGAAGACAGGCTGAACAGCTCACACACTACTGCTATTACAGATCTGCCCAGAGTCCTTCAAGCATACTAACACCAAAATGTCGTATTGGCCAGATGAAGTGCAAAAGCAGGGGGTTTTTTTTCAAGGTGACTGAGTTTTGAACTCCAGAGTTCAATTTGGAGATGCTGCGACTCTTTCTAGCTTTCTAAATCGTAAAGCATGATGACTCTTTAGCTAGTGTACTCACCAGTGCATGGACCAGTTGGTTGTCAGGTAGTTAAATGGTGTCAGATGCCACCGTTTGTCACCAACTGCATCAGCGACCAAGATTCCTAACATCAGGGCTGTGCTCAGTACATAGCTGCATGTTAGAAGATGAAAACGTGTGGCATTTTTTACCACACTACACATCTGGAAATTCAAAGTTAACCTGCATTTGGAGATCCTGCACTGAAAAATAAACAAAATCTGTTCAACTGTGGCTTCATGTAGCCTTGGAAACAGCTACGGCTTGGGAGCAGCTGTGCTTGTTTTTTCAACGTTTTCTGATATGCTACAGTAAGTTACATCCCAGTTACAAGGAAGTTACTCCTCTGTTACATCAGTTAGGGTGATACTCTGCACTCTGTGTTTGCTGAGTTACTTGCAGTGTGTCACAGAGCTGCCGACCCAGGAAATCCCTCACCCTCAGCATCAAACTCCACTAATGCCAGTGTCCTGCAAATGTTTGCAGAGCACTTTGTGGGTCACCCACCGTCCGGACCGCAGCACACTTGCATGCTTGGAAGACTTAGCTGGGTGCTATCTGCAAATCAATGTTGCAGCCTGTGTCCTACAGACATGTCCCAGCGTATCTCATCACCCCTTATCATGTGACATGCACTAACATACAACAGGGAAAAATGGACCTCGCTGTAAAAAATATTGTCCTGCAGCAGCATCGAAACTCCCTGTCACCCACCTTGCAATTGCATTTAAGTATTTTGTCCCAATTAGCACCTGATTGAAGGCTGATAAATCAGTGAATAAACAAATGGCTGGTTTCCAAAGCTGCTTTTTGACTTTGTGTTATAACAGCTTAAAAGCAACTAGCTCCCTTCAAAAACAGCATTTGCTCCTACGAGCCTGACGTCGGCTTCCCGATACGCTGAGGAAACAAGGTCTGCTTCAAAAAGGGCTGAGCTCTGAACGGCAAAGAGGGATTTTCTCAGGGAAACAGCAAAAACCGGCTGCAGCAGTGGCTCCGAACTTTTCTCCATTTTCGCCCTTTGGGATTTTGCGAGTAGTCAATTAAAGCCCCTCGTAAGGAGCCCCCGCTGTGTAACAGGGCCTGCAGACCTCACAGAAGGAGACACCCGTGCGTTAGCACGTCACCATTTATCACTCACTGGGTAGGCTGTGGAGGTTACCCCAGTTTACTGAGGCCTCGTGAAGGGGTCTCCAGCACACTTGGTCTCTACCGCAGGACTGTGTTTATGTAGTAATTAAAGCCGTGACAGCTAATTGAGTTTTTCCAATCAATCACACTGGAAGTTTTGTTTGTTTTCCTGTGCTAGGGAACAGGAAGGTTTTACCCTTTTCTAAGCAGTCAGAAAGAAATGAAGGATATTTTTCAGGCACAAGTTGAAAATTATTAAGAAGAGTCCAATTAGTGAAAATCTTACTTTAAGTGAGAGTCTGTATGTAATGACATTGAGTTTTATCTGCGCTTTATAGTAGATAATCAAAATAATTCCATAACAGAAGTCAGTTCCCCTTCAGTTGAGACGTAGAGAGGTAAAATATATGTTACAAAGTCACTCCGCAACCTGGAAATAATCATCAGGTCTCCTGAGCACTGCTCTCTAGTGATTATTAGACCATACAAGCTCCAGCATCAGACAAGAACCATGCAGCTGACTGCAGCCAGGAGTATCCAGGTTTGGTTGCTGCAATGGGAAAAAGAAGGAATCTTCTTGTTCAGAGAAATCTTACCAGCAAGGACAGGAACCCCTGAGATAAGTAGCTGTGTTTTGCCTTCCCTTTGTGCCCTTGCCAAGTTAATTAGTGACTCTGATGGCCGACTAAAGAAAAGCTGTCGTGAGGCTGGGGCATGCTCCAAGCCCACATATACCCAACTCAGCGGGTTGGTCACTATTCTGGGTTACTGGTCTATGGGAAAGATAGATAATCCCACCCATTGCTTTGCTCAGTGGAGTCACACTTCTCTTTCCATGCAAATACAAGCACAGATCATGTTAAGTTTTCTGTCATTACAGTTTACACTCATTTTTCTTGTATTTGTCCGTTCAGTGCCAGAATTTGTTACTACATTATATAAAGGTTTTGAAAACAACTCCTACCTACCTTTATGAATCGCAAAGAAATAAAAAGGCACTGCACATGCCAGAACACTACGGGACTCTGTTCTGTGCACAAAAGTCTTGCTCTGAGTTTGGTAAATAGCTGTTCCTCTTACCTTAGGGCAGGGGAAAGGAATAAATCACCTGCTTTCCACTTTTTTCTGGTAGCAGATGCCTGAAAAAATAGCCATGGGAGTGTACCTTCTGTAGAGCAAATTTAGGCCCAGTGACAGCAAGGTTGTCTGACCTTTCACAGGTCACATAAAAATCATTTATGCTCTCATTTGCCAACATATCACGGAGCACAGCTGTAAATCAGCTGCACGAGACAGACTGTCAAAGTTCCTTCCCACCTTATTGTAGGCATTTCAAATAAAGCTGTGTGTATAGATGATCCAAAGGTTTAGCATAAAAAAGCTACAACCTGCAAACGTCCCACTATAGGAGAAGCAAGTTTGCAACCAGCACGCTGACTGCTGCCTCTTCAGTGTTCACTTGCCATTCATAACCGAAGGGGGAAAGTTCTGCATCTCGTGGGAAAGCTGCTCGCTCCAACACATGGTGCAAGAAGACAGTGCCCTGGTGGTCAGGGGATTTACGAACAGGCAAGTCTCTGACAAATGAACGGCCAAACACTGCTGGCTCATGTTCCCAATCTCACACTTCTTTTGGGGGTGAGGAAATCTTTTAACAACTCCACTTATCCAACCTTAAAAGGAATAAAGAAGCTGAAAGGTCACAAAACTGGCTTTGCTTCATTCTTGTCCCAGAGAAGAACACTTTTTTCCGCTGGGTATATAAACATAAGGCAATGTCCTACTGGCGAGTCTAACAACTGACCTGCAATAGAGTTGTAAAATGCCACTGTGGAGAAGTAGAGAAACTAGCAAATTAGATAGCAAGTGAGATTAATACACTGGCAAAGGGACAGCAGACTGCCAGTGACCTCCTTAATCCCTCTCAAACTATGAAATTTGGGCTAAATTGAGATTTAAGTGATACCAAAGACTTATACTGATTTTTAACTCTGAAGACATCTTTAGCTGCTGTGTATGGGAAAGGTTAGATATGGAGTCCTACCTCTTCTGCCCTGGGAACTGGTTGAAGGCTTCTTTATTACACTTCATTAGAATTATTTAAATTTAAAATTTATTTTTAAAAATCTACTGCTTTCTGGTGTGTTAAATATTTTTCTTGTCTTTCAGTGTAGCAAATGTTGGCTTCTCAGGATATTAAACAATAAAAAAACTCAAAAATGTTCTGCAAGGAAGACAGATTGCTAAAGGGTTTGGATTGCTTACGGTCCAGTGATTAAAAACATAAATTCAGTACTGCATTGGTAATGATTCCCTCACACTTTTTGCCAAAATCTCCATTTAATGAGAAATTTTCTCTGCATGTGCTGTACATCTACCGCTGAGATGCAAACAAAAAAAACCTGGAGACACGAAAGGTAGTGAAACAAAATCTGAGACTTCAGCTATACTCTGATCCAAACTCTTGCTTCAATCTATTAATAATACAGGAAAGTGCAAGTTACTTGAAATGTGTGCAGAGTTTATATTTAATCCTTTTTTTCTTAATCTTCACCGAGCACAATAATAAGGGTGATCCATGTAGGCAGGCTGGCAACAGAGTCTTTGATGGCAAATGAGTTATAAATCAGCAGCAAGTCAGAGATGTTAAAGTTGTATCTTCCCTAGGAAAATGTTATATTTTTAACTTGAGTTAGCTACCACAGTGCTTAGCCCTAATGAAGACAAAGTAGTTGATAGCTTTCACAGAGGTTAGCGGGTCAAAGCAAACCCTGGGGCTGCCCAGGGCTTTAATCAGATCTGCCAGCATCTATCAGAATTAAACTTTCTTCTCTAGGATTTTTCCTCATCTTAGTAAACTAAGTCTGCTGTCTGATTTAAAAATACCCTTTTTCCCCCTAGTGAAAATTAAGTCTTAGGAGTAAGGATAACAGGAGGTGCATTGACAGTTCAAGTGGAGGGTAGGAAAAATACGAAGGATAGGGAAAAACAACGGGAAAACAAGATGGAAAAAGGAGTGGTTAATTGCCATTGGAGGATCACAGTAAAAAAACCCAACTATGTATAAGCAAGGAAGAGTAGGTACAGATGTACTGAAATACTTTCATATATCAATATCATACAGTCAAAGAAAATTCAATAAATTCTCTACAGAACTTTTCTGAATTTTTTAATGTCTTCCATTTGTGATCAATGGACAGATATATGAACAGACAGAAAGACTGTATTTCACACAGATATTTTCTTCTGAAGGACACAGATAAGAGGAGAAATTATTGTGTATTTGACCATGTCATGTTATTCTTACTGCTCCTAACTGCCCTGTTAGGACAGTCAGGACAACCTGCATTACAGATGCCCCGCAATATGGCAGCCATCTTCTTCGGTGGACTTGGCAGTGCTCAGTTAACAGTTGGACTTGATGATTTTAAAGGTTTTTTTCAACCTAAACAATTCTATGATTCTATGATTCTGGTTATTTTGTTGTTTTTTCAGCTCCTACTTCTTTCTTCCATAACCCATTGCCATAAGCAGAATCCTTTGGACTAACTTAACTATTTCTTCCTAAACTACACTGTTGTCTTGGGAGGGAAAATACCGTCAAGGAATAACATTTTAAACATACATATTCACAAGGACTGTTAAAGTCTCTCTGAAAACTTAATGCTTGAAACAGGGTAAAAGAAGAGGGGCCAAATCAACTTTTTCTTTGGTGGTCTCCTTCAGCATTTGCTGAGCTGCCCTTGTCCACTTGCATTCTCTTGTTTCCGGATCAATTCACTGTGTTGATTAAGGAATCAGGGGGAAATGATGTAATAATTCTGGGACCTCTATCTGCTCCTGGCTGGTCCACTTCAGCAGTGCAAACACAAGTTTTTGATGGGAATATTGATATTAATTGCATTCCAGGACAGAGCTGAAACATAAAGTGACCTGCAAAGTCAGTCCTAACTTGGTCTAAACAGGCTTCAGCGTAGCTAACAAATTCAAATGAGAAGGAAGGCTGATCTTTGAGTGATTATAACCTGGTGTAAAGCCCGAACAGCATCTTACCCTAGAACAATGACTGGATATTGATTGCACTTTGAGTTGGTTTCTCATTCAGCAATAAGAAAGTCACATAGACCCACAGCTGGAAATTAGCATCTTGCTTTCATGGCACTCTAGGGTTAGTCAGTAAGATACGATGAGTGAAGATTGGGTGATTGAATCAGTCAGAAATCAGGGGAAGTACAGTACTGATTCTGAAGTCTTTGTCAGCTATTGGCTGGCTGCATCTCTGAAACTTCTCAGAGTTCATGTTTGCTGAGGGAAAATGAATTTTTACTAATTCCTGGAACAGAAAATTGTAGGCTACATATAGAGGAGCTATTTCTGTTGTAAAGAGCAGTGAGACAAAGGCTTTTACAGAGGGAGTGCTACAAATTTGACATCCCCTCCACCGTTATACATGCAACACATTCACTACCTGTAAAAGTCACTGTGCATGAGTAGTGTAAGTTATGGCACTGCTGGGCTTGGATGTGTCAAAGCTCTGGACAAGTGCACGCCTTCTGTTTCCTTTTAGGACATCTCAAGTGCAGCACTGGATCACAAAGGTCAAGGTGAATGTTGCAAACTGAGATCTGCAGAACTCGAGAATACTGCAGACTGAGAATCAAGTGAAAATTCACATGGGCTTGACCAGGGATTGGGATGTGTCTTGTGCCCATGTTCAGACCAAAAGACTTCCCCTATCTCAGGAATAAAAGAAATTCTGCATGCAGATGGAGTGCATAAGGCCAAGCAGATGCCTCTAGAGGCGAGACTGGACACATTAACTCACAAGTCTGTTTACCAAACATAATAGCCATTCCTGAAAAACAAAGCAAAAGGTGTCCCTGACTAATGAGAGCACTTCCAGCTTCATACAGCACCACATTTGCCATTTCTGGCTGGATATGTGGTCATGTCTCTGGCTTTGAGTAAATTCACATTCATTCTGAACGTCATAAGCACTGGCTGTCCTTAATCCAGCTCTCAAGGTGAAGACCTTTCCCAGGCATCCCTCATTGAGCCTTGCATTCTCTTCTACCCCCAAAAAAGTTCCTCATGACATTTACTGCGCCTCACTGGGATGTTGTGTGGTACCAAGCAATGTGAGAAAACTGTTTCATTGCTATCTCTCATCACAAGGCATGTGTCTGCAAGCTCAAACATTTCCCAGCTGCCAAGAGTCTAATCATGATAGCCTTTCTTACAAGGTCATGGTAGGCCCAAAATGGGTGTTTTCAGTACACTCCAAAAATCTTCATCATATAAAGCTCAGAGCAATTTGGAAAGCAGAGCTCTGTCTTGATGGCCTGTGCCAGGGAACATGACTGGGAAAGGAATACATCTGAATGGTCTTCAGAAAGATGTCAAGTTTGTCATTATCTAATCTTTTTTTAAAAAGAAAAACTCTCCTTCCCTCCCTGAGGTGATGGGGAGGTCACACTCTGGAAGCCTGGTCTGTCCAAGTCTAGGACAGGGAGCAGAAACGGCTGCTGGCTTTTCTGTTCTCTTGGAGCAGCTACTCCAGTTGTAGTTGTAGTTGCTGTTTCTCCTGCTGCTTTTTTTCTTTCAGTTGATACGTACCCTGGCTGTGCTGTCTGCCTGTGTACCCCACTGTATATAATTGGGGCGGGACAGGAGGCGGTGGGTTGTACTCTCAACCCAACAGAAAATGGTACTATTTGCTCAGGGGGGCGAGGTTCTGGCCCCACTGAAAACACAGAGTGGTTAAGCAAAACAAAGAAAGCAATTTTTCTGGATAAGATGTAGCTCACTAAGAACTGCACCATTCTCCCTCTCACTCCTAGAGAGACAAACTCCCTTTTTTTTAATCTTTTCTTGTATTATTTGTTTCATTTGCAGGCTTACTGTGAGTACACGACGGTCTTCATTTCATTGTTAGGTCCTCAAGGCAGTACCACAGTTCACATTTTCTCTTCCAGAAGCTGTTCTTCAAAATAAGTATTCTGGAGCTTCCTGAGCTGTGACGCCACTTCAGTAATGATCAGTGCATGCTAACAGGTAGATGTGGCAACATCTGAAAGAAATGTTTAATGTACTGGCACTATATAATAAGTAAGACTATCTGACATAGGAACTACAATGACTCTGCAGCAAAGTTGGCTGGATCTTACAGCATTTATGCAGCAGTGAGTATAAATTTTCATTACCATTTGAAAGCTTCATAAGCTTCATTCATCAGTTAGCTTCCTACTGATCATATCCCTTAAGAGTTGGATAATATCCAAATCTTTGTCTAATCAATCTACTCCTATCATGTCATTGTTGACACTCAAGCACTGAATTAGCTTAGACATCATATGGAAAAAAAAATTAATGATCCATAACTGCATGATTAAGTCTAACCCATAAACACTGATGTTAATGACTACCAGGCTGCCATGTTCTTGTTTGAAGTCTGATGGCTAAAACTTTGTTTTCCCCTTACAAAAACAAAAACCACTCTTAATTTCCTGGAATAACATGGAATAAATTCCTGCTCCATCCAGCACAATTTGAGCATTTTAGCTTCCTCAGTTACAAGCTCGGTTTCTTGGAAAATTTGATGTTCATATGGCTCTGCTTATTAAGGAGGAATTAATTTTCCTCTTCATTGACTGTTCTGAATCTTTGCAGTTCCAGAGACCATATGAGTCCTTTATATTCTCTCCCTAAAATTGTGCAACATAATCGTTTCTACTAAATGCTCTGATATTCCTTAAAATGCTTGTGGTTATTTTGTCATGGGCTGTGTACGTAACAATGCAGAGTAATCCACTTTTCTAGATACATGCACGGAAAGAATGAGATCTCTATAAACCAATAATGAATGCAAAGTATTCCAAAGAAAATAGCAATATCTGAAGCCAGTGTTCTAGATATTTCCAAATCAAAATATTACACAGCTAGGAAGAGTTATAAGATACTGACGTAGTAGTACAAATAGAATTGGAAATAAACTAGGCTAGTCATACATACCTAAGTGAGATCCCTCTGAAGTCTTATACAAATTAATTAAGACATGGTTACAGAGAAAGTACAAATGCAATTAGTTATGTCTCCTAGATCTAGGGAGTTTGTCCACTCTTGGCTTCTCATATTTCCCCACACAAGTATCCAAAAAAAGACTCTGTGAAAGAGAAGGAGTCCACCATGTGTAATCTATTACAGCTATGACACAATATTGTCTCCTCTTTGCAGTGCAGCAATTCCTGCAAAGGCAATTAGGACATACCCCCAGGACTTTGACAGAGGGGATAGCAACAGGCGTGAAACCATTCCTGAATGCTAGCATGGAGGACTTCTTCCTGACTTGGTCTTTACACATCTGTGATTTCCTTTTCAGTCACTCACGTGTGACTAGAGTAATCTCCAACTGATCAGTTGGCAAACAGGTGAATCCAGGGAAGAAATGGCATTTGTTGTTCAGCAGACATTCTGCAGGAAAATCAGTGTCTCCAGCGCAACACATCTAGGAGTAACAGATGCTGTCCAGCAAAGTCAGCCCCCAGTGAGACTATTAAGTCAAGGAGTGAGCAGTTTCCCTGTGCTGCATTCAACGCAAGCACGCACACTCTTCCTCTTATTTCAGGCACAGACTGTACTCATCTTCCACAAGATAATGAAAATTAAGTATTTCCTTACTGGTCAAAGTAGATGGGAGCGAATACTTTTGACTGTGATATGTATTTCACATTATAATGCCGTGGTGGTGTAGACTTTCTCTACTTTATTCGTTAAGTAAACTTTCTTCTACAGGAAGAAGACATTAACCTCCTAAAAATATGACTTTCTTTCTATTTGAAGTTCTTTAACTTCCAGGCAAAAGAAAAGTGTCCTAATTAAACAAAACCATTAAGAAGGGTTAATTGTCTTTTTCTGAGTCATCTGAGGACCAAAATTAACTCTGAACTGTTTTCTCCTCTTCTGCTCTTCCACGCAAAGTGTTCATAGACTATCCAATATATGTAGGTGCCATTCTAATGATTGTCTGCAAAGCTATGAATTTATGTTTCTTCATCATGTCTCAGGAAGCAATACATTCAAAAGCATATGGAAAGCCTCAGTGCCGTCCACCTGTGACTCCTGACTGTCCCATGCCTGCTGCCTTCAGACAACATGCCAGAGAGCACGAGTTCTGCACACCGAATTCCTACCATACGGGGTTAATTTGAAAAATGCCTCATAAGTTGATCAAAAGCTGAAAACCATTACGAGCAATTTGTTCTTTCAACAGAAATAAGCTTACGAGCATTTTCGCTTTGATGGTTTCCATTAGCCAGAAAACATGGTCCTGCAGCAAGTCCCCCTGCTAATGCAGTCCTTTTATATACAGGGCCTCAGTTAGACAATGGAGCAGGATCTGGTTGGTTTCCAAGCTCTGTAACATGAACTGATGGAAAAGAGAGATTGAACCTGATGTAAACTATTATTCATAAAAACAAATGCCCCATTGGCAGCACAGCGGAAAGGGATGCTGCGTACGTATTACCGATGTGGATGTGGGAATGGGTGAAGACAGACGTGAGTTACCCTGCCCACGCTCGAAGTGGGTCAGACGTAACCCAAAGCCAGTCTGGAAGCTTTATAGCTAGCTTCATGCAGAGTCTGTGCCCTGGGTAATATATCCTGCCTCTCAGCAAGGCTTATTACCTCACACGCAGCTCCCATTATGCAGCTCTCACACCAGAGCCCTTAGCACCCGGAGCTCCAGTGCAGGAGTTCAGGTTTGCCTTTAGGCATAGCCACTGTCTGCAAGCAAGAAAAGGAAAACTAGGAGATGTCATTACATTTTATATATATATATACATTTTTTTTATATATATATATATATTAGATCTTTAAGACATGCAAATGAAGGAGCAAGAACATATACCTGGTACAGACAGCTGAAGTCAGACACTTTTATTGCAAGCATCTGAATCACCTTCATAAAAATATACTTCTTCCTCTTTTTTCCTCATTTCTTGGGCTGGAAGCGCTCTCTACTCAGCCTGTAAGAACTTCTTTTTATTCCAAGTTAAATGGACACATGGACCACTTATATCCCATTGCTTTTATAGGCCATTTTAATTCTTGTGGGTCTGGATTCAGTTGATTCAGTTTGTGAATTCATGTCAATATCTAGTTCATGGGTGGGGATTCTTCCTGCCCTGTTGCCAACACAAATAAAGATCTAAAAGACAGATCCTACCCTAAAGTGCTAACAGATCGAGCCTAAAGGCAGATGATGGACACAGAGAGGGTTGGGAAAGGGTAAAGAAACCATGGGCAGCATCAGGCCGTGTGATAGCCATCAACAATCTGTTCATGGCTGCATTTTTGCAATGACCATATCTGAGCAACAATTTGAAACAGGAAAAAGAATCAGCTATGTGAGTATTTGGAAACATCTCAGCCAGAGGCAAAAAACGTGAAATAGCAGAGCACATCTGTATTTGAAAATAAAATGATCTGGACCTGTTGGCTGGTCATAAGCATGATGTTCATTGATGAAACCACATAAGCAATGTCACCTCTTCAGTCTGTACTAGGCTTTTGGGATGGAGCTGCACCTTCAAGCAGACCAGCTGGCTGAGTATATATCCCTGGTTTGCTGGACGCAAAAGCTGACTTCTCAGAAAAAGAGATTGTACATAATGAGGGGTGGCATGGGAGTTTCAGAATAAAAGCCTGGAGGAGAGAAGAAAGAATCAGTGGAAGGAGACTGAGATTGTCTGTGATAACATGGGGCCAAAGAAGGTGGGAATTTGAGCAAGGCACTGCAGAGCTTTAAAGGTCCAGAAGTATTCTGTGGCTTCATCACAGAGCAAATGCCCTCCTCACAGTTTACCAGGCTTGAGCTGGGCATCCATAGGATTCAGTGAGAAAAACACCATTTACTAAATCACTAGCAATGCATTTGGTTGTGTGTATGGTTCTTGGGAGGTTTCACTGCAGACACAGGATAGGCTCATCCCTACTTAGATTATGAAGCCTGACACAAGTCAGTCCTGCCATAAAATATCTACAAAACATATCATTTCTTTTGTCTAGCTTTGAGTTATTTTGTCTCTCAGTTACTGGAGTTTACTTTAAAACAAAAGCAGTTTACCTAAATCACTGTTGTGACTATAGCCTGATCTTCCCTCTGTTTCTATACCCTCTGGAGCAGTTAGTGGCAAAATTTCCTCCTGCTTTATAAATCAACAAATTGTTTAGATAATATATCACTTTGAATTGCCAGCATGTTGATCAGAGGGCTTGAGCACCTCTCCTACGAGGACAGGCTGAGGGAGCTGGGGTTGTTCAGCCTGGAGAAGAGAAGGCTCCAGGGAGACCTAATCGCAGCCTTCCAGTACCTAAAGGGGACCTACAAAAAAGCTGGCGAGGGACAGTAAGGTGTAGGGAGTGCAGCGACAGGACAAGAGGTAACGGGTTTAAACTAAAAGAGGGGGAATTTAGGTTGGACATTAGAAAGAAATTCTTCCCTGTGAGGGTGGTGAGGCACTGGAACAGGTTGCCCAGAGAAGCTGTGGAGGCCTCATCCCTGGCAGTGTTCAAGGCCAGGTTGGATGGGGCTTTGGGCAACCTGGTCTAGTGGAAAGTGTCCCTGCCCGTGGCAGGGGGGTTGGAACTCGATGATCCTTGTGGTCCCTTCCAACCCTAACCATTCTATGGTTCTGTGATTCTGTCAGAAGCATAACAGCCCAAAAACAAGCAGAATACTCCTTTACCTGCATGCCTTTCTTGCAGGCAGAAGTAAAATCACACCATTTTTATCAAATTAATTAGTCTGAATAAAAGTCATCCTTTCTTTAACTAGTTGGAGAGTCAAAGTGTGCACTGCCCTGTAACATGCTTCTGAGAACTGGCAGAAGAAATCATTCTTTCCACCAGGGATTGCAGGCCTTTGGACAGAGTAGCTTGAATATGACTAAAAAGGTTGCAAAATCTTCAAACAGTGTCCCATGAAGCATATAATGTACCCTCTCCTTGCATCCACTATAGCAATTAATGCCAATAAGTACAAACTAATTGTTAACATCTGTGTTAAGTGAGAGCAGTAAAGCTGTATTTGTTCTCCTGCGGTTTCAGAGGGCAAAGCTGCATTTAGCTTCAAACCCCCTGGAGGAACAGACCAGGAGAACATTGGAATCAAGAAACAAAACAAGATTTTTCACTACTACTTCTTATTATGATTCCATCTTAACAGACCTTTTGCAAGTATTAAAAAGGGCTTGAAATCGTCATCTCAGTTACATATCTCTGCCTCACTGAAATGGCAGGTCAGGATAAAAAAATAAATTGTCTTTATCAGTGAACAAGGGATTAGTGGTTTCAGATCACTGCCTAGCAGACCATGTAGTTACCAAGACTCAGTAAATTGGTCTGCAGTGACCCATTGCTCATTTTCCACGATGGTAAATTTCATAAGCATGATGTTCATTGAGGAAACCACCTAAGCAATGTCACCTCTTCAGTCTGTACTTTGCTCTTGGGATGGTGCTGCACCTTCAAGCAGCACAGAGCTGCCAGCTAGCACGCACTGTGACTGCTCTCTGCTCAGGAGAATGGCAGAACAGTACAAGCGACAAGGCTCTGGTTTGGAGGAGGACTAGAGGTTTTCCTTAAATCTATGCTTTGTAAGGTATGTCCTATTTTGCTTGGGAAAGGTGAGCTCCAAGAGTTATTCTTGAAATTAGGAGAAGGTGGTTGTGAGGTTTGTGACTGTCATTTCCGAAAGGAATCCATGCTGAGAACAAAGGCACTTGTGTATGGAGACAGAGTCAGTGGTGCACTGCAGATGTGCTTCAGGCTTTTCAGCTTGCATTTGCTTCACAGTACCATGTCAGCATCCAGATCTTCCAGCTGGATCCTCCTCACTTTCTAAAGAGCAGTGCAGCTATCCCTGCTAAATAAGTGATTTTTTTTCTTCCCCGCAGCAGGCAAAAGCATCTCCACCAAATCTTTCTTCATGTTTGTAGAACTACACCAGGGTTAATTTCTGGACAGTGTATCAGGTTATCTGAGCCAGAATAGTATTCCAAACCCCACTTCTAAAACACCGCTACAGGGGAGAAGTGTATGGGATAGAACTGAGTCAATTTTGAACGGCTTTGGTGTTTTAGGACACATAAGGCGCAAGCAATGGTAAGACCTTGATTTTCTCTGTACTAATATTCATTTGGTTTAAGCATCACAGGAATTATAATCCCTGAAATAGTTGTCTCCTTCCAATGAGATGCTGTAATACCAGTTCAAAGATACCTACACCATCCCGATCCAATAGCAGTGCCGGTTCCCAGGAACCTGACTCCCAGCAGGAACCAGGTCTTCACTACCAGCTGTGAGCTTCTGTTGTGCCCTTCCACATGTAAGCCCTAACAATTGTCTATTGTTGTATTTCATTTGCTTTATTATTGCAACTGATGAACCAGATAGCAAAATGTAGTAAGAGGCATCAAGCAATAATGTTTTAGTATGAAACTAGAAAATTATATTTACCCTAACTGTGGCCCAAAATTCTAGTTAAAAAGTTGTTTTTTCTTGCCTTCACAACCCCTTTCTGGTGCTTTCTTTCAGAAGAATGTATTCAGGAATTTTTTTAAGCCCCCTCAAGAATACTAAAAAAAATGGGACACATGTTTGTGCATTGGGACTGCTTGGCAGAGCAAACAGCAATTTCTACGGGCCCCCATAGCCTGACACTCATCACATCCACTGAAATACTAGTTTCACCCTTATCTTAGTCAAAGAGTATAAGCAAGGTTTTTGTTTTGTACTAGCCTGAACATAAATGTCACAAATACCATTGTAAAAGAAAAAATGGTCATAGCTTATGCTGACTGATGTTGTAAAGCTCCGCATTTATTAGGAGGTTTAATAAGGTTCATTTATTTAACACAAAAATAGAAAATAGCCAGGTGCGTTAGATTCTTGGCCTGGTTGTGAACATAGTCAGGGTCAGTCATTGGGCAGCCAGGGCAACACAAACTTTCTGTATTTTGGTTGCACCTCAAGTTTCATGGATTGTCTCTTTCCTTTTTCTCTATAGCTCCCTGACCCACACAACTGGCCATCCACCAAACCTGTCTCACCAGGAACTCTGAGCATGCATGAAAGTCTTTTAGGAGTTAAACTAACAAAATAATCTGGATGGCACTTGTAACTGAAGCCAGATGGGATAGACCAGTCCATGGAGTGAGATTGCTTCCATGAATCCTTGGTGCTGCTTAGATCTCCTAGGGATATGTGGAAAACGCATCTCTCTGAACTACTGAAGCAGGCACATAACATTACAATGCCTCATGCTGGTTTGTGTGCGTGCCAGTCAGGACAAGCTTTACCATATTGTGCAGTCTAATGGGAACTGACCATGGCAGGGTGATGTGAGTCATCAAACGTCCAAGAAAAGTCCAATGATGGGCACGAAATAAAGCCTATCCCCAGAATGTTCTTGCATCCATTGCACATGTGAAGAAGCTTTTACAGCTTAGCTTTTTTGATAGAAAGGATAAGCAGAGATTATCTAGTGTGGCTTTCTCAGTCTGTGTGGCTGGGCTCCCAGGGGAAAGCTCTGATCTTTTCCATGTATGGCACGTGTGTGTAACCCTGGGGCAAATGAGAAGTGGAATGTGTGTCATTTATTTGTTTAGTGCTTCGCAAAGCCCCAGCACCCTGTGCTGGCTACTCAGTGCTGAATGCTTATTGTTCAAAGGACAGCTCCTCGGTAAGACTAATCCCAGCCTTGGAGAAGTCGATGGGAATCTTCCCCTTGACTTGAGGGTGCTTTGGATAACGCCCTGATCTTCTACACTTCATGTTCCCATTGAACTCAGCAGGGTGTCTGGATGTGCAAGGAAGGAATTGCTGGTCCTTCAGTTACCCTATGTCACTATTAACCAGCAAAGCAAATACAAGCAATGGGCTTTCCCACACATAGTAATTAAATATGCTTCCTCTATTCTCTGCCGCTTTTTACATTAAAGGATCCACATTGTTTTTATTTAGCTTTAACAATTATAGCGGGTAAGCAGGTTTAGAAGAGGACACTGTAATCCCATGTTACCCACAGGATGTTAGAATGTGTTTTTTTAAATATGGCAATAGCAAGGCAGAGTTTAGTTAGCTGGTTCTGCATTGTTTCTGGTCAGCTACAATACACAGACTCAGTGCATCCTGCTCATATGTTAAAACCTAGTTTAATCACACAAGATAACTCATCTTTTTCTGCCATCTAGTGACAAAAGCTGCAGTTTAACAAGTTTATGGACCTTTTATCAAGGCCATTTATTTTATTCATAGAATTCTAATCATAGAATCTTTAAGGTTGGGAAAGACCTCTAAGATCATCAAGTCCAACCATCAACCCAACACCACCATGTTTACTAAACCATGTCCCGAAGTGCCACATCTACATGTTTTTTGAACACAACCTGGGGAGCCTGTTCCAATGCCTGTTACACATATGCAGCAATACAGCTATTGACCTGCATTTTCCTGGTTGTTCCACGCACTTCATGTGATCTGAATGCGGGAGAAGGCATAGAGCTTGTGTTTTGCCCTTTTACATATCATCATTTCCATAACTGTTTCTAGTCTCTCATCCTGTACCTAATGACTAGGTCTTTGCAATGGAGTCTTGCAATGGAGGAAGAACATCCTTAGGAAAGAAATCCGCTTGCCATACATGTCTTCAAAGAAACCCACCTGGCACATCCATCATCTGTGGAGATTCTGTCTCTCTGCAGAAGACCAGCAAAACCTTTCTTCCACCTTTGACAGGTTACACATGAGCAAACACAATACTATTGTCCACTGAGAGTAGTAAGTCAACCAATGGCCACAAGAAATTAAACAATTGTCATATATAGCCCGAAGACTGTGTATTTCTTACCTTCTACTGAAATTGAAGACACACTTCGTTGATATCAGTGAAATCACTAATATACTTAAAATGTAAGCATATGTTTAAAATGCTTTGGTCAAGCAAGCCTTTCACTTGCAATTCCATAAAAATTCTGTTGTGGGGTCTATGATATGAAAGGATTTCCCTAATCCTTGTCTAACCATTGCGTTACCACACTATATGAAAGAATTTTCTGGCTTCTTTTATGGAGGCACCAGGATAGATATCAGAAACCCATTTCTGGGTTTTTAATATCATGTGAGTTACAAAAGCAGTTCTAAAATACTTTATTGTGTTGCATGATTTTTCCCTAAACAAGAAGCCTCATTCACATACCATTAAAATAATTCTAAAAAATCAGCAAGCCTCGGTACACATTGGTTCAGGCCCAACATAAGCCCACGGAGAAATGATGGTGACATTCAGCCTCTACTGCATATACATAATTCTTGGCTGGGTTGGAAAGTAAATTACCTCTGCCTGTTTTTTCAGACAATGTCAAAATCATCAAATAAGGTGAGCAAGAATGACAAAACACATTAACATATTACTGCTAGCTTTACATTAAACATTGCAGCCTTATTAGCAACAGCTGGCCACCTCATTATATATACTCATTGCAACAATTTTACAGACAAGAATTAACAATACAAAGCCATCATTTTTGCATTGTTTCCAGTGAATGATGGTATTATTCTCTTGTAATGGCAAAATCATGCAGTATCTCATTACATCTGTGTAAGGCATGGGTGTTATTAGTAAAGACCACTGTGCACTTGGGGGTTTTGTCTTGTAGGTTTCTGTTTGCTGAAGATCTATATGCGTGCTTCTCCTGGACTGTGACATCAATATGGCTCGTAAAGTTCTTCTTTCAACAATAATATACCCCACCACAGAAATTTTACTGTCCTTTTAATGAAGTGGTCAGAAAGATTATCTATGCCAAAACACTGCACTTCTAATTTCAAATAAAAAGAAAACAGTTCACATAAAAATTACATGTTAATAAGAATCATTTGTGTGAAATGATTAAGAAAACCCTAACTGGCTTTTTAGCTGGGTCAATGGAAAGTAATGAGAAGACATAAAATATTACGGCATCAACTGCATTTTATAACCATCTCATAGAAACAAAGATAAGTCCATAACGGTGTCTTTTCTCTAAGCAAATGACTGATACAACCTTTTCGTTTAACTTTGAGTTTTATTCATTGTCTTCAAGTCTCTTCAGATACATCACTTTGCATTTATGTGAGGAACGAAAGAGAATGAAATAATAATTAAAAAGAAAAACCAAGGCCAACACTGTTTTTGCAGTTTCCATCAAGGCAGGGTCTTGCTGGAACAAAGCCAGATGACTGTCCTGATCCCCACACACTCTGCTGACACAAGCACAGAGGATTCTTTGAGAGACTGGCCTCTGAGATGAACAAGAAATTACTAACCATAAGGGAAAAGAGATCTTCAGACACCATCGTGCACTCATACTTTTTTAACTATCCTTTTTCCACTTTAAGATGTTTTCCCACAACCTCCCCTTATGTTTTATGAATAAATAGACCACACAGAGAAACCTTGGATGAAATCGCAAAAACAGCTTCTGAAAATAAAATAGAATAGAATAGAATAGAATCATTAAGGTTGGAAGTGACCTCAAGGATCATCTAGTCCAACCATCCCCCCACCACCTATTACCCACTAGACCACGTCCCTAAGTACCATATCTAACCTTTCCTTAAACACCCTCAGGGATGGTGACTCCAGGAACTGTAATCCTCATTCAGCCATGTTTCATTGATGATTAGTGTAATGCAGCCTTCATGCTCTCGAATGTCATGGACCAAAACCTGAAAGAACAGGACAGAATCATAGAAAAACTGCCAGATATTTGTTTTGGGGTTGGGATTTTTTTTTGTTGGTTTTTTTTTTGTTTGTTTTGGTTTGTTGGTTTTATTTTGGTTGAGTGGGGGAGGAGAATATTTTCAATTTTCAGTAAAATCTTAAGACTGAGAAGCCTTCAATGAGTCTAAAAAGAATTAAGCATGTATTTAAGTCTCTAAAACCTTAGGAACCTTATGTCTATATTTTCACAATGAATAATCTAGAGCAGTAATACTGGTGTCTAACAGTAATAATTCAAGAAAGATTGACCTGAAGACCAAGACTACTAGTCATACTGTAGTGGTGGGATTCTTCTGACTGTATCCAGGCACCTATGTATGTGCAAGTCATCCTGCCTTCCCTGTGCTGTCAGTGCAGAGCTAGCCAGTGAAGTCAATGGAGTTCTTGGTGTGATTCATCTTGTCCTAAATTAGTTGTTAATATTTGGTGAACACGAATCACAGCTCGGCTGGCTGTATCTGCACTGATTGCAGCCCTAGATACACAGGGCTGTAATACCCATATTGAAGACACCCAAAGATATCTCTACTGCTTTGCTGACTTGTGATGACTTCAAAAGGTTTTTGATATTCTTTTTCTTTCCCAGTTGACAAGATATAAGCAAGATGATGTGATTCTGTGATTCTGTGATGTGTCAAAAATATGCTAAATATGCCACTTCACCACAGCCATTTGTCCAGTTTACAGGGCTGGCTATCTGAGGACCTCACACAGATGTTCTGGTTAAATATGCTGTTTTGCAGGCGCAGAAAAAAATAAAGGTGCATATATGGAAAGGACTAGTTCCCCTGTTCCTAGAACAGGTGTTTAAAATAGCTATGTCTCTTTATGTTTCCATTAAAAAATATATATGGTTTTATTTAGACTCTAGGCACATACAATATCTATCTTGAAGCCACCTTCTGGCATGAATCTCTCTGGTCATCTTTCTAAATTATACATTAATTAACCAGATTTTATTCCTAGAAAAATTAAGCTATTGTCAAATGACTGGGTAAATCCAGAGGCTAAATTTAATTCCTCAACCACATCCACACACAGTCGTTCTGTGCATGTGTTGACCTATTTGCAGAGGGTGTGATCAAGTGTTTGTCTGGCTCAATAACTCCTGCATCAAAGCCCTAGAGAGGAAATGCTGTGACGACAGCAATGTAAAATATATGTGTCAGATGTAATTACATTGCTATTTATTTACTCAGTGTAGACACTTGTACTTTTAGAAATAGATTGAGACAACTGCCTGATTTTGAACAAGTCATGGAAAAGACGTGATTGTAGCCATGAGCTTGCACAAAATAGGGACATCGGTGGGCTTGTAGTTTTGTCCATGTTTTTGACAACATCAAACCTTTTGAGTTCGGTGAATGGGCAGTTCGCCACACAGATAAAAGGTTATTCTAACTCTTCTTGGGAATAAGTTTATTTAGTGGAAATGGCAAAGTACAATTACAGGTTTCATTAAAAAGTGGTCTTAGAATGAAAAATCACATTATATTAAACTCAGATTACCAGCAGCACCAGTCTTATGCTCCCAGTTGAGCTCACGAAGTTACTTGCCTCAGTGACCCGGGTGCAGCTTTTCAAACCCCGCAGACGCAAAGTGACCCAAGTCTGCTTACTTCCAGAAGTGAGGTATAGGATCTCACAGACACCACGACCAAGAAACACGTGCACAGAGTTGCTGTGGATCAGGTGGCATGTGGTAACTTTTCCATGTGCCCATGTGTCCTCCTGGCCTATTTAGAAGTATTTAATTAGTGCATGACAGAGGTATGTTCTCAAGAAACTGGGAGGGCCATGGTTTCAAGGTCAGAGCATGATATTCAGGCAAGAAGATAGTGTCATATGCTGGTTTACAAGGTGTTGCATCTGCTTCTCACCTCTTTCCCTCTTCTTCCTTCTCATGCCGGGTGAAGGATACTAATTTACTACAGCCCCAAATAAGCAGTAAATCATTATCCACCACGCAGTGACCACTGTGCAGACAGGGATACAAAGGGCATTCCTACTTCTTCTCTTTTGCATGAACATGTAATCCAATTTGCAATCTAGCTGTAAGTTATGGGAATCGGTGATCAGGGTTATGTTCCCAGATCCCACACAGCGTCTCTGTGCAGCACTGTCCTGAAGCCTGCCATTCCAGGGGAATATTTCAGGCTTTCGTTCACCAAGGGCCTCTGGAAGGAGTTAGTTGCATGCCAAGTATTATTAATAATATTAACATATTAAAGACCATCTACTTACTGCCAAGTAAAATAAAATTAAATCATGTTAGCATAGTGGGAAAATCTCAGTCAATAGAAAAGAACAAAAGCCACGGGATTATTTATTCTAAGGTCTTAGCTATGGAATATAATTTCAGATCTCAGGCCACATGCAATTTTGGAGGTGTTTTTAGTCATTTTCTTCATTTCTTTGTCACCAAGCAGCAGGCTGATCCACAATCCTGTTGTCAGTTAGCAGGGACTTCCAGTGGGTTTTCTATTCATCTGGAGCTAGGGGAACTATGAAACATGAGGTGGGTCTCCAGTTTGTTATATACGTAACTGGTCTGCCCTTGGGAACCAGGAAAGGCTGCTGCACTGGTAGCCCAGTCTCACAGTGAAAAACCTCCCTTGCAGCAAGACAGCCTTGAAATCAAACATCTCAGGGAGTGGTAGGGAGCTGACTGGCACTGCTTTCTGCACAGACTGCAACCTTGGCTGACTGTCAACTTTGTTCCCCAGGAACCAAAAGCAACACATCTAGTTACTTAAAACCACTTTTAAGCAAATGTCATAAACACGCTTCAGTTTCTTTTCTTGCGACCTTTGCATTCCTTGCTGCCCCTTCACATCCTGGAGGGAAGGGATGCCATCCAGTGGGGCCTTGAGAGGCTGAGAGGCGGGTCTGTGTGAACCACATGAAGTTCAACAAGGCCAAGTGCAAGGTCTTCCACATGGGCTGGTGCAATCCCAAGCACATCTGCGGTCTGGGTGGAGAAGGGATGGAGAGCAGCCCTGAGGAGAAGGACTTGGGGGTGTTTGTTGATGAAAAGCTCAACATGAGCCAGCAGTGTGCACTGGCAGCCCAGAAAGCCAACCGTGTGCTGGGCTGCGTCAAAAGAGCCATGATCAAAGAGGTCAAGGGAGGTGATTCTGCCCCTCTNAAGGGAGGTGCTTCTGCCCCTCTGCTCCACTCTCATGAGACCCCACCTGGAGTACTGTGTCCAGCTCAGGGATCTCCAATGTACGAAGGACATGGAGCTGTTGGGGCAAGTCCAGAGGAGGACTACGAAAATGATCGGAGAGTGGAGCACCTCTGCTATGGAGACAGGCTGAGAGAGTTGGAGTTGTTCAGCCTGGAGAAGAGAAGGCTCTGGGGAGACCTTCTAGCAGGCTTCCACTATCTGAAGGGACCTACAGGAAAGCAAGAGAGGGGCTATTTACAAGGGCACGTAGTGACAGGACAAGGAGTCATGGCTTTAAACTAAAAGAGGGGAGATTTGAGATATGAGGAAGAAATTCTTCCTTGTGAGGGTGGTGAGGCACTGGTACAGATTTCCCAGAGAAGCTGTGGAGGCCCCATCCCTGGAAGTGTTCAAGGCCAGGTTGGATGGGGCTTTGGGCAACCTGGTCTAGTGGAGGGTGTCCCTGCCCATGCCAGGAGGGTTGGAACGATCTCTAAGGTCCCCTCCAACCCAAACCATTCTAGGATTCTATGATTCCAAATATGATGTCTGTGGTTTATGCAGTTCAGGCAGAAAAGCTGCTGTGAACATCTCTGCTGTGTTTGTAACTGCTTGGGACTGTCAGTTCAGATCTATTCTGTCAAGGACAATAAACCACCTTATTCATCATAGGACTTGAGATTTGCTTTTGTCCACATCGTTTACTTGAAACCACATAAAATACTACACAAATTGTATAATTAGGTGATGTTTCAGGCTGTGTAGGACCGCTGACTGTGAAGAGTCAGCTCTTACTGTAGCCTCAGACCAGGGGAGCAGTAAAGAGACAGCTGCCTTTATAAATAGGCAAGCTAAAGCCATTCACATCATAAAAGGATATGAGGAAATACACTGCGTTCTGAATGCAGACTATGCACCAAGCAGCAGAGAGACCCAGATAAAGGTGGCCTTGGTTTTCACATACATGTAAGAAGATTTGTATGATTAATACCAAAATACTTAGAGAGGGGAAGTCTGTCTGGTACACGGATGTAAATGAATGTACCTTCATTGCTGGAGGTGTATGTGTTCTTAAGGTTTTGGAAATAGACATATACTTGTGACTCTGAATGCATGAAATGCATAAAAAACCATACAGCCATATCTGTGATGGCCTTAAAGGTATGCTGATTGGCATTAATATAAGATTAAATTAAATTAATGGTCCTCCCTGTTTCTTAATGAAATATCGCAAAGCACCACTCCTTGATCCTGAGCATCAACAGTCATCTGCTAGAGGCAGGGGGAAACTATTACTGTTGAGTAATTGCTCTCTGGAAATTGTGATGGTGCCACAGAATGGCTCCAAAATTAGCTTTCAGGATGCTGCGGTATCCTTCTATACATAAAAGGTAGATGAATTCAATAGAAGGTCAGTTTATGCAGCACATAGGAAAAAAATCCTGGCTGTTAAAAAGAATTTTTAAATTGCATTTTATTTTAATTTGAGTCCTATGCACTAAATCTGCCTTTTCTTTTCCTCTAATTGCTTACACAGGTGCTGATCTTATTCAAATTATTCTTCAGAAAACATATATATAGATGCCACTAATTGTAGCAGTAGTGGACTGTCTCTGAGGATCACGTTGGGAAAAACACTACAGATGAAGAAACAGATGCAGGAATGTTATGTAGTGTGATGACTTCATTCAAAAATCGGTGATGACAAAAGAGGAAGCAACTGCGTTGTGCTTTCCTAAGCAGCTCCTGGCTCTTTCAGGCAGGGTCATTTAGAGCTACTGGCCTAAGATTAGCAGCATTTTACTGTCAGCCCCAAATTCAAACACTTTAATTAATTTTAGTTTGGCAGAACCTAATGTTAGCAGGAGGTAGATGCATTCTTAATAGCTGGAAAAAGAATTTCCTCTTCACTTCTATTTACAGTTGTTTGCATTTCATTGCCCCCTATTGAGATGAAGCTTTAATAATTTACCAGTTCGTGAAAGGCTACAGACATTTCCTCAGCCAGATCTAGTCCTAATGAAAGAGTAAAGAAGGTATTTTAAAGCAGCATTGCTGACATACCCTACTGGTGATATTAAATTTGAAGTGCAAGGGTTCTCATAGGATTTAGTATGGAAAGGAAGCTGGGATGACCCATATTCCAAATTCCAGTGGTTGTCTAGACAGATTTCTGTTTGTTAGCCATGATGACAAAATGCCTGTTGCTACTTTTACATTGCAAACCATTTTCCTGCTGTGGGTAATTTATTCCAGGTGAAAGTTTTAGAGAAAGTCTGTGTGTAGAATCTACAAATAGCTAGGTTCTTTAAGCAGACTGTACTAAACAGTATTAAATATAATATTCATCAGAAATAAAGATGGCATGTCTCAGCAAAAATAAACATTGAAGGAAGGCAGAGGGAATACCACATCCTCCTGCACTGAGAGCCAGGAAGAAATCCTCTTGGGAAAGTCAAAATGGATTTACCATGGATGAAAGAAAAAGAGCATAGTGTGAGAAGATGCCATTTTCTCAGCCTTAGGCAATATATAGCGCATTTTTACTAGCTGGAAGAGAGTGTTGTTGCCGGTTACAAAATTACCATCGTAGAGCTGCAAGTCTGACTTCGCCAGATTTGAAGGGCCACACTCAGGAGGCAAGATGGTAGGGGAAAGACATTTCAACAGGAGAAGACCACTGCACAGGACCACTGAAAAGAACCAGGAAATTAAACTGTCCTAAGACGCTGTTCTCTGAAATAACACATTTAGTGATATCAATCATCTACATCTCTTGCAAATTTTTATTATTTCAGGAATAAGAGCCACCGAAGAAGCACTGACGTCTCTTTTGGAGGGACTGAACTCGTAGATTTTGTGGGTGGTCTTCTACTGCATGTCTCCAACATGTAAAAGGTTTGGCTGACTCACACTACCATTTTTTGTTTATCTTACAAACTGAAATTATGCTGTTGTCTTGGACAGACAGTGAGCATTTACTCTTGACATGATGGAATTACACAAAAACTTCATGATTATAAACAAAAAGTTTTAAACACAATTCTCTTCCTATTTATTCAATTGCAGGCACATACTCCTGGTTTTACTGTGGTTTCCCTTTGACTGTGTTCAATTCTTCATGAGCTTTTCTGTAATATAATCTTAATTTCTAGCTTTCTGGTCTCTTCTCTAACACTATTTTTCAGAAATACTCACCAAAATCTCAAGCATGCAGCTATCAGCATTCCCATGGTACTGGTGTCTAGTATGTTCATGGTAGTTTTGAAGCTGTACAAGAAACCCACTAAGTGTAGTGCTTAATATGCTAAATTCTTAACCCATTTATATCAGCACAGGCTCACATGATCAGGAAAGCAAAACCACTTTGTGTTAACTGGCATTGTACACACATCCCTGGTGAAAAAGTTTATGTCTGGAGGCTGAATTGAAATCATAGATATTTGACTATGTATATTTAAAACTTAGGATTCCTAATAAATTCACAGACATGACTTAACACTTTCAGCAGCAATTTTCCATGTTTATTAGTAAGATGTGCAAAGAAGTGATGCAGAAATTGAAATGTGGCTTTCTGAGGCCATTTTCTGTACCTGGTGACTCCTAATTTTAGAGGTATGCCAAGCTATAACCGTTCTTAAAGTAAAGGGTATACAGGCTGTTCTTCTGTTCATTATAGAACCATAATCCTCTGAACAGGGAAACTAAAAACAACTGTGTGGTTAGTACACCCCTGAGTGCACTGGAGTGTTTGCAAATCTCCAGTTTCACAAACTAGCCCAGGACTTTGAATAAGCTTGATTTGTAAAAGTTCACTGACCTAATCACCCAGAGGGCCAAGGTTGTTCAGGGTCTAAGAAAACAGTGTGTTCTTTAGGTCATATTTCTTTGCTAAATTAGGGGAAGACACTTTTCCTGTTCATTTTACAGACCAACAGTTTCCCAAAAGATGCTGGGTCTTGCCTGTTTTGTCACAACCCTGGTGCAATTCCAGAGGAATGAATTCCTCCTACCCAAAGAGGAATACGGTGTCAGTGTCAAAAGTTGGGATCTTTGAGCAGGAAATTTTCATGGAAAATGATTCAATGATCATCCTGAATGTATCAGAAAAATGCAAGTAACCTGTTACAAGTTACAAAACAACGAAACAAAGACAATAAAGTTAATAATGGCATAAGACATCTACCCAAGGAAGTAGTGCTACCCTACAAGGCAGGTGATGTAGGTCTTCTGACACCCTCCTTAAGGACATCTGGGATGGGTGAAAACCTAGAAGAAGAAGAATACAAAGTACTAATGGCAGATGACAAAGGATGAAGAAAAGGGAAGTGATGTGAGAACTGAGAGGTCCAAATGGACTGAGAGGACACTGGAGAGACAGGAGAGATCAGAGACAGAGCAAAGCATCCCAGCAGTGCCCACAGCTCACAGACGATCTCCAAGCCAAGCCACATGAAGTTGTTTGGCATGCAAGCTGCTCCACATTGACGCCTCCAGGACAGTGGACTGCGTCCACCTGCTGCCAAGGTCTCCACATGGGACCCTGAGTTAATGCTGCTAATGCATCACTGTGGGGAGCCAGTTCCAAGTGCCCACCTGAGAAGTACATTTTAGTATGAGGCCCAGGAAACATGTTTAGAACAGGACATGAGAGTATGGAGCACAGGACCTGCTGGGATAGCACTGGGGGACTATGTTGGTTCACTCCAAGAGAAAAGAGCTAGCACATGTATGGAGAGACATGGGAAGCTCAGTTATATTACAGTTTATACATCCTTAAAGTAGAAAATGTCTAGCAGAAAACAGCCATGTCCTTTTATGTAAGATGAATACTTTATTCAAGTGTCCAGTTAGCCGTGTTTGCTGAGCATTTAAATAGAGAAGCTGGCTAATGAATATCCTGCTGTGCTGGAAGGTCTGTGGTTTCTGTCTATTTTGGGGGGTTTGATTTTGATTTACTTCTTGCACGTAAAAGCCACAGAGAAGAACAAAATCAAGATGTACAAGTGTCTGGGCCCAAGCCTAAGACTCATGGAGCTCATTGTTGGACAAACAGAAAGCTTGGGTTGGCAGTGGTTTCCCTAAACATAACACTGATGCAGAGACAGCTCCTCTGACTCCGAGCTACTTCAGTAGTCTAGGGAGCGTTCAGAGGCCAGGTTTGACTTGACAGAAGATTGTTCTGCTCCAGATGACTCCCCATCTTCATGAGATGAGGGAACTGGCTGTAGTCCCTCTGATCATGCATGCACAGGCCAGTGCTGTTTGGCACTCGCATCCTTGGGTCAGGGGCCAGTGGGTCTTTCTCTTGGCATGTAGCTCCTATGCATGTAGGCAGCAGAGGAATGTGGAAATTTCTGACTGATCCATTTTTGCCATGTTGTCTTCAGATTGTCTAGTTCACCCACTGTTACCACTTGGGACCCCAGCATTAAACAATCTGTGGGACTCTTCAGGTTGTTTCTGATATAAGAGGGGGTGAACTGTGAGGTCCAGCATCTCTTTTGTTAGGCCAGCAATCTGCAAAGAAGATATTACGTTTCTGTATTCCTGGATCTAAGTATTTCTCGGTTACCAAAAAGAAAACTTTCGCTAAGTTTCTTCTCATGGTTATAATCCCAGTGCTCAGCCTTGTTATGTCCTTAACTTTCAGATAATTTTCTGTTAGCATCTTTGTATTTTTGTCTTGTCTACTCACATCTTCATCAATCCATAGAAGCAATAGCCTGTCCTCTATGTTTAAATTCGGTTCAGAGTGAAAACCTTCCAGCCATCTTGAACTACTGATTAACCTTGCATACACCTTAGTTTTGGGTGATGTTTACCATCATTGCAGCTATCTAATTCCTTAAATAACGAGTGTGCTTGTTTCTTACATTTATCCTGGATTAAGGACAGCTGTTATGCCTTCTAGCTTCCAAAGGTTTTTCAACCAGAATAACACCATACAAGCTTTCTGCCACTGGCCATTATGACTAATATAATATTTATTTTTAATTCAGTCATTGACATAACCTTAAATTTACTTCTTTCCTCTGCAACCTACTCATCTGGAATAGCCTCAATCTTTATTTCATGGTCTGTTGCACCTCCATAGCTTTTCTTTTTACACTGTAGAACCCCTACTTCTTTTCCAGAGTAACCCCTTTCCTGATCTTATTGATTTTCCATTACCTTACAATCCTGTGCACATGCTTACCTCTTCTCAGCCAATATCTACTTTATCCTGTAAAAATTAAATCCTGTTATCCAAATTCGTAAGTCACACAAACTGCTGGTAACCTTTCTGACCTCTGTCAAAAATTGTTTATTACACCACCTTGTTATGCAGTCCCCTTGGTGGATATATACCTTGGATTTATTACTTAAAAATCTGCCCCATTCTTCCTGATAGGCAGAGGAAAACTTAGTTTATTTTTTTATAAATACTCTTCTCCCTCAATTAAACACACAAACCTCCCCTAGCTTGTTTCTGATTCATGAAATAGCTTATGGCTTAGTTTTAAATCGGCCTTGTGCTGTGGGAAACGTTTTCACAGACTAAAGAATTCTTCAAATAAAAAATATGAATATTATGTTTAAATTACAGGGTCATTAGCAGTGCTTAGCAATAACAGGATAAATCAAAGTGCATTAAATCATTTTAGTTTTCAAACCCAGCTGTGGATCTATGGAGGCAAAATAATGATCGCAGACAATGGCTGGATAGCAGCTTGCAAATGGACTGAGGTATTTCAGTTTCCAAGTTCATGTCTTCTCACAAGTCATCAATACCTTTAGCAGTATCTGGCACCCATGCTGGCAACATTACTGAAGTCCTTGTCCTACAAAGAAGTCCATGAGTACTTCTTATTAATATGGGAATAATCCTATTGCTGGGAAAGCCAGTGAAGCAAGATCAGAGAGACAAATACATAGAAATGTAGAGTCCTTCCTTTGGGGATGTTTTCCACTTACTTAATGGCTCTGTACCAGACCTTGTGGAGAAATCCTGACCCCATTAATCTAACAGGAATTTTGACACTGACTTCAGTCAGTGGTGCAGGATTTCACCACTCCTGCTCACATGGACCCAGATCAGAGCCCATGCGAGTTAGTAGCCCAGGGGCATGACAAACTTTGCATATTTATGCCAAGTTTTTCTCTTGTTTCTGGATGACCCAAGAGATGACTGTGTGGTCTCATCAGTGTAAGTGAGACCAGTACTTGCTTTGGAGGCTAGCACACATCTCGTCTTAGCTGCTTTGTTTAAGGGACCTCTTTTTGACGAAAACTCTTTCTCAGTCCAGGCAACAGGACTGGCATTTTCCCTTTTTTTTTTTTTCTTTTTTTAATAAGAAGTATAGTGCAAAAGTTTCCAGAATCAAAAAACATGTTCTTGATTTTTAGACTAATGTAAGCCATGTTCTGAAGACCTGGACACATTGCAAAATGTAGAATACTTCAACTCTTTCTTTTGTTTCCAATTACTGTTTGCTAACTCTTACATTTTACACCAAATGGGAATCAACTAGGAGATGGATGTTTGTGGTAGGAAGCCCTGAGCTGGCCTTCATCTTCCACAAAGTTTCCTGTTCTACCAACAAAAAATCATGGTAGGTTAAGGGACGTAATTCATTTAGAGACATGCGCTGACAAGTTTGAATGAATAGCTTTCTTCCTCCAATCTCACTATATTTTGGTCTAGCAGCATACAGAAATTAGTCACTAACAGGAATTGTATAACATCACTGACTTCCAAAAAACTTCCAGAGAGCTCCTGAAAATGATTAGGAAGAGATACATTTTAAACAAAAAAAAAAAAAAAAAGATTTTTAAACTGTTTACAGAAGGTACAGATTTTCTAGGGAAAAGATTATGTCTTCAGACTCCAGCTTTTAATAAGTGTCTAATTTCTTGGCTTTACAATAGACTCCTGTTCCTCTACTCTGTTTAATGAGCCATCACATTGTAACAGGCAAGGGGTATGGCTCTTCTGATATGTACATTTAATCTAATGCTTCAGTGGGAAAAGCTATTTCGTTTCATAGGAAGTTCCTTCAGATCTTGTGGAATAATACGTTTGTTTTCCCCCAGTAATTTTATAGGTCATCCAGTGAAAGGTCTATTGTAAAATTAGGATGCCATATTCTGTCTTGTGTTTGTTAGATGTAAATCTGGAGGGCTGCTTTCTGGAAAACAGACACAATTGTCAAAGTCGAACAAGATAAATGCTTGGGGACTCTGTAAAGTTCATTAGAAAGCCCATGGTAGCCCCACGGGAAGTGTGATCTGCTGCTGAACTATTCTAGCAGTAAATTACTGTACCTGCCTTAAAACCTTTAGCTGCTTTGAGTCTGTTGGCCTTGATCATCGTGTCTGGGCAGCAAAGGTATTCTCTACCCAGTCAGTTCCTCTGTGCTCACACCTAGCAAAACATGAAGAAGAAAGCTTTCCGTGACGAGCCTCTGCTAGTTGGAGGTTGGAAAAAGGTCAAAGTCATAGAGGACAAAACTAAAATATACAGTAGGAAAAATATTGCATGAGAAATAAAGGTTTCTTCAAACCTTGGTACCAACTGTGCAGGATAGCTAGTGGATAACTTCCACCCAACTACATGCTATGACTGAGATTTAGTCCATCTCCATCGTCACTTTGACATTCCAGCTTTGAGGGAGAAAAATAATAAGGGATTGCCCATTTGGGGAGGGATGCTGGTGGCTATTGCCAAAAGGTATTGCTAAAGACTGTTATCCTCAGAAAAATTAACTGCCTAGAATTGATATTTACAAGCATTTTGACTGGTAATTGACAGACAAGCACAAAAGAAATAGCTCTCCTGACCTCAGAAAAGGTAATGGATAATCCCTAACTGAGCCTTGCCACTTAAGTTTAAAGTGCCCCTAGACTGTATTTACAGGGTCTCTGGTTACAAGAATGGACACTGAAAAAATAAGCATCTGGAAAGGAAGCTTTAAAAGTCATCTGCACTGCTGTTTTCATCATTGTTCTTTTTTCTTTCATAAAAATAAAGCAAACTCTGTCTTTATTCAGCTAGTTCTAACACAGTAGTCTGAAATAGGATGGATTATATATTCTATCATATGCAAACATAAACTCAAATTTTGTATAAAATTACTTTAAAATCTTATGAGCCTTTATTTTCAGTTGCACCTAAACTATGAAATCTCTCTGGCCGTTTGAAGGCAGTAAAGTTATTGACCTAGAGACAGAATCTGGCAACCTATTTTTTTTCTTACAATAAAAACTCTTCTCTAAGATACACTATCTGGGAAGAAACCTGTTTGACTTTTTAGGTGAGTTAGGGTTTGTCCTGCCAAAAAGTTCAGAAGTTTGTGGTAAGAAGTGATCTTGAGGCCAAATGAACATTGAAGGGGATACACGTGTTAAAATGCCAGGTTTTTTCCAAGGCTGTATATGCTTTCCTGATTAAACTGGGGCTAGTTAAAGGTCTCTCCCTTTTTGTTGCATTAGCTTTCTAGGAGCTGAAAGGAGAGATGAGGACCACCCCCTACACACACACTTTGTTTTTAATGAATGTTAAATCTGCCTTGTAAACAAGTAGCAAGAACGAGTAAAAACTAATCAAAGATGATGACATTTCTTTCTCTTCTGACACATTCACAATCATCTGCCCAAACCTCTCAGCAGCTGGGCCAGATTCACACCCTGCAGCAGGCTTTCCACTGACTTCAAAAGGCAGGGACAGAAACGATGCTGTGTGCCTCACTCAGAGCAATGTTTCTTCATCCTCATTCCCATTAAAGTTATTTTATAGGTAACAAGCATCTATCATTTAATCTTTCAGCAACATAGTCAATGATTGCTATCACTGCCCTCTTTAGTCTCAATCTAGTTTTTCACTTCTCATCTAAACCTTTGAAAATCTTTTCTAAGAGCCTAACTCATTATCGTAGTTTACAAGTGCTTACTCTACATCTTCACTGAACAAGACTCTCGCTGTCCTGTGCCCTTTCAGAGACATACTCACTACAATACAGTAGCGTGAAAATCTGCCTTTGTATGTCTGTCTGAAACTTGGTCCTTTTTTTTTTCCTCTTCTTTCCTCTTGTGAAATAGCACAACATTTTTCAATTAGAGTAGGTTCTTGTTGCAATTGCTATCAAAGCGCTGTTATCATAAAACATCTGTCCTAAATGTAAGAACATCTGTTTCCCAAACTCCTTCCTGGTCCCTAGATGACTCATTTCTTTCATAGCTCTTCTTTGTATGGGAAGTCTTTTTTCTTATTTTTTGAAGTACTTTGCTTTTAAATTTTTTCCTCATCGTTTAACATGTTAAGCTAGTGCTTCACGATATTAAACTATGTCATTCTGTTCTTTTCATTCTTTCCATATCATAATACTTTTCCATGTAATATCATTATTTCAATTTCTTTTACAAGAAAAATTGTTCCTACACTGTTTTGCAAGTGCAGCCCAAGCAGCAAGACAAAGAATCCTGGATTTCATCCTCCATGAAATGCTGACACTGAGGTTATGAAAACAGTCTAAGGACCACTGGCACCAGGTACCACTCGAGTTCATTAGAAGGCAGGCATTAAACTCCTGTAACCTCTTTTGCAATTTTTTATTTCACATAAACGTTGCTGAAGCCAAGCATATCAATTCAGACCTTCTAAATTGCTCCCTCAGCTTTGCAGTCCAGCCCTATGCAGCAGAGCAGAACCTAATCAATTTATTTTGCCAAAATAAAAGGAAATTAAGGCCTCAGCAAGGTTGCAGCTGAACTCCCACTGAAAATATGGAGCTGATTTGTTATCATCCTCACTGAGACACTGGAGCTCACTTTAAGTGACAACTTAGGTAAGCACTATAGTGCAATACTTTCTTGCACACTATTTCTCCTTTCAACTCCTGTGCAAGCACGTAGCTGCTGCATTGTCAGAAATGTCCTTAGCAGTTATTTCCTTTTTATTTAACTTGAGCTGCAACTACTTTGATCACGCCTTTTAATTCTGAATTACCTTGAGCAGCGCCTTGCGGGCAGTGCTGAACACACCTTGGGTCGATTACCGCTTCACAGCCGTATCATGTCTTGAAGCACGTAACGTTTCCTGTATGTCTCCCTTCCAATTACTGCTCCAGGCAAAGCCAACTCAGCTGGTGAGATCTGATGCCTACACACACCATGTGCTTTTAACTGAGCTTTCAACAGCCTCACAAAGTGCCATTCACCCACCTGCTTAGTCCATTGAGAAGTTAGATGTGTCGAACCAGATTCCTTCTGGACATAAATCAGCACCACTTTAGGGAGCCGTACTCAGTCTCACTGAGCAAGGAATGGGCCAGCATGCAGGTAAAAAACACATGTTGTCTGCACAAATAGCCTTCAAATATTCATGAGGGCTCCTGGTATGGGCTCCTGTTTCAACTGAGTAAACCCTGAAACTTGCCCTGAGTCCCTGTAATTTGCCAGGATCTTCAAACAGATCAGGGAAACAGTCATACTCTAGCTCTTTTAATATTAATATGCATTATAGAACTGAAGGTTAAAGAAAACTGAAAACAGCTTGTCCTATGCGGTTTCTGAAATATTAGCAATGCGATTCACAAGTCACTTGGAGCTTTGAGGAACTTAAAATCAAGTTAGACATCCAGCTCTGATTCTGTGAGCTCAGTGCTCTCTACTAACGCAGATGGGAGTAACAACACTGGTTTCCAAAACAATATTTGCATAGCCTGAATTGGTAGCAGCAGTATTATAACTACACAAGCTGGGAAAAAGTGGTTAAACAAGCTTTGGGGTTTTTTAGTTTCATCCTGAAATATTTTTCTGCCACTACATTTTCCCTGCACTTTCAGAGAGCAGCACCTGTGTTTAGACTACAAGCATCTGTTTCTCTCCACTGGCCCTGACACAAGCTTAGATATTTAGTCCTGTCAGACAAATCAGAAGACTCACCCAGCAGTCCACTCTTCCCAGATACATCTTCAGTTTCTAGGCACCAAGGTTTCCAACACTGAAAGCACCTCTGTTGGCAGCACTGAGCATCTTGGCTTACCTCTTATGCCTGACTTATTTCTACATCTACAGACTAATAATTCCCTTCCCAGTCATGCATCCAGCACTCAGTGCAGTAGGTTTTCTCACAGTATGCTTAGAACATGAAACATCTAAGCCATAAAATGAGAGGGCTACAGCCTTAGTACCTTGTGGGTACCGGGACTGGTATGGGTCAATGGCAAAACACAGAATGGGAAAAATCAGAGTTCTCTTTCTTGTGCTACCTTAGGGAATCGGTACTCTTACTTCCCAGGATGGCTCCCACATGCTACATTTACTCTCAGTTCCTGAAGTTATTGCATTTTGCATGGTATAATAAACTACTAATTGGATGAGAGAAGAGAAGAAAAGAAGCTAGAACAAATCTTTACAACCCAAAAAAAGGGTTCTCACTGGTGTTACAGTCTGTGAAGTAATGACTACCTGACAAAGTTTTTGGAGCAGGACCAGAGACAAGGAAGGACTTCAGTCATTCCTACTGCCTTTCATACATGGAGGAGTAAATACTGTTGAACAAATTAATTCCGGTGGCTCTTTAAGGCCTGCCAATTCAGCCTTTCATTTATTCTTAGTGCTGAAAGTCACACCATTTGAAACACCCAAGTTACTCGTCATTTGTTGTGTTTTTAAATGGAAGCTGCAGATGAAAAAGAATATACAATGAAACAGGCAGATCATTGAAGACAGTCATACAAATGAATGTTTTCAAAACAAGCATGTGAAGTAAGGCTTTTAAATTCAGATTTCAGCACCAGAAAGAGAGTTCCAACTAAAACAAACCAGACCTTAACTTTCCATGTCTTTCTTTCATGACATTCTTATTTAGAAGCATAGAATCATTTATGATTTAGGTTGAAGAAAACCCTTAAGATCATCTAGTCCAACCATTAACCCAGCACTGCCAAGTCCACCACTAAACCATGTCCCTAAGTGCCACATCTACACGTCTTTTAAATACCTCCAGGGACGCTGACTCAACCACTTCCCTGGGCAGCCTGTTCCAGGACTGACAACCCTTTCGGAGAAGAAATTTTCCTAATATCCAACCTAAACCTCCCCTGACGCATCTTGACGCCATTTCCTCTTGTCCTGTCTCTTGTTACTCGAGAGAAGAGACCAACCCCCACCTGGCTCCAACCGCCTTTCAGGTAGTTGTAGAGAGCAATCAGGTCTCCCCTCAGCCTCCTTTTCTCCAGACTAAACAACCCCAGTTCCCTCAGCCGCTCCTCATAAGAGTTGTGCACTTTAGGTATGTATATTGGCATTGCACAGCTGAACATTAATTACACATCTGAAGAAACAACTCTGGACCCCACTGGATTCTAAATATGGATTTGCCAGCTACCAGTATGTCAAGAATGCAGTGGTTTTAAGCACATAATGACACTCAGAGAAACAAAGCTTTGTGGTGTCAAATTAAAAAGAGTTGGCTTTGTTGACTTTTTTCACACCCACAGTTCCACCATAAAACTTTGGTTCTTGCAGGTAAAATGTAAGTTTTGAGAGGAAGGTGAAATAGCCGTTTTTACCACATTATAAGTAAGAATATTCTAATGTGATTAGAATTACTTTTTTCAGTATATATGCAGTACCAGAGCTGTACTGAATACATAT
Organism: Psophia crepitans; assembly: GCA_013399095.1. Taxonomy (NCBI): domain Eukaryota; kingdom Metazoa; phylum Chordata; class Aves; order Gruiformes; family Psophiidae; genus Psophia; species Psophia crepitans. Next base: position 19,807 of record VWZZ01000890.1, on the reverse strand, counting down.
GCTTATATATACACACACACCCCTGTACTAAAATCTGAGACAACTGAGTAGTCCTACGCGCAAAAAAAAATAGGTGAAAGGAGGCTCTTTTCTTGCACCAGTGAGTCTTCTTTTGCCAAGAAAGGTTGGACCAGATGATTCTTAAGGTCACTTCCAACCTGGTATTCTGTAATTCAGTGGAATTGAAACTGATCCTGCCTCTCCACCCAGACTGTCATGGTCTCCATGATGGAGCCCACTTGCAGCTCCTGAGCTGGTTTGGTCCTGTGCCGAGTCTGAGAAGTGTCTTTGGGAACACAACACAGAGCAGAGCTGCACTGGCAGAGCGAATCCTGGAAAAAGAGCGATGGGAAGGACCCTCAGCTCAGACCACCAAAGAAAAGAGCTGCTCTGAGGCCTTTCTTGCAAGACTGGCTCAGTCTTTGCTTTGAAGATTTTCTTATAACGTGCCACTTGTGCTGTTCTTGTATCCCCTGCCCTTTCACTGAGCCCTTTTATTTCAGAGCAATCCTCTGACATTGGTGATGAGGAAAGACTTGCTTTCTGGTTTTGGGTTGGGTTTTTTTTTGTTTGGTTTTATTGTTGTTATTTTCTCTGGGGGTTGTTTTGTTTTTGTTTTATTAATCCAGAGCAGAGCAAAAAGTGAGATTTTGAGTCAGGGCTTTTGGCATGGTACTATTATTTTTCAGAAAAAGAGACCTCTTCTGTGGTATGTTCTCCCTACATGTCACCATGAATGCCTCTCAGAGGCCCTGTACTATGTCGAGTACATGACCTGATTCCTGGGTCCTATCTGCTACACAGTGAGCTTCATTTTATGGCGATTTGACACAAATATTCAAAATGTTCTTTGCAGTTCAGAGAGCTGAAAGATGGACATTGTTTAATATTTAATTAGGTAGAGGTTTCCACTACTGGAAAACCTTCTATGGCCACTACATTTAAATCAGTCCTGGGTTGTAACGATTTCTAAGGTGCAGGTTTTTTGCTGCTGTGTTTTGCTGCCATATTGTACATCAAGATGGATTATTAATGTGTGGAGCCAGCTTTCAAAGGATCTAATGGTAAATCTGTTAAGATTCAATTTAAAATGATTTTTGCTAGCTCTGTAAATACTCTGATCTCTTCAGGTACACATAGTAGTAAATATACCCTGGGAAGCGCTGTTCCAGTTCAGAGACAGGATAGAGAGAGATTCAAGGATTACAGAAGGTCAACAGTGTGCAGCTAAGTCAACACTTTTTTTTTTTCCCAACAGAAAACTGAGCTACATGAACATTTGTCTTTGAAAATACCTATCTCCCATGGAGAATTTCAGGTTTTCCATAATAAAATGAAAATCTTTTTTTGAACTTTTTTGAAATGTTCTGATTTGGTTTCTTTCTCTTTTGGGTATGTGAAAGTTAAAAGTTTCTGCAATTAAAATGGAAAAGAGTCAGCACTAGGAAAGACGACTAGCTCAGGAGAGACCCTTAGATCTGAGCCAAAACCAGGCTGGGTCATTGATGTCTCTTGGGAGCAGGAGGAGTACCCTGTGGAGGTGGTCCTGCTATTTAAAGTGGTTTAAGCATTATTTTAAAGACTCAACAGCTACGAAGTGCTGGGATGTCCATGGTACTTAGAAGACACATAAATTTGCCCTATGATGGGTCCTATTTGTTCTTAAAAGTCAAATACCAGCTGTTCCTTTCCATTTTTACCCTATGAGAGGCAAGATTGTGCCCTGCTTCCAACCCAAGTATGGGCCACAGAGAGCCACAGGTACGCTGGTTGCACAGAGATCGTGTATAGGTTACAGAGCCTCTCCACATCTAGGCTCTCAAAATGACTGGACACGTTTCTACCCCTCCTCCCCATCACTCCTTTGTGCAGCAAGGGATTTCCTGGCTGAGGAACTAAAACTATTTTGATTTATTAATTCAAACTACAGCAAATCTCCTCCGTAATTTGCAAGATCCGGATATTGAAACAAACAGTATTTCTAATGAATCCCTAAAGTTCCTCCAGTTCCTCCTAGCTGCACAAAAATAACTATTTGACAAACCCCTCGTGGATCAGAAAGAGAATGATCTGCCAGATCGTATACTGCACCAGGAAGAGCAGTTGAAATATCTGACAACTCAGCAGCAGTGTTAATAGCTGCAAGCAAAAATATTCATACAATACAGACATTGAAGAAGCTTGCATATAACCAGGCTTACTGGTAAATTATTTCCAAGCCAAAAATAAGTAAAAGTTGATGTGTCCAAACACTAGACAGTCAGCTCCAGTCATCACAGGAGCTCTTCTTGTTCATTGTTTTGGGCTCTCTTTGACAGAAGATTGATATGTGTTACAGGAGATATTGCAGTGATTTCCCTATCAAATAGCACGTGTGGGGAAAAACGCCTGCAGACTGTGGTGGCAAAGGCTCAGTCAGGACCCTAGGGCAGTAAGCATATTATCTTTGTCATCTGGCCAAGTTTTCATGGAACAGCAGTTCACTTCTGCCTGTAGTTTTTGTCTAAAGCCCTGTGTGAGCACCAGTTGTGACCTGGCTTCAGAGAAAACGAGATATGCATGAAAAGGACTGTCTGCTATGTTTAGTAATGTTTCAATAATAGCTTAAGTTTTCAGCATCCTAGCACCTATTCCTTTTAAACATCAGAAAAGAAAATTATATATATTTTTATATATATATATACATACACTAAAATCTTAGATGGCAGCACCATCATCTCGGGAAAACTCTGAAAACAGAATTAAAGTTTCTTAGCTCCTCCTTGACTCAATGTCAACGAGTACCAGGTACCAAAACCGTAGGAACTTTCCTGTGTAAAGGCAGTATTTAGGGCCCATCTTGGCTGTATAACATAGTGACGTCTCTTGACTTAGCACTGAAATAAAGGTTACATTGCCATGAATACTTAGAGTAACATCTGTCATTGAGTCAAATATACTTGCAGGATATGTGCAAATATCTAATTCTCTTTCTAGGCACCACATTAAAACACATAACCATAAAATCCTGATTGTTATTTTCACCCAGGAGGATTACGCTGAACAAGACAACAAACATCCACTACCACAGAGATACTGCATGTCAGTGCTGTAACTATAACCACAACATGAGCAATGCTGCCTAATAACTTACATTCAGTAAAACCCACTGATAATAAGAGTGGTATTACAGTAGTATCAGGGCCAAAGCAAGAACTGATATTTATGCCTAACTCTCTTTTTTCTCACATGAATCACAGAATCATAGAATCACTAAGGTTGGAAAGGACCTCCGAGATCATCAAGTCCAACCATCAACCTAACACCACCATGCCTACTAGACCATGTCCTGGAGCGCCACATCTATGCGTTTTTTGAAGATCTCCAGGGACAACGATTCAACCACCTCTCTGGGGAGCCTGTTCCAATGCCTCACTCCTCTTTCCGTTAAGAAGTTCTTCCTAATATCCAATCTGAACCTGCCTTGACGCAACTAGAGGCCATTCCCTCTCGTCTTGTCACTTGCTACTTGGGAGAAGAGACCGACACCCTCCTCACTACAACTTCCTTTCAAGTAGTTGCAGAGAGCAATCAGAAACAGAGGTTCAGAGTGACACAGCGTGTAGCCCCTCTGCCACAGCTCAGCACACAACTGCCAGGGATTCTGCCGCGGCTTTGGCTGGAAAGCTGTGTAGAGGAAAAGGACCTGGGGGTG
>VWZZ01000890.1:1716-16097 GCA_013399095.1 Psophia crepitans | reverse complement strand
GAAGGGGCTGGAGCACAGGTCTTATGAGGAGCAGCTGAAGGAACTGGGCTTGTTTAGTCTGGAGAAGAGGAGGCTCAGGGCAGACCTTATTGCCCTCTACAACTACCTGAAAGGAAGTTGTGGTGAGCTGGGGGTCGGCCTCTTCTCGCAGATAACTAGTGACAGGACAAGGGGAAATGGCTGCAAGTTGTGCCAGGGAAGGTTCAGGTTGGAGATGAGGAGAAAATTCTTCTCAGAAAGGGTGGTTGGGCATTGGAACAGGTTGCCCAGGGAGGTGGTGGAGTCACCATCCCTGAGGGTGTTTAAGGAAAGGTTGGATGTGGTACTTAGGGACGTGGTTTAGTGGGTAATAGGTGGTGGGGGGATGGTTGGACTAGATGATCCTTGAGGTCACTTCCAACCTTAATGATTCTATTCTATTCTATTCTATTCCCTGGCTCCCCACATCTTAACATCATAACTGTGTTATCCTGGTATACAGCAGAGCCCCCAGGTGATGGTGTTCATTGTTACCGCCCTTGAGGCTTTGCCAGAACACAGAGAAGTTATAAGGATCTGGCTCTCTTAGGTTGCTATTTCTCTCTGCACATTGCTCTGATGAATACAAATTTAACCAGCAGAAGTTCTTTGCCTTTCTGACCACTTCTGTCCCTTCAATCATACTCATTAACTGGGCCTAATCTTTGTTAAACTACCTGCCTGTCAGCAAAAGCAATATACTATGTGAACACTGCTGGGTATCCAGCAGTGGAAATTCTGATATATTTGGTATATCCAAGAATAAAGTACATGAACCAATTTATGAGGATATAAACTATGTTTGCTCCTTCCTTCCCCCCTTCCTACCGTTTCTCAGGTAGTTTTTGTTGAGCACCTCTTTCTCTTCATCATGGAAATTATCTCCAAGCACTCCATTAAATGATGCCCCCACGTATCACCGTGATGCAGTCTTAAGAGGGGATCCAAGGGCTTTAGTCCTCATTTTTCCCTTCCATGCAATGGAGGTGTGTCAGTGCTCCTCACACCTTCTCCAGATTGCATCCAGCCTCAAGTGAATCATATAGACTCAGTCCTGAATTTCTTGTTGGAGGAATTATTCCAGTGAGGCTGAAGTTTTCTGTTGTTTGTGAAGTTAAATATATCAAGTATATTTTTAAAATAATAAATATAAACAAATAATACACATGTATTTCTGTGTTTAGGACACATACTGAGGTTAAAGATAATTTGTGTGGATACTCAGAAATCAAAGCACTCTAGAGCAGCTACACTAGACCTGGGAAAGGAGTTATGAGTGTGTTAATGTGGCATTTTAACCCTTCTCTTTTCTGGGGAACTCACTGCACTAACATAGCTGTGGTTCTTCAGCTGAAAAAAAAATCCATTTCTAAATGAGTTCCCCTAACTACAAACCTATGGTGAGAGCAAGAGTTTGAATAAATCCCTAGAATAAGTTGTTTTGCTTCAAGCACGATTTCTTGAAACAATCATTTCATAGCTAAATAATTTGTCTGAAAAACATTTCTTGTGGGGGTATTTTTGTTTTACTGTGTAATATGCCAGCGATCAGTTCCATATGGTCTCCATATACTCTATGATTTAAGGTTTCTGGAGTTTACTCTTCCATTTTACTTCCCTGCACACATAGAAAAATATACTATAGCATGTATATTTTTCTATCTCCTAAAATAATGTGTGTAATTACTTTCTACTATCAAGTACTATCGTGTCTGACACAGATGAGAAAACATAGATTCTGAACAATTTTTCCAAAGTTCATTTAAATGTGTAATATAGTAAATGGGAAAATTTCTATGCATATATAACCCCCTTATACTTTCAGGTAAATTAAGCTATTATCTCATAGCCTCTCAGAGAGCTTGTGAGGATCTTTCAGAAAGCAAAGTCAGTGGGCCTGTAGCTGTCTGGGTACACTGGGTAAACCCTTAAATGGAGAGAAAGCAGCCTATAGTGACGAGACAGGTAAAAGAGGAACCCGAGGTTTTGCGCTATCATAGTCATTAGTGTACAAAAGAGTGATCTCTCCCAGCAGGGAGAATCTGACACTTTCAGAGGTCTCTTCATCCCACCCTAAAACTGATCTAAGTGAGGCTTACTGCTGGAAAGGGGATCACCCCCACCTCACATCCCCAGAGGAACCCTTTTGGGGGGTTTGCCTCCAGAACGGTTTGGCAAAAACTAGATGCCTAATCTTTCAGCTGCTGCTGTTAAAGGAAATGTTAGGACCAAATAAAGAACAAGGCAGCGTGCTGGATCTGGCTGGGGCAGACAGGCATCAGCAGGGTGACCCGTGGTGGTGTCAAACCAGGGTACAACTGCTACTGCAGAGGTTTCCTCTCTGGGGTGTCTCCCCACATCACAAATGTTTGTTCTTTATTTCTTTTCAAGCTGAACCCTTTTTTGTTTAAAAAAAAGAAAAGTCTTTGTAATTGCCCAGCTACTGTTTAATCCAGCTGACATTCATCTTTAGTGTTAGCATATTTGGGCAACCACCCTCCCAGATTTGTGTATTTGAGGTACACACACACTGTGTACACTCCCAGGCTTAACAAGCACTGTTATCCAGGACGTTTGTCAAGGCTGGGCAATGTGAGCTCCCCCTCAGTCACCCTCTCCAGTGATCTTTCCAACACTCCCTTCCCAATCTCCAGTAAGCTTCTTTAATTAAGAACTTAAGACATGTCCCGCTGAGTCAGACCAATGGGCCATCTAGCCCAATTGCAATAGGAGATGCTGTATCAAAGTGCATTATTAATCAGATTTTCCCAATCTCAGAGGCTTATGCAATGTTTCCTGAGCCTTTTCTGATTTCTTAATGACAGTTTTAGGCTGCAGATAAGAGACTTGAATGTGGCTTTCAAGCAAATGTCGTGTAACGCCTATGCAAGTTGCTCAAATGCACCATTCTCCAAATGTAAGAGTCAAGTAATTTTTCTTGAAATCATGCTTGTGACAGGTGAGAAAGCACACTGAAATATGAATTTAGACAGATAAACCTGTTCCAATGCATTAACTCATTGATCATAACAGAACTGAGATATTTGTGTCCCAGTGACACAAACTGCACTCTGTGAACATGCTGAGGAAGTGCAGAACTGGTGCTGAATCAATGTAAGTGGTGCTGAATCAGCCTTAGAGGAGTTCAGCACATTGCATCATCCTTTATGATCAAAGAAAGTGAGGGAAGCTAATGAACAGTCAGTCCTGCCATCATCCCACACACATAAACCAGCCTGCCACACAACACAGAGCACTACAGAGCTCAGACAGATACTAATCCGTGGGAAACAAGAAGATTTTGCTCACCACAAGCAGCACTGTGATTAGTGGTAGCATCAGGAGAACCTGTGCCAGTGGATGCACCCCTAGTCTATACTCTTCCCTAAGTAGATTTCTTAAGTGCCACTTAACTAAATAAACCGCTGTTCTGGGTTAGCCATATGAGTAAGGGAAAATACTTAAAATATTATGCATGGCAGCTTCATTCCTGGGATTGTATTTCAATGCACCCCAACTTTACTGACCTCTTTTCTGTTCACCCACATTCAGCCTGTTGCCAGCCAGAGGTTTTCTGCCCTACAAACTTCCCCTCCCAGGTTCTAAGCAGGCACCAGCAGCTCGGTGCCGTCACTTTAACTTTGCCACTTTGGTCCAAAATGTCTCTCGTGGCAGCAATACAATAGAAAAATTAGGAAAAAGATCTCCCTTCCAAAGCAAGGCATGATTTCAGGTATCATCATGCCCCCACGGTTCCTGCTGCCACAGGGAATGCTTCTGCCCACAGAAAAGGCTGTGGGGCCACGGCAATGGACTGGCAGGACCTGAGGAGGTTGGGAAAAGGTAAGAAATTTTCTGGGTGTTGCAAGGAGTAGAAGAAGAAAGTAAGAGGAGAAGTGAGTGGCTGGAAGGAGAAGCAGAGAGAGTGTGGGATGTGGTGAGCAAGCCAGGAGGGAATTAGAAGAGCTGGAAGCAATGTTCAAGCTAAACAGCTCCTCAAGTTCTCCAAGCAATAGCTGGTGGGAGCTGGCTAATGGAGGTATGGGGATCAACAGAAGCATGGAAAGCAGGGATACAGATAGCAATCTAGGACTTAGGTTTACAAAAATGATGGCCAAAGACCTCTATTTTCAAAGGACTAAGCAGTATTTTTGGCTGTATTGTTCCTTATCCTCTTAGTGCATTCCTAAGAAAATCTATTCTTCTAATCTCCAGCATGTTCATTGGCACTTGTGGTCCAGTCACCAAGGGAAACTGGGAGCTACATGTGGTTGGGTTGTTATTTATCTGATGCCAGCAATGCCAAAAGGCAAATGGAAGGGGAGTCTCCATTTCCCACAGACTGGACCTAAACCGTGTGCTGAAAAGCATGGGCTTCATATTAAGAGCTATCAGTAATCTGAGTGACTGACTTCAATGTCATGGCTGTCCTCTTGAATCCCCCCACAATCACAGAATTGGCTAAAGGCTCAGTGGTGTTCAAAAACTGAGAATTCATGTGGAAGAAAAGTGAAAACATTTTTTTCCAGGTAACATACTCTTGGCTCCACCCTGACCACTGTTATTCCATGTTCCAAACACTGAAAGAAAGCAAAAGCCTTTTTCCAGATAAAATACCCAAAGTAAAATTTAACTCATGACTGGATATAAACTCCAAGTGCCAAGATTTGAAGCCAGTACCACAGAACAAAAATACTGTTCCAAATAGACTTACAGTTACCAGAGTCTGTATAAAAACCAGTGGAAAAATAAACTGTCAGATAGCAGCTAACAAGCATTTGGACAAACCTTCGCTCCCAGATACATCAAATGGGTGGCTACAGCTATAGCTATGGAAACAGCTGCTGCAAGCAGTGCAATAGCAAACCCCAGCAAATCTCAAGACATGTGCAAACGCGCAGCAAAGACCCTCCTATGAACAAGACAGGCAGAAAAAGGAGTGAGAAAGGAAAATTAAGTCAAGAGTTGAAGCAACTTGCCCATGAGCCAAGAATAAAATACGGTCTCCAAAGTCCCAGCCTAAAGCCTTTTACACTTGCCAACCTGGACCTTGCTGTTTGCTGCTTTTTACGATTCAGAAGTCCACCCTGAGGGTGAATCTCTGAGAAAAGCCTGATTTTTTTTGTCTGTTACTATCACCAAAAGCAAGAGGCAATTCCACTTGAAGTGGGATATGTCCTATTGCTTCCTGACCTGAGAACGAGCATTTTTGTTAATGAGGCCTGAAACTCCTCAGCTTAGAATAAGAAAATTAATCCACTTAAAGATTATTAAATGGGATACTTGTCAATTCCCTCTTGACGGGGATAAGTAAATATAGGAAATAATTCAATTCCCATAAGCCATGGATTCTCAGGTATTACTGGATTCTCTCTAATTCCAGCCATAATGAGCATGATTGAATTGCAGTGGCAGGAACTGCAGGTCTTCCTCACCAAATCTCCTGCATGCCAACGTTTTGTTAGTGTGTGAGAATGCAGTGAAGCACCAGTTGTTGATAAAAGAGTGACTGTTCTTGTGCACATGTTCCAGCTGTGACCACACAATAAAGCTAAAACATGTAAGAACTCATTTTTTTGTCTATTCCCGCATATGCTTTGTGTGTAATGTCACTCATTGCCTCTACAGATGTATACATAATAGCTTTTACCCTATTTCCCTTCTGCTCACAGCTGTATGATTTTAGCTAATGCCACAAATTGGAGAAGATTACTGCTGGAAGAATTTTTATACACATACCTATGACTAGGAAAGGAAAAGAGAAAATATTAAAAGGTCTCATTTAACCAAATATTTTATTTCAATTGTTCTGGTTATTGAGTCCTTAATAAGACTCCTTTGGCTCCAATGGACAACTAGAGACCTGAGTTCAACCCTCAGCATGGACTTTGTGCTATTCCTAAGAAATGTCTTTATAACCTGCCCTGTGTCAGAACTCTCCCTTCTTCTGTGCCTCGGCAGTGCCAAGGAAAGGAGGAATCTGTGACAGATAGACAGCACTGCAGTGAAACGTCTGGCTGCTTATGCTAGGTATTCAAAAGACATTTAGCAGCCAGCTACTACTGCCATGATCAGAAGTGGCGAGAAGCTGGTATTCCAAATAGGATCTCAGTGTCTGCCATGCCCAGGCTCCTCCACACCACCTGAGCACCAGGCAATGCAACTCTCTGACTACACTCCACTGGCCTCCTCTGGCCCATGAAGCCTCTTCAATGTGTCTTCAAATGGAAAGTGTCTGTTCCACGTTAACATGCTGACAGCATGATGTCCTCTCTGTCTGGTACGTGGGGATGCTCTCAGAAGTGGACAGATAAAACCAGAGAGCCCTAATTGTCTACAGCAGCATTTGCTGTGTCAGTGGTGGTCAGAGCCAAAAAAAGCCAAGGATAAGCACGGAGAGGGGAGGATGGAGTCCGCACAGAAAAATTCCTTCAGCACTACTCGGTGAAATCCATCCTGGCCTTCTGGCTACATCTACACTGATAAACTTAACCAAGATAGGGCACAGGTTTGAGCATGATCTCATGGCCACCCTTACCACCCAAATAATGGTTCTGGCTACAGTGAAGGATTCATCCCAGGAGGCAGCTTTGACCCATCGAATTTCAAGGGAAGAGTTTATGAGTCATGCTGTGATGATGGGCCCAGGCCAGAGAACATACCTGACTCTTTGTCTTGAGCAACACAGGGGTAGCCAAGGGGTAAGAACACTGCATTCCTATCTACGTTTCACTCATAGCCTGCATCTAAAATGGAACTGAATGATTAGCTCACTTGCTTTTCACAAAATACACCATAAAAACACACTGAGCTCACACAACAGCTGCCTGCAAATCTATTCTGGAAGTATATTTGGGATTAATAACTTGTTTACAAAAGCACCAGACAGTCAGGTTCAGTCACTGCACTGGAATCATTTGTGCCCTGGAGAGCTCCTACACTCCCCAGCACAGTGTGTGTATGTCACACATCACACATACAGCACACTGCATGTCACTAGCAGCAACGGCTAGGGCAGTCAGATTTTGCAGTCAGAGGTGCACTGCAAAGGTGACAAGGAGGAGGAAGTAGGTTTTGCCCATTTAAAGAGCCTATTAAATCAGTGCTGAACCCATGAGTGCTCTTCTGTATCCCATGTGCCTCCATGTGGCTTTCAAAGAGAAAATTGTCTTTTCTGTTTCAGAAATGAAAGCTTCAGTTATCAGCAAGCCATTATTTGAATAGGCACTTGATGAATTCCTGCAGCTGACTTTACGAATCTGTAATTTCCTCCTTGGTGGCTTTCATAAGTGATAGTGAGGCTGAAATGGATAGGTACCCTTCCTTGGAGGTTATTAAAGTAAATATAGCATTAACTGGATTTGGTCCCAGTGGAGGTGTACTTTGATCTCCAGCCTAGGTAATACTTCTCTTCCTCCCTTCAGATGTACTCTATATCTGCTCTCTTTAGAAGTGACAATTGCAAGACCATCAGTTATTTGAAAGGTCTGCCATGGCAGGATTTGAAAAGCAGACTCCAATGCCAAAGCTGTTCTTTCTGTGGCTGAAGCTACACAACCCCCACAGTCATTTATTACACTAAGCACTGGAGATTTCAAAGGAAAAATAAGCTAGACACCCTCAGTCCAAATACCCTTTAGCTTCTCTTTCCTGGAAAAACAATATTCTTTACTCCAAAGTGAGGGCCAAGAAGAATGAGGCACTGACAAGGGATTCAAAGGTTTTAATTCCAAAGAGAAACAGTGTAATATTTTGTCCTCAAAAATAGTGAACATTTGTGAGCTAATCTTCACTAAAGATTGAATAATTCTTATGAAAGATAAACAGTGTTCAGTGTTGGGCATGAGGATCATTAGGTTACAATTCAGCACCTTCCTATTCACAGACCATAGAATGGTCTATTCACAGGCCGTTTCTTCATGGGCATCATACAGTTTGTCTCACTGAGCATCCTCTCAGTACTATCATACCACTCATGAGATCACAGCTTTCAAATCTTTCTCAAGTCTGTATGATCTGAAAACCCAGGTTTTAATAATGAAGGCAACACAAAATCCTTCAGAAATCCATCATGATATGCTACGTCAGTCTGCCTCCAAGGCAGCAGTTCTGCCTCATGCCCTAAACATGGTGGAAGATTATATCCATGGCATCACATGTATGCAAACCAGCAGGCCAGTGGAAGGAGGACAACAACTCACAGAAAACCTTCTGCATCCCATGAGTGTTTCATACAGGCCATCTAGAATCAGTGAAGACACTTTCACAAACACTGAGTTTAGCAGCTTTGAGAAAATATGTCCCATTCACTGACTCAGTTGTTGTTTAACAGCAGTTCCCTCTCTGATTAAACAGGATTACTACAATCTTCCATTTATCTCATCGGGTGAAAAATGGTTTCAAGCCATAGTTCAGATGCCTATGAATGGAATGTTCACCCAAATCACATGACACTGACACTCAGGTTGAGCCAGAAGGCTGGTTTGTCACATGCGCACAGCAGGAAAAGTGGCTTTCCCAAAACCTTCAGAGTGAAATTTTGCTCGTGGTGTTTATAATAATTACATTTTACAGTGATTCCATCTCTGGCTGGAAACAGACGATGTGAATTAAACAGTAGATTATGTCAGTGTTGCCAGTTCTACTAGCCATGGGTCCCTGCCTTTGAGGAAATTTTGCGTCATGAAACTCTTGACTTTCTCATTCAAAGTGGTGACTACATAGCCATGCTACATATCTTGGGTCAGGAGCTCTGAGTTGACTCATCATCCAGGACTACAGATGTAAGTCAAAAAGAATGTCTGGGCTTTTCCACACTAAGAGAAGAATGGTGTCTTCCCACAAAATATCTTGACAACAGCCAGGTCAGGTGATGTGGCAAGGGCATCGCAAGTCAGGATGACCCGTTCTGTCTCTGAATTTCCATTTGCTACCTCCATTTGTTTATCTGCATCTGTTCGTTGCTTTAGAATTTAAGTTATTTGATACATCCTCCACTTTCTTCTCTTTCTGTATGGTGCCTTGCACATGGTGAGACAGAAGTGCAGTGTCCATGTGCTCCTAGGCTCAAGTTATTACAGTACTACTATTCTCCAGTGTCAGTGGAGTACCAAGAAGGGAGGAGACTTCAATTCCATGCAGACCATACAGATGACCTGTCTAGCAGGGAAAAAATAGAAGTCCAATCTTCATCTGGTATAGACCTTCATGACAGCACTTACCCCAGTAGCGCTACATGAACTCACCTCATCTGGCCTAGCCTGTGAAGTGTAACAGATCCTGCAAAGGAGACAGAAAGCTAGATCTGGAATGCATTTAGACGGCATTACAGAAAGGAGCTCAGCATAACTGAAACGTAACAAGCACTGCAGAAAATGAGCCCAACAGCATTGATTAATTGCACTGAGCCTTTTTTAATGAGATCTTCAGAAAATCAGATCATCTCCAAATGGAGAGAAAACCAGAAATGAATAAAGCTGCCAAGACAGTAGTAAGCTAGCTTCTAAAAACTTTTGGGTTTTGAATGAATTATACATTAACTCTGGTTATTTAAGTGATTATTTTAACTATGGCTCCCCATGGGCCTGATCCAAAGCCGATGAAGTCATCATCCAGAAACAAAGGCCTGTGGCTCCACTCTGAAACAAGTCGACCTTTGTGTAGTGTGCTCAGCTGTGTATGCGCCCCATAAATTACATTTGCATAGTTTTCTTATTAATAATGATGTGAAACATTATCAAGGCTGAAGCTTAGAGGAAGAAAGGCCATTGCTCAAGGCCATTCAAGGGATGTAGTAAAGCACAACAAGGTAAAACCTAAGCCAACAAAAATTTAGGCTGAATCTCAGGGAAAAGGAATCATACAATAATTTGTATCAGACTGTTAAATATCCTCCCCAGATCAGTTAGAAAAATTTCCCTAGGTATTCAGGACCAGATTAGACAAGAAGCTTGCCAATCTGCTGCAGCCAGTGATTCTCCTCAATGGAGTATGAGGCCTGAAGAGGTGTTTAACATCAGACTTTGGTGCTGTAGGTATATATAACCAATCTCCCAGATCGTCCCTCAAGAGTAATACATGGTTTCTCCAAGGACTTATGTCACCTCTAATTTTGGACACCAGTTCCAAGAGCTTGCCTGCCCTGCACACCAACCTGCAGCACAGAGATGACAATGTTGCTGACACAAGTTGCTGTTCCTTTGGCGTCATATGGTGGTGTGAGCTCCGAGAAGCTCTGCACTTGCCTTATTATGATGTCCACACATCGTTAGGTCATTAGTTTAGGTGTCACGCTGGGACAATAAAGCCTCACATTTTCCAGCACTACTAGCACATCACAAGCCAATTTTGGCACCCAAGTAGCAAGCTCCTCTTTGCTGGTGTACTGGCTGTGGCTGGAATAGTTATTTTACTTCATAGTAGCTCGTACAGTGCTATGTTTTGGAGTTGTGACTAAAACAGTGTTTATGACACACTGATGTTTCAGTTATTGCTGAACAGTGCTTACACAGAGTGAAGGGTCTTTTCTACTTCTTACACTCCCCTGACAGTGAGTAGGCTGGGGGTATAAGAAGATGGGGTGACACACAACTGGGACAGCTGACCCCAACAGATCAAAGAGATATTCCATACCATACAACATTGTGCTCAGCAATAAAAGTGGGAGGAAGAGGGAGGAAGAGGAGATGTTTAGAGGGATGGTGTTTGACTTCCCAAGTAACCACTACGTATGATGAAGCCCTGCTTTCCTGGAGATGGTTGAACACCTGCCTGCCATGGGATGTGGGGAATTAATTCCTTGATTTGCTTCACTTGCACACACAGCTTTTGCTTTACCTATTAAAATTCTTTATCTCAACTCATGAGTTTTCTCACTTTTACCCTTCCATTTCTCTCCCCCATTCCACTGGGGCAAGAGTGAGTGAGCAAGCAACTGTGTTGGGCTTAGTTGCCTACCAGGGTTAAAACCCTTGGGTTGGTTACTTTGGCCTGACCCAGAAACAGAGTAGTTCCACCCAAAGAGCAGAGTCCCCAAACACATCCCTAATGAACTTAGCTGGAAGTGAAAGAACATGGGGAAATTTGTTTTCTGGGAGAAAAACAGTTTTTAAAATAAAAAGTAGATTACAGACTTCAAACACATGTGACAAGCTTTGTGAGAACATGAAAGCTTGGTAATCACCATCAATACTGTGAGTAGAAACTTGTATGTCGCACAGACACAACAGATTACAAAAGAGACAACACAACACAGAAACACAGGGGGAGCCTTTTGAGATCATTCCCATGCTTATTCATGAATCATTGAGGCCATATTTCCTGTAATGAACATGAGGGTATTCTGCTTATGCCTACTCTTCTTCTGCAGTTATGGGAAAGAGCCACCTTCAGAAGAAACGTCATGCAAAGTGACTCACTGAAGACTACTGCCACTCTCACTTGACTTTCACGTTAATTTAGGTTGCTAGCTGGGGCATTACAACAGATATTTCAAGTTAGGTGGTCAATCTGGAGGGCTATTATAGACATCTAAGCTGATAAATTCAATAGAAAGAACTGTTCTCAGACTACTGTCAGGTCCTAGATACCTGTTCATCAAAGTGAAGAATCCCTCATGACAATTATATTAGGAACCTGCCACCCTGGACTCTCCAAAAATGACCACTTATGGGGGACACAATGTAGGAACTCCAGCTACAGGATGTGCCAGTGCTTTGGACTTTGGACCCATCAAGAGGATGTGTCTGCTGATGGAGACCACAGCTTCTGCTCCCTTCAGAGCAATGGAGACTAATTCAGTCTTCCATGTCTTGTCTGCAAATTGTGGCAGTGATTGCAGTGACTCCTTCCTCCCATTCCTCATTTGCAGCTCACACAGACCCCTACATGCTCTGGTTTGGGCAGCTTTTCTAAAACATGGCTCTGTGATTCCCAGCTCATGCTCTGCATTGCATGAGCAGACTCTGCTCTAACAACCAGCTTATTCTGCTTTTCCTCCTAGGAATAATTTTGTGGGTATACGATGGTCTTTCAGCTACACAATTTATCATTAAAAAGCAGCATCCCATAATCACGCTAGCAGTAAGTGAAATTATGATACACAACTGTTGAAAAGACTCAGAAATCCATCTCACTACATTGGGTGGGAATTAATTCAAAGAATGTAAGCAATCAACATGTGGTATTGTTCTAATAAATACTCAGAATGACAACCATAAGGCCTGGCCAATGCAAGAAAAGCAAACGTCCATACAAATTTTCTGTGGTAAGCACTCTCAGCGCTTAACATATCCCGAGAGGCTACTGTTGTCATTACTTCGCGTTCCAGTTATTTTGAGTTTTTCCACTTCTATATGCTTCTTCACTAAAGCTCTGTGAACCCACTGCACAACTTGGATACGTAAGGGATCGTTACACTCCACACTGCGATATGGGAGCAGCATTGTGGTTTTGGCCCTGTTAGAGCACAGGTATTTTGCAGATGGCTGTTCCTGGTTGTGTAGGATTTGCGCTAAACATTTTCCAATGTGTTTTGTTCAGTGATACCTGGCTAATGAATTCCCCTGGCTTTGAAAAAGAACTTATCGACCATCTTAATTTTTCACCATCGGTGGCAGCAACATTACAATTTGTAGAAAACTTGCAACAAAAAGCCATAGGGATAACTTTTGAGCTTCTAAACTTGGGAACAGCAGCATGCAATGCAGTCACACAGAGAAATAAAAGGGCAGTCAGCTATTTAAATACTGAAAATCTGAAGCTGTTTTTCAAAGGTACATCCATTAATACTAGTTGCACACAGAAGGATAGTCTAGAAGTTTAAACATCAGTGTGAAACTTGGGAAACTTGGAGGAATATCTACAAATAGCACATTTAAACATAAGAAATCCAACTCATCTGTAAACAAAGGAGCAAAAAAGATCTCAGGCAGGCCTCTCCCAGCTTTTTATACAGGTTTCATATGGGAAGTGAGATTTTCACTCAAAGTCACAAAACAAGTCATCAAAAAGGAAGATACGTTGGATCCAACTTTCTATCTACTTATACAAGTGTGATTCAAGACATCTCTGCTGAAGTCTCTGCAAGCACACTGCTGTGGCAGCAGCAGGAACAAAAGCAGATCAGAGCATTTGTTTTTATCCTAACTATCCATGTTTTCAGCTTACCATGATACTGAGCAAGGGCAGATGCAACCTTGTTCAAAACTTTTTTCACAGAGTGTCTTCTAGGAGAAGGAAGATAGCTATTATCTTAATTTCACAAATCAGGAACTGAAGCCTAGAGATACATTCTCAATTATATATTTGTGCTTAAAATATCTGGTACAGATGTCAGCACAGGATGAGATCCCATACATTATCAACCCAGTGAGGACTCATGTTCAGGATAAACTATCCTATAATTAAATAAAACCTATTGTTATCACAGAAGAAATCTGTGATAATCAAGCAAGCCAAGTGCTTAAAGCCTCCGTGGTACGGAGGACGATGTTCAAAATATAAATATAGAGAGGTCTGGCAGATTGATTATATCACACTCCCACAAGGCAAGCACTATGTATTTACAATGTACAACCTCTGAGAAAATAAAAAAATACAATGGACTGTTAAAGACAGCACTGGGGGCAATGGATGGTGGGACCCTCCAACACTGGGATACACATTTAATAAAGGCCACCTGGTTAGTTCACAGAATCACAGATTGGTAAGGGTTGGAAGGGACCTCTAGAGGTCATAGAGTCCAAGCTCCCTGCCAAAGCAGGTGCCCTACACTAGGCTGCACAGGTAGGCATCCAGGCGGGCTTGAGTATCTCCAAAGAAGGAGATACTCTGCAACCTCTCTGGGCAGCCTGGTCCAGTGCTCCATCACCCTCACTGGGAAGAGGTTTTGTGTTCCAGTTTTTGGCCATTGCCCCTTGTTCTCTCACTACCCACCACCAAAAAGAGCTTGGCCTCATCCAATTGCCTCCCACAGTTTAGATATTTATAAATACTCATCAGATCCCTTCTCAGCCTTCTCTTCTCCAGGATAAAGAGACCCAAGTCTCTCAGCCTCTTCTCATAGGGAAGATGCTCCAGGCATTTTATCATCTTTGTTGCCCTCCGCTGGACTCTTTCCAGGAGATCCCTGTCTTTCTTGAGCTGCGGAGCCCAGAACAGGACACAGTACTCCAGATGGGGTCTCACCAAGGCAGAGTAGAGGAGGGGGGATCACCTCCCTCCACCTGCAGGCCATGCTTTTTTTAATGCATCCCAGGATGCCATTGGCTTTCTTGGCCACAAGGGCACACTGCTGGCTCATGGTCAACCTGTTATCCACCAGGACCCCTAGGTTTTTCTCCGCAGAGCTCCTCTCCAGCAGG
>VWZZ01000889.1:2404-15441 GCA_013399095.1 Psophia crepitans | reverse complement strand
AGTCCCTGCCTGTCACTGAAAGTGGTCTTTTGGAGGGTGTTTTGTTTGTTTGGGGTTATTTTTGGTGGGAAAAAGAAGCGTGATTCTGAAGCAAGCTATCACAAGGTTTCAGAGCCTCATGTCTAAAATATTTTTAGTTGTACATCTTGATTCATGAAAATAGGTTTTCAAACTTTATTAGGGAATAGAAATTTCAGTTTCTAACCAGCCATAGTAAATGGACACTCCACTACACACTGTAAACTGCTTTTTGAAACTGTGAATACTCTTCATGAAGGTTGAGTATTGGAAGCCTTGATAGGTGGACATACTAAACAAACTTCCTCAGAGCATGTGGATTACAGTGAATCTTACGATCTTCCAGTATAAGCAATAGAATTGTGAGCAATAACATTCCATAAAATATAATTGATTTTAAACACTAGTAACTATATAATAGTAGTGATAGTATTTTAAAGTCTACTATAGATATTCTTGTCTGCAGGCAGTGAAAAAGGCCTAATTAAAATGAACTGTAATTGTGTTCGACCAGCATGTCATTTGACATATTATAAATTTATTCCCGTATTAATTGAGAATCCTCTTTTTTTTTTGTGGTCTCTGGATTAATAATAAGGAATGGGAAAAAAAAGACATGAAGGTAATTTATTTGCTCTTTCTACAGTACTGACATTTTTCACCTTAATGAGCACTTAAAATGTAAATTATACAGTCAGCTTAAAAAATAGAACAAAAGATATGTGTGATGCTTTTTCTTGTTTTTCAGATCAAAATTAACTGCAATTATGATAAAAATTTTCATTGTTCCACACCAGTCTTTGCCCAAAAGTACTGGGCATCATTAAATACCTTAAAACATTGAGGGTTCTAGTGGATATTTTCCTTGATTTAGACCTGAAAGTTATGAACAAGTTGGGTGGTTTTTTTACTTTAGCTGAAGGCAGAATACAGAATCAAGAATACTTTTAAGTATTTTCTTCAGTGATTTGGGGTTTTGTTTGGGGTGGGGGTTTTTATTGTTGGGGTTTTTTTCCAAACATGATTGTATTATTGAAGCTAGGCCTGGCGTCTTCTACTGCAATCTTGAAGAAGAGACCAGACTTAGGGAAGTTGTTTGACCTCCCTGCTCAACCTGCCTAACTCTTTTTATTGTCGTTTAGTGTATAATTACTTCATGGTTTATAAAGTGCTCTGAGGTATTGAAGTGAAAAGTGCTTTAGGAATGAGCTGGTATTGAAAGTTATTATGCATTTATTTCCTAAAACTCAGAAAGGAAAGATTTGGTTATAACTTTAGCATTCTTCACCAATCTGTAGATTAGACCTCAGAGCTCCATGAGCTGTTTTTTTCTCCTGACTGATAATTGATGCTTTTCTACTATCTGGCTTATGAAGAGAAAATATAATGCCACCAAAGAAAACATACCCTAAAAAAATACTTCCTAATAGAAACACTTCAATTATTCCCTAACATCCTGGACAGCGAGCTCTGAAGAAAGATGACCAAGATCTCTTAACAGTATACATTGTATGTATATACTGTACATTAATTTTCCCAATAATTTGAAGGTTAGTGATAGCTCTGTTTCAGAAGATGTGATTCTCTTGAAATTACTTGGAAATCTGCATAAATATGCTTAATAAGGCTACAGAAGTGAAAAATATTACTATCTGTGAAAGACAATATGTTAAAAAAAGAACAGGTAGGTGAAAGATTGCCTAAAGAGCTCAGCTCCAGGAACTGGTTTGCTCTTTGTTCTCAGGATTTATAATCCTCTCTGAGAGAGCACACAGAGTCTATGAATAATTACTAGGGGAAAAAAAAGTATTGTCAAGTTCAAAAAAATAGATCTTTGTATTTCTTTGATTAAAAAAAATTTGCTATTTTTACAAGCAAACAGTATTACGGATACAACACCAAAATTGTTCTTATTCTCATCTTCTAAATTAATCTCCTGGGAAATTTAATATTTTTATACCAGAAATATTTAGCACTGTACCCATTGCAAAGCTCAATAAGACTGTTCCAGAGTGTCTTGTAACACCCTGAAAACCTTTCCAGAGCAGTCTTTCTTAAAGGATAATCATAATACTGAAGGGACACTCCTAGAAAGGAAGCCTGATTTTGTGATCAATGCTCATCAAAGTTACTTTAGTATTCTGAGTCTATTTATTAGCTTTTCTGCACAAATTCCCTACAATTTTGATAAATGACACTTCTCCATGTGCGTTTGCTTCCTACCAGTGAAATTCATGTAATAAAATTTCCTTCCGTCACTTTCCTTGTTTGTTTAGCTTGGAGGCAATGGATGTCTCTTATTATATGGTTATAAACTTAACTGATCCCCACCAGCAGCTAAAACATAAATCAAATGGAAATAACAACAAGCATAACCACATTGATATGACTAATAAAAATGTTGCTGTAAAAAAACTGCACAATTTTCAAGCCAGTTAGATTGTATCAACACGAATATTTTTTTCTGCTTTGTCCATGTTAGACATGATCCATCTCATCTAACGTGTCCCCTTCTTTAATGGCACAGTGCTTCTAGGACTAGTGCACTCTATCAAGAAAATAAACCACTGATTTAAATGTAGCTAAAAAAATGCACTTCAGGGTATATTTAAAGTATATCTTTGTATTGCTCTGAGATTGTCACTTCTAAACTTTATCTGGAGATGCATTAGATAGGTGGGAAACTGTTTCCTCTTCTAAGCCATGCATTATAAATACAATGACTGTGACGTACTGAAGAGAACAATACAATATTCATTAAATGCAGGTCATAAAATATAATTATTATCAAAAAAGGAAAATTTTTTTATCTATAAATCTCAAAATTATTTTCATTTCCATGTGGTTAAAACTAGCCCATATTTTTAATTTAAATATGTGTATATTGTTTAATTCCTGTTTCATACTAAACACATTGAAATACATTCCATCACAACTTCACTAATTTCTATAACATCTTTTTATTTCCTGAATGAACTTTTTGATAAATTCTGTATTTTTGTGATTGCCTGGACTAGGGTAATGTTGACATTTTTCTGTTTATCAAGACATAGCTATATTTTTGGCCAACTTAAACATAGATAATGTTCTTACCCTGCTCTCTCTCTCCCCCACCCCTCAAATCCTGCTTCAAATTAAGTTACTGGTCTGTTACATGAAGTGCTGATCAATGAATGAAAAATCTAGATGAGAAATTCTGTAGAAAAATTTGGACCTTTCTTTGTCAAGTGTTACTCTTCACCTCTTCATGTCTTTGCTCTCTCATGCTGTAGCCATGGCTTTCTACTGATGACCTGATGTTTCAGGCAGCCATTTTAGATGTAATTAATTTTTTTGTGGAGCAAATACCTAATCAGCACTTTGAGGGGCACCTGCAGCTCTGGGGTTAGCTAATTACCTGTCAACATTTTGATGGTGTTTGTGTTGGGTCATGTACTTTATTCCTAGCCTATTGCAAGCAAAGAACTGAAAGGAAATTCAACCACGTTTTGTTTTCAGAGCAGCTTTTATTAAACGTACCAAAAGCTGCTTTTTTTTTTCCCCCCAACTTATTGGTTTAGAGCTCTATTGCAATTACATCTATAAAATTATGTATACTAACATATACATGAGCGCACATACGAACACGTGCTTACATATGTAGCAGTACAGACACACAGCCCTGCAGCTTTATGTTTCCAGGTGCCACGGAGACTGTTTTGAACTTTGCAAGGTGAGTACGATGAGAAAATATTGAATTGCTACAGAAAAAGCATTTTCTTTCTTCAAAATTCAGGAGTGCCTGCAGCAAGGATTTGTAGAAAGGAGAAAATGGATAGAAAATCTCAGGCCATGATCAATGTACTAATTTCCAGTATGAATGAACTCTCCAGAGTTCCTGAAATACATGCATATTTATCTTCTGACTGAATCAATATTTTTCCTACAGAAAAGTATTGATAGTCTCAAGGTTTTTTTTATAATATAATTGTACAGCTTTCAATTACTCTCTCTCTTGTTGATTTCATGCTGAAAACAGAATCTTTTTTTTTTCCCGTTGTTGACTTAAGCTATCAGACTCCAGCATTTTAAAAATTGTTTTGTGTGACTCTAGGAATATTAAGGTCCCAGAATACTTTGCAATGTTTTGCCAAATATTGGTTGCTGGGACTTCTGTGTTAATGCATTTCACACAACACCATACCATTGTTTACAAATCATTTTTCATTATCACTTTTCTGCCTCTACCCATTCTACTGTATTGATGAAACCTGAGAAGTGAATTGTGGTGTTTATTTTGTGGGATATTGATATGTTTGGACAGTTAATTCATGGGTGGCTAACTTCACTGCTGCTGCTTGTTGATCAGTACACAAATGACCAAATTGCTCTCATGCTGTCTTCTCACGTTGACTAAGAAGTAACAAAACTTATAGTTTGATCTACTTCCTCTCGGTGGGCTCTAACTACAAACCGTGTCATACCTTTATGTTTCAAAAAATCATAATTCAAAAATTAGGTCAGTGGCAGCATCTTGAATTTGAGTTTAAAATGCAAACAAACGGAAATGTAGATTGCAGGTTGTTCCCAACGTTCTCGATTTTCATACAAAAATATCTCTTCTCAGGATCTTAGTGTCATTCAGCTACACACCTAGAGGTGCGTAGGAACAATCAACCAAATCAAGAACTCTCTTAAAAGATTGGTTTCAAAGGTCATGCCAGAAATTAAGGGATGACAAAACTGAGCCTGGCTGTAGACCCTGGGGTTTCACACTCTCTTTCTGGGTGCCGGGGAGCCTTAGAGTGTTTTTTACCTGCACCTGCACATGTCTGCCCTCCCCACCAGAGCCCCCGTTGGGATGGTGGTGTGAGCTGGGCCCAGGGATGCACAACACAGGGGCTGTTTGCCAGTCTCAGAGAAGCACTGGAGATCTCTGGGGAATTTTAGGGTAGAAATTTGAGGCACTTTTAGCAATAGCTGGGGGAAGGCAAGTGAAAGCAAAACAAAGTAAGTTTGGTTTTCTCACAGGTAACACCTGTAAGGACTCAAGATTACCAGTACAGACTCTAAGGCTGGGAACCTTCTTCCCCCATGGGTATCAGCCCCTGCAGGGCATCGCTGGAGAACAGGGGCTGAGGACTCTCTTAAAGAAGCCATGAAACTGAGCAAATGCACCATAGCAGGGACATAACAGCTTGTGAGAGCTGACCTGCTGCGAATGATACTGCCTTTGAATTCTCACATCTACACCGAGCAATTGAATCACTTCTAACACTTCTGACCTGAATCATAAAATTCTTTTGAATCAGCACCCTTGAATAAAATTTCTGAATACTTCTTTTGCTTTTGTTACTGCTTGGTCACCTCTACAACATTCTTTATCCAAGGAGACGCTGCTTTGGCATTTCATTTTAGATTGGTTTTGCCCCTTGTCCATATAGCATCTCACAGTCAACAAGACAGAATATAAAATAGTTATTTATTTGTTGGCAGTATTCTTCGTGCTATTGCCAGTTATATCTCTACTGGCTGCAATGTCACAGCTGTGCCATTTTCAACTTAACTATCTTATATACATATATACATATACACATGCACAAACGCATATACTTATGCACATATAGGAATAATTAATTCCGTTTGAATGAAATATGTAAGAGTAGCTTTTTCTCTTAGAAAGACTGCATCAGCGCTTGATTATATATACGGTATTTTGATGTGTATATAGATATATTTATAAATATTTATGAATATATGTACATATAATGCGTAAAATCCTAAACTGGGTAACCTAATACAGACAGGCATTTTTTTCCTTTCCTTATATAAAGAACCTCAGCAGACTAATGGACCAAATAAGATGTCTTAAGTTAGGTAGCATGAAAACCTGTCAAAGGCTGGTTTCCTCTTTGCTGCTGAACACTCTTAAATAATGTTATATAATGTTATATATTTCCTTCAAATTGTTTAATGCCACTGGTGTGGCTGCCCTTGCATAGCCATTTGTAGCAGACATTGACGTTCATATGAATGAAGAATGAGTCTGGGCGTGGAAGCACCAGAAAAGCAGCTTAAAGTGAGTGATATTAAAACTCAGACTGAAACAAAGGACAGATCAGAGTCACTATGAGGTCCTAAATCACACAAAAAAGCACATCCAAAACCCCGTGTGCAGTTAGCAGTTCAAGGAGAAGGTACGAGATGGGATGATGACTCCGTCTTCAGCACCACCGACCCTCTGTGCACCTGCAGTTAAACCTGGCCAAATCTCTCAGCCCCACACTTCCTTGGTGCTTGTGGGTGTTGTAGCATGAGATCGGTGTGGTGAGTGAGTGAAATTGCTTCTGGTTTAAAATGAAAATTACTTTCCTTACTTCATCCCCCACTGAGCCTTGCCACCTGGCTGTCACAATGCTGCGATGTTGATTCCTACAAAGAGTGCTCTATAAAAAAAAATAAAAATCGGAACTGTTGTTTTTAGCCTACGGCACCATTATGAGAGGATACTTTTGATTATTTAGTCCGTGCAATTTAATTTTTTGAGCCTTTCAAGTTTGTGGGCAGTTATGGTTTCTCTGAGAATAAGGCTACAGATCCTTGTAGACAGCAGAGAGTCATATTAAATCAGTATCGTTTTAAAAGTCTGTTCTAGGTGAGAAATAAATTGAGTTCAAAATGTTTCCTTGTCAGGACACTGCCTCAGAAATAACCTAATCTTGCAATCTCAGCTCTGTTCCAGCTTCTAAAACTTGTTATAGCAATGGAGTTCACCTAGTTCTGTCATTTAAATGTTGTCATTAGGCTGTGATAGAAGAGGAAAGATTCTTAATATGCCATTGCTCTTTTTTTTTTTTATTTAAGCTCCATCCAGATCAAAATATTTCTCGCTTCACCTCACTTCTCATTACACTTGAAAGCTTTTTGTGTATAATTATTGGCTAGTGAAGATAAGTGGGATTTTTTATTTATTTGGTTTTGTTCTGCAATTTGTAACACTGTTTATCTCTCAGTTCAAAAGAAACCGAGGCTAAAAACTTTAATGAACTGTGCGTATATCATCTGTGGGTTTCAGTTCCTGATAAAGGAGGTTTCGCTTATGTATTATTTAGCTATCACGCGCTTCTTTGAGTAAGCCAAAGTATTGAGAAAAAATAAATAGAAGCTTTAATCAAGGTTTTCTCAGAGATAATTGAAGGGCTTGTAAGATATGAGAAAGGGTTTGTTACTAGGAATGGGAGAGAAAGCTCATATTTCATTCTTTTCAGGATCATTCTACAACCACTGTCCCTGGAAGAAAAATAAAGAAAACCTACACTTTTGCAATGGATGCCTTTTCTAATGACCATAATTAACCTTCATTTCTTTACTATTAGTTAAAAATATAAATATTATTGCCATGGCCTGCTTACTAAAACTATCATGCTGTATTTAAGGTTTGGTGTAATATAGTACAAAAAAAAGATTTTTATGAAGTGAAAAATAGGAGTCACTATTTTGATAACACTTACTTTAAACACTATTTACTTTTGATAAGACTTACTTTAACCACTTTACTTACTGGTAACCACTTTCTTTAAATGGCAGAGAATCTTTTCAGTTCAAAACAAGAATTTCTTTTGAGAGACCAATCTTTCTTGAGGTAGATGGAGACAAGTGGCCGTGCTCCTTGGCAATAAATTTATTTGTTCGGGGAACAATTCCTTTTCATGTCTCCCCACCTAGGAAATTTATCCTCCAGGGAAGACAAGACTGTATGTTTCATTAGGATTGTAATCCTTCTCCAGTCAGTCCTCATTCCTCCCAAGAAAAATACCTATGTTCCCTTTTACCAACGATAACAACCATTTCACCTCTCCAGAACTTACTTTTCCTCCTCTCTAGGAGTTTTTCATTTCAGCCTTTTCTTCAATTAATTGCAAAATTTGGAGGTTTTGAGAGGGGATGGGGAAGAATATTTTGGAGTTTTTTTCCCAGTTAGACTCATGTTGACAGAAATGAAGAAATAGGAGTGGTTTTAAAAATAAAGAAGAAAAAGAGTAATGAGTTGTACGTTGTGGACAAGAAAGAGTCCGTGAGATTGGTGCAAAATATATGCAAATTTTCAGCAAAATTTGTGCAATATTCTGGCCAGTTCATAGCTATGCTGAAAGAAACTCTTCCTTGTTCTCTGAGTCACTCTGCTTTCAGGAGGATCAAAAAATGTCCCCAAGGACCTATTAGAAATTATATGCAGCATGGTGTACTACCTACCATAACACAGATATGAGAAGCTCTTCATCAACAAATGAAGTGTAGCTAGCTCAAAAAACCCCAAACTCATAGTAACGAAAAAATGCACATTTTCATTGCAAACATTATATTAAGAAATTACAAATGATCCATGCATCAAGACTTCCCATCATTATAGATGTGAAATACGGGGAAAGTTCAAGGAATCCATAGGTAGGAGATTAAGTGCTTTTTGCTGTGATTACACAGATTTTTTTCTTCATTAAAGGGTCATGTGCATAGCCTATAACTGGTAGGATGTAACAGTGAGAGTTATGCTTAGTTTAAACCCCTCTAATCATGTCAGTGTTTTGACAAACTACGTGAGTGTTGATCAGTAGCAGAAAGGATGGACAGTTGTTTCAGGGTTGCTGGATCATGCTTCTAGCTAGTTCATTCCTTGGATTCAAGACCTTTTTCCACACTGAGTGAAACTGAGTGGGGCATCAGTGTAAAACTCCAGAAATTTTTCTTTTAATTATAATTAAATAATCTTTAGAAACTCTTAGATGCAGAAAAATGTGACCCATAGTCTCAAGACAAATGAAAATAGAGTCTTTTAAACATTTTATCTGAAATTAGCGAATTGGAAAGATGTGGAAGCTGCTGGGTAATGTACTGAATTATTTAATGCTACCCAAACAACTCCACACATGCACTGCTATTGTCATACCTGCCCCAGAACAGCACCAGAATACGGGATTCAAAGAACTGCACAGTGGCCTTACGATGTGCTGCTGATGGTGGCTTGATGCGGCTATTGGGGATGGTAGAATCAGAGAATCAGAATATCCCAAGCTGTAAGGGACCTTTAAGGATCGTCAGGTACAATTCCTGATTGCACACAGGGCAGGCTAAAATTTAAACCATATATCTGACAGGGGCTTTTTTGCACCGCTTCCCTGGGGATCTTGTTCCAGTGCTTGATCACTGTCTCAGTGAAGAACT
The DNA here is from genome assembly GCA_013399095.1 of Psophia crepitans. Taxonomy (NCBI): domain Eukaryota; kingdom Metazoa; phylum Chordata; class Aves; order Gruiformes; family Psophiidae; genus Psophia; species Psophia crepitans. The sequence continues at coordinate 6,225 of VWZZ01000889.1, read as the reverse complement.
TTTTCCTAAAGTCCTCAGTCTCCTCTAAGCTGAACAAATCTAGTATCCTCAGTCCTTCCTCATAAGTCATGCCCTCTAGACCGTTCACCAGCTTTTTGCCCTCCTTAGGACACACCCTAGTTTGCACAGTTGCCTCCCAGAAAGTTCATCAACTGCTGTACTTTACCCAGAATGTTCATGTGAAGCTGAGGTGGCATCTCAAAAATCTTCTGACCAAGATACGAGGTTTACCTCAAAAATCTGGTTTTCAAGCACTCAAATTTCTGGTTCCAGTGTCACTGCCTTGCTACATCAGGAGCAATAGGCTGATTTATATCTGCTGAAGTGCTCACCCTAAAAACAGCAACTTAGCATCACCATGCAGTGGGTAAGAAGCAAGCAGAGCTTTCAAGGCAGATGCTCATGTATTTCTAAACCTTTCTTGTCCCACATTATGCGAAGAAGGTTCTGACACTTCCAGCACCTCAAAGAGACATTCCTGAACACAAAGTACATGAAATTAAGCCTAGAGGCAAAGGGGATGGAAATAACTATGATGAGGATAATATCCAAATGGAAAGGACCACACCTCAATAAAATTAAAAAAAAATAAAATAAAAGAAAAAAGTAATAGAACGATAGAAGAATTCCTTCTTATATCTACAGAGTCTTTTTTTTTGTACTGCTACTGTTCTCAGCTTTCATCTGACTGGGGAATTTTTCAAGTCTTTGGAGAGCTCACCAAATAAATCTCTTTGAAATTTATGTATTTCTGAAATGGCTGCATATACCTACTATTTCCCACAAGTGATCTGTCAGTGTCTTTGCTGAGACTTCACTTAATCAAGCCTCAAATAAACTTTCTGTGTTCTCAGAGTTTTTCAAGTTTCGGAGCTTAGAAAATCCTGTGATGCATCCCTCCTCATTAGTTCTGCTATTTTCTGAGTTTCACAGTTCACATTCATCCCTTCCATAAAACTCCAGCTGGGGCTTGAATTGCTTTCATCACCATTTTTGAGTAAGTGGACAAATTTATTCTGTTGATGAATTTATCCTCAAGGCAAATTTGATATAATTACGTTATTGGTTACATCGAAGCAGAGAAATGTTTTTATACCTGTTATCCAGAAGCTATCACTTATTCCCTTGGAGAAGCTTTAGTTTTCTGCCAAGTGATATTCCAGTTTTTCAGGCATTCTCTTCACATTCATTCCGACAAAAGTAACTCACACTCATAATGAAGAGCAAATCTCACAAACAGGAAACAAGACATTTCTCTGTGCTTTTCCAAACAAGCTTGTTCACATGGATTTGCACCCGCTGGCATAAATATAAATTTTCAATTTATCTTATGTCTCTCAGTAGGTCAAAATCATTGTTCACGAGACAAAATTAGTGACGGGCTGTTTATCTGTTGCAAAAGAATCTGTTTTATAGGGAGGCATCAGTGACACTTTGACATCTGCATCAATACTGAGGGAGGACATTATTGAAAATGCTGCTGGGCAAGTGTGGTCTTGAGTAAGGCTGCAGATTCTCCATCCTCAGATCTTTGATAATGTTTACGGGCACTTTTTGTTAGTGGGATGTTTTAAAGATTTGTTTCTATTTCTCCTTGCAATATAACAATTAGCTTCAAGGTATCAATAACACACACACACACACACACAAGAAAATAGTAAAACAAGTGCTGTCTGTGGGTTTCCTAAATCCAAGCAAAAAAACTTTCTAATCAAGTCAAAAGTCCAGAAATTAAAAGGAGAAATTTGACCTCCCCAAAAGTTGGAGCCAGATTTTCAACTAAGTTCAACTTTCGTTTATGGCATTACGGTGCAAATCATTAATTTCTATAAAGACTTTTACACGTAATAAGACATTGCTGCATTCATTGAGATCTGCATGGATTCTTCTGAAACTTTACAGGTTTTGCATCTGCTTTATTGTTATCCATGTGTAGGAGCTTTCTTGCTTGAATGCACATTGAAATAAGCCCAAATATGTACAAACATATAAGTCCAAAAGTGTACAAATCAAGAAGAAATAAATTTATTTACATGTTCTTATAAAAGTTTTTTATCAGAAATCTGTAGGTCTATGAAATGGAGCTGTTTTCAACAGAAACTGCGCATTTCTAACATATTCCTAAAAAACCCCACTTTGTGTTACTGAATTTAATTTCAAAGACATTCACATTTGACTTTTCTGTATTTTTTATATTTTTGGAATTTTTTTGTCGTGGCATACTGTGGAACACCGCAACCACCAGAGCACCTCAAGTTCTTCATAATGATCTAAAAACTTCAATAGTATAGTCTAAATGTGGATGGAGTCAAATCCTGAAGACTGAAGTTTGGATAATATAATTTAAAGTTGTGTGCTTCAGCAGGATAGGTGAAACTGGTTTTAATTGGTTTATGCTACAGAAGCCCGAGGTACATGAGTAGAGCAAAGGGAAATTTGCTGTAACTGAAAAAATTCAGGTGTCAAATCAAATGTTTTTACTCCCTTAGGAGTATAAGAAGAAGAGGTACATGAATTTTTCAGTATTTTCCTAATATAGTAGACTGGACACCATCTTACAATAAAAAAGTCTTTCCAAATTATTACAATTGTAATTATATTCTCCTGCAAAGTTTAGCATTACACAGGAGAATTTATTTCAACACTGTTATTTCCAAATGAAGGTTTTCAACACACACAAAACCTTGTATTTAAAGATAGTATTAGAAATGAAATTTTTGTATTCTTAGTAACTATACAAACATGATCATTTGTCAAAGCATATCAGTGTATATCAGTTCATGTCAACTGTAAGGGAGGACAAGATGACAGGAGCTGAATGTTTCAACACAAAATAGTATCACATTAATTTCTATTTTTATTTGATGGAACTTTCTGATAAATGCTTGCACATTTTAATAATTCTTGTCTACATTCCTTGTGATTTTATTCAGTACAAATAAGGGTGAGGCATTTCGCTTTGATATTTTATTTTTTTTTTAAGGCTGGAAATACACTATTGCATTTAGGCACTTTTTAAAGTAGTGATAATTTCCTGAAATTTGAGAAATATTAAAGGTATTTTTTCTGACTTTTTCCACATAATAAGAAACAATCACACATCAAAAAGTAGGTCTTATGTTTTAGAACATAGGTTGTTAGCGGGATGTCTTAATCAATAAAATTCAATTTACTCTATAATGGAACGGCTGAAATTCAAGTCCAAATTTTCAGCTTCATTCATATTTGTTATTTTTCTGAAATACAAGACAAATTCATCTTGCACAAGATTTTTGGAAGTAAAAAGGGGAGAGAAGGCAATTGGGGATGACTCAGGTATTAAACAGTCTGCCCAGCAATTTTGTAACACCGTGATAGCGCCAAGAAAACATGCTCCCATTGGTGCTAATCTTACAGCATCAGCTCTATGGTATTACTTAACTAATTTAGGGTATAAATGCAAACGACTAACAGTTTTGTATATGTAGTGATAGTAGCAGTAATGACCCACAAAATGTGTTGCTAATATGAGTTTAATCATAGAATGGTTTGGTTTGGAAGGGACATTTAAAGGCCATTTAGGCCAACCTGCCTGCCATGAGCAGGGACATCTTCAGCTAGATCAGATTGCTCAGAGGCTCATCCAACCTGATCTTGAATGTTTTAATAAAGTTTAATGTACAGTAACCTGCAGCAGTTCCAGGTAAATTTTTTGTTTCTCTCCCTTCCTTCCTTCCTTCCTTCCTTCCTTCCTTCCTCCCTTCCTTCCTTCCTTCCTTCCTTCCTTCCTTCCTTCCTTCCTTCCTTCCTTCCTTCCTTCCTTCCTTCCTTCCTTCCTTCCT
>VWZZ01000888.1:222145-252891 GCA_013399095.1 Psophia crepitans | reverse complement strand
CTCACCTCACTGTGTGCAGGCATTACAACTTCTCTGGACATGCTCCAGCAGCTCCATCCGCCCCGTTTTGGTTCATGGTAGCACATTCTGCAGGCATCCACTTGCTCTGGTCACAAATGCCTCTGTTTGAGAAAAGCACCAGGAGCCAGGGCTGACCCACCAGCGGCATCAGGCACAGCTTGTGTGACAGATCTCCTGTAAAGGAGTGGGAATTATTTAGTAAAGCTACTGCTTTAGTTTTGTAAAGTGTGAAAGGGTTTCTTTTGCCAGGTTGGAGAAATATTTTTTTCCGCTATCAATTTTAAGAGAAGAGATGCACATCGACCAGTAGATCAGTAGGATGCGGAGGTTTATTTGATCTCAGGTGTGTGGAGACCTACAGGACCACAACCAAACCAGAAAAGAAGCGTTGTTGCTGACTCCATTACCGGCCTCTGGAGAAGTCACTTGCTCCTGGTTCATGGCTGAGGACAGACTAAATGCATGCATTAATTATGCAATGATTGGATCCACGTGAAGGAGTTTCACTGTGTGAAAGGGTGGTTACTAACGCAAAGAACACGAGGAGGTCGCAGGGCAGTGATTTCCCCTGTTTTCCCGTGCCTTGCTGGCAGAAGCAGTGGGTACCTGTGGCTGGGAGGAGCAGCGTGCTGAGCAGGGTGGCTCCAGCTGCACAGGCTGGGTCCCAGATGCCCCTGAAGGAGGGGGGAAAGTGTCTTCTGGGTCGTGTGGTCTTTGTGGGTTGCCAGGCTGCTCCAAGGTGTCCCTAGCTGATTGGTGTAGTGTGTTGCTGGGTAAATGTGCTTGTATAACCTTATGTCTGCTATTTCTGCCATTTATGCCTTTTTTTTCATAACATCTGTCTAATTGTGCTTTAGCTAACAACGCTTACATCTCTCGCAGGTACATAGCAACATACCAAAGGTCAAACTGTGGGCCTTCAGCATCAGCCTAATAATTCAAGCCATGACAACAGGGTCGGCCAAGATGCCTCTCTGCGTGTTTTATGCAATCATTGTGGAAAATTCCACTGTAAAAGCACTTTGGAAAAATAGTTTTTTCAGAGCACTAACTCAACCTGTGCAACCCTAACTCCATGTGTAGCAGTCTCATCACATCAACAACGGTTCTTCAGAAACACGTGAAACTTCTGAAGGCAGTGTTACTCATCTGTGGCCTGAGCCCACTGCACCACTCGTCATATACATATCTCGGGTTTTCTCGGTGTCTGTTAGACTTCAGTCAGCAGGATTAACATCTCCAGCTGTATCACTACCGGATTATTTCCCTTTGATCTCCTCAGGGCTTCCCAAGCTCACCAGTGGTAACACTTTGTGACTTAATCTTTGCATAGGCTACTGAAAACCACAGATGTGCGAAAGACACTGTAAAGTTTATACCGAATAAAGAATTGAATTGTGAGATAGAGATTAGTTTTCAATTACTGTTTTATTCCCATGATTGAAGACACAATCAGGTTTTGCAATTCAGGATTTTGGCTGCAAATGCCATGAGCAAGGGTATGTATTTGAATTGCTAGGGAACTACTTAATCTGCCTACTATTCTGGGGGCTAAATTTAAACTAGAGGGAGAGTGGGTTCATCATTCATTGGCAGGTGTTGTTTACTGTATGGAAAGAATTCTCCTTCCTTGGAATGTGCAGGTGAAACAAGAATATCCCCTTAGTACATTGTGGGTGGAGAGGGTGGAAGGGTGGAGAGGAAGCTAATACATTTCATCTCCAGTTTTGTTTAGGGTAAGGAAAATTAGATTTGTTTGGTTTTCTTTAATTTCTGAGCATCTTCCACCTTGTGAAGCGAGTCGGGATGAAGGAAGGTTCCCGCACTTTCAGTAGGTATAGCTGGCAGTGAAAAGTGACTGCATGGCAGCTGCGTCAGTCTTCCCAGACATGACATACTGTCCTCTGCAAGCCAAACTGTTAATCTGAAAAAGAAAGAAAAAAGAGGGGAAACCAGTTAGCTTGGAGTAAGGAAGACAGACATAGAAGGACATCAGGAGTAGCCAAGTGAGCCAAAATGACAGAGTAACATCCTTGGTAAACATGAAGCACCAGGAGGGACAGGAGCAGGAGGAGTTTAGGAAGGTGACAACACGTCTCCCTTCACAGTAAGCAGTTCCTCTCTGCATTGGGGGAAGCCTCATACCTGTGCCCGCTTGCGGAAGGCCTCCTGGGCAGCCTTCTTGTTCTCGCTTTTGCCTACCCATGCTGCCAGGGCAGAGGCTTGCAGGGCTCTCCCATATGAAAAGGTCAGTTTCCAAGGTTTAGGCAGAGGGGACTGATTCATGGCATTCAGGTTGACAGAAGCCTCCTCTTCACTCTGACCTCCAGACAGGAAGCAGATTCCTGCAAGAAAGAGGTTTCGAGGCTTAGAAACAGTGCTCCAGCCACCTCAGTCCCTGACCTTTATGTGCCAGAGGGGCAAGCATGTCAGATGCACGAGCAAAGCCAGCAAGAGTGACAGTCTGAATGGATACATAGGAATGAATCAGGAATCACCAGGAACGGCAGCAGGAACAGTGCGGAGAAGAGTAGTGACAGTCGCTACGGCTACATCCTGAGGGGTGTACTTCTTGGGGCAGGAATGGCCAGCCGTCACCATGTTGGGTTTCAGCAGCGTCCCTTCCAGGTACACGTGATGATCATTCAAGGCCTTGTAGACAGCAGCCAGAACCTGAAAACAGGGGGATTGAATACAGACCTCTGCTCCAATCTTCACCTCAACCTGCTGTGAAAAGACAGCTTATTCCTTGAGAGTGTGAGAGCATCAAATTGAGCTTTGCTTTCTCAGGAAATTTATAACAGGGGCTGTAGACCTGGGGACACCACTGCTTTTAAGATAACCCTGATAATGCTCTTCATATACTGGATTTATCCTTACAGACCAATGTACTGGAAGAGGGGTAAGTGTTTTTTGGTCCCATTCCACCTTTCTGAGATTGCGAATGCTTATATTGGCAGTCTTAGTGGGAATCCAAAAGTATGGATTCTACTCTTGCGTTTGCTATTAACACATCACTTGACTGAGCAACTCACTTTTGTGATGCAGTCACAAAGTACCTTTTTGGTCAAAACTCTTTGAGATTTGTGAACACAAATTCTGCATAAGATTAGCTAGCAATTTGTGAATGAGAGGAGAGGCTCAGGAATCTCCTACCTTTTCTGTGACATACTGACAGCGCTGAAGATCGTGGTCTCCATCAGGCAAGATTTCTGGTTCCACAATGGGCACCAAGCCATGCTAAGAAAAGGAAAACAGGGAAGTGTTTAGGAGTGTGGCAGAAAACCTGTCTTTTTTGTCCACCCTGACTTTCATGGTATTCCTTCCTGCTGCACTGCCCTTCTTTCTCGTCTTTCAAAACCCTTTGCAGAGATCCACCTTTCAAGTTACTTAGGATGTTATTACAGGGAACCATGAGAAGGGCCAACAGCATCTCAGGAAAGGTCACTGGAGGATAGATACCTGCTGGCAAATGCTGGCATAGCGTGCCAATGCGTTGGCATTCTCTTGGATGGCAAGTTGAGAGGGTGTTGTGCTGGTGATCTTCAGCACGGCACGCCACTTGCCAAAGTCAGCACCGTCTTTCTTGTACTGAGCACAGCGTTCAGCCAGTCCATCCAGCCCTGCAGATGAAAGAACAGTGCTTCACTGAGAGCAGTTCTTCAGGATATAGCTCTGAAAAGTACCATGACACTAGCCAAGGCTGTGACTCAGGTGAGTGACCCCATGGCTTTTGCTGTGTCAGTCATAGCTTAGGCTCCTTAGATCTCTGCTTACCTTGGATGGTGGTTTCTCCATTTGTTCCTGCGAGGGGTGCTGTGCCTTTATCCAGCTGTGGAAACCAGAAAAACAGGAAAGGTTACAGAGAGATGGAGATCAGTCTCATCCTTATCTTCTTACCCACGGCTAGTCTGTCTTTGCAGGCAGACTGTGAGTAAAATACATGGGTGAACATACTAAGGGTGCATAGGAGAGAAATGTTGGAGCAAAGGGGAAGAAAAGGAGGGAACTGGGTAATAGGAAGGGGCAATGTGTAGATGGCTGCAGGAAATGGCTCGAGAGCTCTGTTAGATGCAGAAAAGAGACTGGATTTAGGTTACTACATGCAGGGTAATTGCATTAATTGCAGTGAATGGTCAGTAGATGGGAGCTGGTGGATGAAAAGTTCTTGCATCAAATGCAAATGTGCCCCTGGTTAGTTGTACAAAAGCAATGCAGAAAATGGTGGCAGAGATCCTCTAGTGAGTTTAAAACCAAGCACAAAAAAGAAAAAAAAGTGGTAAGAGAGAGTGCAACCCCATATATAATTTTAACTGGAAATGGGGTTTCAATTAAGCTCCTAGCCAGACATGTACAGGTACCTTTATTCCCACCACAATGCCTTTTTCTTTGATAAGAGCTGGAAATGGCTTTCCATTGCTGTCTTTCTGGTAGAGCGTCTCATGGAAGAGGATCACTCCCCCAATGCTCTGGTTGATGGAAGCATCTGAAGAGAAGAGGATCTCTCGAAATGCCCGGCGATTCTCCTCTGTGTTCTCCACGTTGATCCTCTGCAGCCTGTTCCCCATGGTACCTAGTGAGGTGGACAAAGGTCAGACAGAGAGGCGTTATGCCTGGCTGACCTCCTGGTCCCAATACGTAGTAATGAACTGCGGCTTCAGTTCAGGGCTTCCCTTCTCAACCCACAGTTTGTCAGCTTTTCTTGCCGCAGACGCAACACTGCCTGGCTGAGTTGTTCCTGCTCAGTCAACAGTTTTTGAGTGTTTTTAATTTACTCCACCGATTTCAAAGATGAAGCAAAAATTAAGAGAAAAAGTCTTGGGTGCTGCTACTCGATGGATACCCAGAACTCACCCACTGATTCATCTGCAGCTAAGATCCCCTTTCCTGAAGCCACAATCCGCTGAGCAATGTCTGAAAGAGCTTTCTTCTGCTCTGGAGACAGCGCAGGGAATTGGTGGGTCATCTTGACTCACCTGTGGAAGAGAATTACTGTTAGAAGCTGAGAGAGACTGTATACCCAAATCAGGGAAACTGACTCTGTGAACCAGAGACACCACGTGAGTATCTCTGTCAGAGGGTGCTCTGTGCTTCTCTGGTCCGTGTTATCGTAGGCACATGCCTAGAAATCCATTCGAGTTCTTCTTGGCTTGTCGCATCTGGCAAAACCAGGAGAGAGAAATGCAGGAGCCACACCCTAACACATCCTTCTAGAACCAAAGTGGGAAAGACACTGTGTTTTACATGGATTTGCTCAGAGACTAAAGGAAGCTCAGTCTCTCGTAAAAACATGCACCAAGCTAACAAGTATGCTAACTGCAGACTCTGCAAACTTCTTTGTGAAGCATGTAAGACTTTTTGGTCCCAATCAGAGGAATGCAAATTATCACACTGCTTACCTTTACACTTTTCTTAACAATGTCCCTCTCCTACACCCTGGCCAGCGGTGGCAGTGTTTGCTACCTTGTGTAGTTGACTTTACATCCCTACCTTCCTGCCTTGGTTTGTAATTCTGTCCTCCCCATGGCTGCTTTCAGAACTGTAGTGCATTGCTTACTCTGTGTAAGACCGGGGGTTTAGAAGGATTCACCACCCATTTCTATCGTTTCAGCTGTGGCAGACACCAACTGCAGATACCCAGCACTTGAAATCCACATTCTGTCTCGTTGTGACAAAACGCTTGACCTTATTAAAATTTTTACTATATGGCATTAAATTACAGTTTCTCAGATCATCTGAATAGTCCAAGTTACTTCCCTATGTGTATAATCCTGTGAGCCTGAGACATAAAGACTCATTTCCCTCTGTTTAGTATATGCTATAGCTAAAGGAACGTCCAACGTTTTATCAGCCAGTGGTAAATCCACAGGATGACTCATTAAAAACAACACAAAAGATCTCCAATAACAAGTTTTCCTCCAGAGGGGCAGGCCTCTGGGCAGCATTTCCTTTTTTTTTTTCCCAAACTCAGCCTTAGAGGGGAGTGAGAACATGCCATTTCCCATTTCACCACATGCCAGAGATGGCCAGCAAATGTGTCTCCCCATATAAGCACATACACAGCCAAGTCCTCCATTCTCTTTTCCTGCATGCAGATATTACATTGCCAGGGGATCCTTGGCTTGCCCTCGCTGCTGAAGGGCGTAATGGGGAGAAATGATCAGGGTTCTGGCTGATGCTTGTGATAGGGTGACAGAGTTCTGTGCACCCTGCCAAATGGTGCCAAAATTTTCTGGCAACAATAGTGTCACAGTACTGTGACAGCTATAAATCTGCATCTCTGATTTATAGTTGAAGGTATTTTGGTATTGGTAATGTTGTTGTGGAAGATTCAGATGGTGGTGTCTACCAGTACGTAACCAGTCACATGCAGTGTCCAGTTGCTTGCTTCACCTTTTTGTGAGTTGTTTGAAACTAGAATTCACCCTATGCAACTGATCAACAGTGAGTCATTCTAGGTCTAGGGGGAGTTTGAAGGAGTGTGTGATGAAGACTGCATCAAACGAGGGAGGGTTCCCTTCTTCTCCAAGTGCTGAAAGGCCTTGCTGTGCTCCTGCAAAAGCAGGCTTTGCTGCACCCTTCTCTCTGTGTGCCAGGCCGTGGCAGAGCTCTGGGAAGCATCTTTCTCCAGCGGGGACCACAACAAGGTTACTCCCAGCTCTTATCCTGCTCGGCCCACCTAAAAGAACTTGCAGAGCTACGGTTTATACTGCACAGCTAACCTGTAACCCACCGTATCTCTCACCTGCTGTCTGACTGGTATGTCTCTTAGGAATAGGAAACGGGCTTGTTATTGTGGTTACTGTAGTAGTAGTTTGTGTTGTAAACCCTTCAGTCGAAATTATAGCACTGTTAAATAAATTAATATACAAAATGATAAGGAATCACTCCAGTAGTTCACCGTCTCTGTGGAAAAGACTGGAAAACTGCGATCTGGCAAGAATATGATCTTGTCCAAGGTCAAAGCTAATGAATTGCTAAATCAGTAACGGGATTTCAGAGTTGCAGTTTGGAGTTATGCTACAGCACAACTGTCTGTATCCAGATAATCTTTAATCCAGCTAGCTGAATTACGAGATCATCAGTTAATTCTAGTTATGTTGTTACGGGTATACTTTCTCTCCAGCAACGCAATAAGCAAGGGGACTAATGTCTGTTTTATCTTACTTGTTTTCAGTGTTTGCATAAAGATAGCAAAGAGACAGTTATCACCCAAAACCAGGCTGCAAAGCAAAATGCCGAGATACGGAAACAGGAGTTTTCATTGTGTCATGCTGAGCTGAGTGAGTACTCTGAGAGACTGAAACAATACGGTGTAGTTCCACAATGATGAACTGGAAGACAGCAGATTATTTACAGTTTCCATGCAAGTATCTTGTTGTGTGTGAAGGACTGGGTGGAGATTTGCCAAAAGGCTCCCCAAAATGATCTGTAAGGCCATGGTGAGTGGTTGCCAGCTGTTCTGCTGAGCTACAAGGACAAATAAAATGCACAATGTTTCTAATGGAAATGGTGAAGAAATGAGTGCAAAAATGTAGTTGTAAAGCTCATGTTAGCTCTAAGGTCCAGAATGTTCAGGTACCCTTGATTTACGACTTTATTTTTCTGTGATTCTTTCATGAGGAGCATAATCTCTGAGGATCTTCCCAGCTGGATTCAGAAAGGGTGACTCTGCTGTAAGGTACTCCTCTGAGCATTTAAAGAGGAGCGGAGAAGTCTTATGCTTCAGTAACACTTCATACAGCTGCCTTGTAAAGAGTAAGCTGCCAGCACATCCACCGAAACATTAATGCCCCCCCTTAAAGAGCTGGATAAGTCACCTTACAGGTCCTGAGGAAAAAGTCGTGCCCAGGCTGCCAAAACTGCACAGCTCATTTCGTTCTTTCAAGAACAAAGCCTATTTGCCTGATTATTCTGCTTTATTTATTTAATTTGACAACTTTTCCAGACAGGAAAAAGCTTGCAGGAACTGTCTTCTCAGTAACAGTATCTAGTTGTCGTCCCAACAATGAAGTTTTTAAAGACATTTTATTTTTATTTACCCATTTTAGGCTGTGGGCTAGTATGATAGTGTCACAAGCTCAAGTAATTTCACATTGATTTGACATTGTATAAATACAATGTATTCTCTTAGTGGTAACTGCTTACATAACATTTTTTAAAAGTGGAAGAAAAAACCCAAAAGAATAAAACTGCACAGGATGCACAAAGCCCCCAGCTTTATGGCTACCTTGAGTGTTTGTCAGGCTTCAGCAGCTCCTTAAGCAAACAAAGTTCTTTGTTCAGCCCCCAGCCTGTGACCAGCAGGAGGTGGGGGTGGGGAAAAAGGGGACAGCACAGTTGTAAAAGTAAATATTGTACTGCTGATGTCTCAAGTTTTTCTCAATTAATATAATGGAGGACTGCAGGGGAAATATCTTCATGGGTATCAGCACAAGCACTGCATCCTGTTAATATTAATAGTGAGAACCAAAGGGCAGAAGCAAGATGAACAGCAGAAGGAACGAACTGTTACTTCCCATTTCAGGTCATCTTAGAAATATTAGTACTTCATTCCTTCATTCTTTTCTTTCCAACCAACCTCAAGTGACTGGCATCTTCTGATCTTACAGAAAATCTCACCTGAGTCCAGGTTTGCAGATGGGAAAAGACTGGATTAGAATCTGTAGGTTTTTCTCTTGGGTGTCTTCATTGCCTTCTTTTATAAAATTGGTTCCAAAAGTGCAGGACCAAACTCCCAAAATATGGTTTGTATTCCATGCACGTAGCTTTTCCTGTTCAGTTACTAGTAAACACAGCCCTTCAATATCATCTCTGACAGTTAGCAATACAAACCAGATGTACACGTCATTGCGCTGCGCACACAAAAGATTCTGCTTCCAAAGAGCAGATTTGAAGAAGCAGAAGTTGCTTATATAGATAGATAAATACAGCTGATAAGGAGTATGAAAAGCATTCAAAAATTTAGCCCATCACATGTAGGCAAAATGTTAACCTGACTGGATTTACTCCTCATTCACACTCGTGTGCTTCAGAGAGACAGACACGTAATGAGTTATGCACCGTATATTCTCGTTGCAGTGGATAAATATATTTATTCGCCTCACTTCTCTACGGAACCCCGCTAAAGCTACTTCTAAGTAAGTCTGGTTACTTGGGCTTTGGGCGAACTGATAGGTATGAACGGTTGGGCAAGCCTGGCCCCATCCTGCTGACAGAGCACATTCTAATCTAGCCTGCAGATGACACCAAGCTGGCAGGACTAGTCGATGTGCTTGATTGCTGGGCAGCCTTCCAGAGGAGCCTGGATGGGTGGGGATGGGAAGAGACCAACAGGATCACCATGAAGTTCAGCCAAGACAAATGTCCAGCCATTGCCTGGGCGGCAGAGCCCGGGCAGTTATCCCACCAGGGCTGGTGGGACGGGGGAACAGCTCGTTGGAGAAGGCCCAGGGCCCCGTCAGGCAGCAAGCTGAACAGGGGTCAGCAACGAGGGCCAGCAGCATCCTATGTGAGCAGGGGTCTGGCCCAGAGAGCCAGGGGAGGACAGGGATTATCCCCCTCTGCTCAGCACTCTTTGGATCACATCTGGGTACTGCATCCAGTGTTGGGCCCCTGCAGTACAGGAAAGACATTGACAAACGGGAGTGAGTTCAGCAGTTGCCACCGAGAAGGTCAGGAGCTGAAGCACTTGCTCTGCAAGGAAGAGGCTGCAGAGCTGGATCTAGTTCAGCCTCGAGCAGAGATGGCTTCAGTGGCACGTCTCAGCAACCCCCAATACCTACAGAGTGGTGATCGAAGAGGCAGAGCCAGGCTCTTCACAGGGGCGTGTGACAGGACACTGAGAGACAACAGGCATAAGCAAAGACTAGAGAGATTCAGACTGGATATGAAGAATTTTTTTTTTCACTATTGGGACAGCCAAGCAGTGGAGCAGGTTGACAGAGAAGCTGTGGTTTCTCCATCCTTGAAGGTTGTGAACACTCACCTGAACACAGCCGTGAGCAGCCTGATCTGACCTTGTGTCTAACCCTGCTTTGAGCAGGAGGTTGGACTACAGACCTCCTAATGTCGCTTTCAGCCTGAATTATCCTGTGACTCTGTGTGACCACTTGCTTTAGGGAGTAGAAGTGGAAGTGGTGCCTCCTGTATGTACGAAGGAGCTCTGAGGGAAGAACAGGGTATTTCTCCCTTCATCTTTGCAGTGAGAGCGATGCTTTTAATATAGCAAAATGTTTCATTTCTGGGTTGTAAAAACTGACTCAAGGGTATGGGCCAAAAAGAGATATTCAGACTGCTGTCACCCAGAAAAAGCAGCGGATTGTCTGATTGACATACGAATTTCACCTTCTTGATAGGTCCTTTGGGGCATATATGATGGCAAATTGCCTGGTTGGTTTTGATCTCTTTTATGAGAGTGAGAACAAGGGGGTTTTCCATCTTCATGCTCTGTATAGGGACTTTGCTTCAACATCCTGTCTCAAGTGGATGAGAGTATGTGAGACCCGCAGATCCCTGTCCTGATTCCCACATTAGCCTCAGGGCTATACTCGAGCCCTGAGCAAATGTACCCCCATTTCATCTCTCCGGCAAGTATGAATCGGTGACCTGGCCTCTGTAGTCGATGCAGAGCACTCCTGGAGCACTCCGATGGTTAGAGATGGCTGCGGTGGCAAGAAACTGGTTTCTTGGGAGTGTGGTCATTAGGGTGAAGCTGCCTCGCTCTCAGAGCTAGGATCTTCTTAGGAAAGGTAAAAAAAATGCTGTCAGAGTTGCACGAGAATTGTAAGGACAGCAGGGAAGCCTGGGGGAGCCTGGGGGAAGCCGTGGTGAGGGTTTCAGGTGGGCTACATAGCTTTGGGTGCCAGGCACGTGGGGTAGCTCAGAAAGTGATGGAGGGCAGGAGACTCAGTGAGGATTTGAGTTTGTTGGGCAGTTTCCCGAAGCTGGCTGTTCACAACATGAAAGGTTAGGGTCTAATGCAAAAGCAGTTTTTTGTTTCTTGTGCTGGAGACTACTTTACACCCCCCTGCTGAAGAATCTCATCCACACTACTGCACTAATACTTCAGAGGAAGCTGCGCAACGAACACACATAATTACGCTTCTGTCAGCACTGGTGTTTGTCAGGACCAGCTGCATTCTCCAGTCATTCTCTTCTCCTTGCAAAACATAAATTTATGTATTCCGCAAGCATAAACAAACACAAACAAAATAAAGCAGCAGAAAGCAAGGCAGGTATGTTATTGCTCTAATCCCCTTAGACTAAGGATTCACTTACTCCAGGAGCTGTGAGTGACTAAGCTAAGTTAGAAAGCCAGTGTTAGCAGCAAATGGGTCACATTGGAAGATCATTGCAGAATGGCTGAGTGTTTATTTCTTGCAAGCTGTTCCTGGAACAAAAAAATAAAAACAAAACCAAAAACAACTCCCCAAGCTCACTTTAGGTGAACACATTGTGTCTCAGCTGCTGATACAGCTACTGCCTTTACAGTTTAGAAACGAAATGATTATACTTACTTGTCTGCGGACCGTGCCCCTGCTGCTACAAGCTTCTGGTGAGGTGGCTGCACGCGAAGAGACCCGCTCCTTCTAATCACGAACTTTTATAAAATTCTTGACAGGTTTGTTTTTTTTTTTTCTCCACTCCTTCATTCTCCCTCCTCCCCCAGCTGGCTGGGGAGGTGTCATTGGCTGTCAGACCACAACCACACACAGCTAATGGGACCTGGTCTCACTCCTGGTGTTCCTCCCCTTTCCCCTCCCCTGTCTATATAAGGCCATTCATGCTGCGGTGAAACTGAGATGTTTTCCAGTTATTTAAAATTATTCCTCCTTTTTCTGAAACAGACTGAAAAGAACTAAAAGACAAACCACTGAAATTGTTTACAGGGATCTTGGGCATAACTTTGCATTTAGGGTTAGATCTTTTGGAAGCTTACGCTTAGGAAACTACGCAGTGCAAGAAGGAAGAGTAGAAAACCAAATGCAGAAACAATGCAACAGATCCTTTGTTGACATGAATTACTATAATATCAGTGGCCTCCTAAGTGTTACACTCATTTTCCTCACTTGAAAACTTAGCACAGAAACATATTTTCCCTTTCCAGTTATGATATGGAAAGGCAAAGTGCAATGGTACAGTGTCATGGTTAATGAGACTGCAAGTTCTGATTTCCTTTAATGCAGTGTATGTGCAAGAATGATGGTTATCAGAAGAAATATGCCCACATTGAGGTGCACAAGTGCAAGCCACATTTTCCACCAAAGTCCCACTGAAACACCTACCTATATTACAATGACATACAAACTTCTGAGTTGCTTAGCAAAATTTTTCTGTGAAAGACGCTAATGCTCTATAAATGTTATATCAGTATTCCAGTTTATATGGAATCCCACTACAGCTGCACACCAAATCCTGGTAGATAGACCTGATTATTCTTTTAAATTTTTCCCCCCGTACTGCAGGTCAGTACTCCTGGAGGCAACTACAACATAGGGGCTGTTAGGCAAACATCATACCGTCAGCAACAACATGCTCTTTGACCTTGGTCATTGGCATGTCTTTACCACAAAGACCCAGTGTTTGCGTGAAGAATGACGTAGTTTCTCCATTTGTTTGGCTTATGTAGTGACACCTTTAACCTTTACATGGACACAGTGAGAGACCAGTTTTCTCCTCTCACTGAGCAACACTGTCTTCATTAGGGGACTTCTTCCTCAAGCCTGCCTCCTCTAGAGCTGCATGACAAAGTCAGTGCCTGTACGAGATCTTAACAGCTTACACGCTGCCAGCGGTAGCACTCCATCACAGTCAGCAGAGAAACCTCTGAAAAAGCTGAGGATGTGGTCCAAAGGAAGGCCTTGTGCTTCTGTTATTTTCTTTAACATTCTCCATCCTGAGACGTACCTTTTTGCTGAAGAATGCTGTAGACATAACATGGACATAAAGTCTTCCCTGCTTCACCATGTTTGCTTTATATTCCATTTCTCCATTCCTAGCAGAAAGATGAACCCCATGGTGTATTAAAGTTTATCCACCACAGAGGCATCTAGTATGGATTAAAAATATTTTAAATGAAATACATTATCTAAGACCTTCTTGAGACCACGAAGGTGTCATACTGTTGGTCATCTTCAGGGCCAGAGAGAAAATCTGAGTTTCAATCCTGTCATTCCTGGTTTGGTCAGAAGCTGTCGCAGGTAGGAAAGGGCTTGGAAGTATCTCTTTTCCAGTGTCATCTGTGATATGATCTGACAGGCTATTAGAGAAGAGCTGGGAGACTCTTCTTGAAAAAAAATAGTGTCTGACATTTAGAAACCTTTAGATAATCCCCTGCAGCCCACCTTGCATTATTAGCTCTTTCAGAAGTATATGTATGTATTTCCAAGGTAATGGCCATATGTGCCTTTCGAGTCCTTCTGAGCCAATATCCAGCACTTCAAGCACTAGGATTACAGATCCTAGCAGAGATTCTGAGGACTGAGGAGGAAAAAGAGTGAATGGACACGATGGTTAACTTTTAATTTAGGAATGGGAGCCTTTTCAGGCTAGACTACGGAATGACCAATCGTGCTGGATAATGCCACTGTAAGGTTCAGTACTATTAACATGCAGACCCATGACACTGACCACGCCGTGCAGAAATCAGTAGTAGAGTGATATTAAAATGACACTGGAAAAGAGTACATACTTTCATCGTCACAGGTATGTAATCATAGTTTGGGGATACTTCTACCTCTAAAAATTAGAGTATAGTGGTACCATGTATCCTTAAATGGTAAGAGGAATAAGCTTGCATGGTGAGGGGAATGCAGGGTACTTGCATTTAACCAAGCAACTAACCTGCCCGATAAAAAATACCAAATCATTGCCTGCATTAATTATTCTATGGTAAAAATGGTGTATTATCCAAGTTGTAAACCTGTCTTATTGAGTTACTGTTTGATCTCACAGCATTGCCAACTATCTCAGCTTTCCTGTGACCCAACTGATTTTGGAAGGGTTTCTTTTTTCGTTTAAGCCTTTTTCAGAGCAACACGATGCAGTTATAGGGCTGTAGCTAGCAAGAGGCTGGCTGCAGGTGTGAGCACCCTTGGTAGAGGTGGCTACATCTAGACATCACTTTGGCAGAGGCTGACTCTGTGCCCATGGATAGCATAGCTTCGATAGAGGCGCAGCAATACAGGAAGACTGGGACACCTTTGGTGGACATGCAGTGTGAGGAACCAAAGCCCTGGTGGCAGGTATGTTCAGGGGAATAAGGACACAGGTCAGGAATATGATCTGAGGGCTTCAAAAAAACAAGAGGCAAAGAGGGGCAGGGATCCTGCAGATGAATGCTAAGGGGTACAGATAACAACTTTTGTGATGAAGTGGCTCCGTAATGGCATGAAACTGATGCCCTTTTGTAGCACTGTTGTGTTGCTACCCTCCTTAGTGGTATGTGGGGGTCGTCTTCTGCAGTTTGCAGGGCTGACCATGCAGGCAGGTTTTCGGTGGAAGTTCAGCTCCTGAGGAAGCACCAACTCTTCTCTGCCTTCCCAGGGTTCTTCATCCCCCTCTGCCTCTGGCATGGGAAAGGATCTGCAAAGATCCCAGGCTGAGGATAAGGACAGGAAGAATGGGAAGGCAGGGCAGCTGAGCGAAAGAACAAGAACTCTCAGTTACTGGTATTCTTAGAAATAGTTTTACAGACTATTGCAGTGATTACTGATCCACCTTTTAGTGATGAGAAAAATGTTTAATGGAGGAAGAATTGCTATTGTTGAGAGTTTTGGGGGTGTGAGAATTGATTGCTTAAATACATATCTAACTAACTACAGTGACTGAAGTTTTTCTGCATAGATTATGGCTTTTTATGTTAATGAGTAAGCTGATATAAACAGTCTTGCAATATAAAAATCTTTACAGCTCACTCAAATTTCTGTTTGAAATATCACTGCAAATGAGATGCATAAGTAGTCAAAAGGGCTTAAATGTTCATTGTTGTGCCTTTTATAGCCAGAAACAGAAAATTGTGGTCAGCTACAAAAGGGATGGATAATGTTAAAACATTAACATTTTATCTCACAAATGTGGCACAGCAAAAGTGAATTTTGTATTTGAATGGCTTGAAGGTTTTGCTGATGTTGGCTTTACCACCTGAAATTACCACAGAAACGTTGATAGAAGTATGCATTTAAACTTTTTAAAGACCACTAAAAACTGTCTTTACAGGTGGCTTGGGTTATTATTTAAGTCTTAATTTGTGGTTTTACTTTCTTGAATTTGACAGTGCACGTCCTGGATTGTCATAGTAGAAGTTAATTTAATTTAATCCTGTTGTCGTTACATCCAAAGTTGTCAAAGCATCTGTCACTTCTGCATTAAGTTTTGAGTGAAGACTGTCGCTGGATGACGTACTTTAAAATCAGTGGGAAGCCTAGTTTAAAGGCAACAAGTAAAAATCTTAGAATTGCTCACATTTCTTCAGGTTGATGATTGTGTTTTTTTCTGTGTGGTTCTAGCAGTATCATTCCAATACTGATTTTGCCTTTAATTACTCGTATTAACTAGCATTTTAAATGCAAATTGTAAGCACATGTGAAGAGACAAACTGTAGTAGATCTGAGAAAGAACGATGAAGAAAGAAAGAAATGGATGAAGCCATTTCAGAGACTACATGTTTGCCAGGAGAAAAATGAAAATGTTAAAGCTTCCTTCTGCACTTCAGTAAATGAAGTACCATTAATCTTGTGAACACTTTCGTATGTGGTCAGGCCTGTAAAAGGGTTTGAAATGGAATGGAAAAAACCACTGGAAGTTGGAAGAACGTCTGAGCATAACAAGCATCCACATGAAAAACACCTGGCTGCGTGTGCTCCGAGAGAGCGCTGCCGGCGTGATGGGGTTAAAGTCTAACCAGGGCACACTGGAGCTGTGTGCAGTCTGCCTCCTCCTCACCTCTCCAAACCGTGCTGGATGTTTCCTGTTTTTTGTACTCTGCAGTCTTGCTTAACTGTCTCAAAGTCCAGCTTGTTCATCCCTATCTAATCAGAAGTACTGTTTATTAAGTGGTGTGTTTTCCCCATCCACCCACAGCCCTCACGGTGATGCAGAGAGCCTGGCCTTTAACCCTACTGAAAAAAATCACCTGTATTTCTGGCTCCACGGCCGCGTCGGCAGACACGTAGGTCGGGGAGGGTATGGAGGGCGTTGGGCAGAGCAGACTCAGGCCCAGAGGAGCGCTGAGTAGATTGCACAGGGAGGATTTGCGTGCCCTTCTTTCTTCGCGTCTTAAAGCTGGGCGGCAAGAAACACCGTGGCTTGGAATGGAAAACGGGCAATGCCGTAACATTACTGTTATCAAGCCCCAAATCTCTGTAATAATTTCAGTAGTGGGAATAGCAAACAAGGCTAGAACTTTAAATCAGGCTGCCAGTGACAACATTTCTGGGCTGTGCTGTAACAGGCCATGAAGATAAATGCAGTAACGACACTGGTCTCTGTGCCGTTCCGTTGACATTCTGTTTTTAAAAAAGCAAGTAGGCAAACAACTGGCTGCTATAATGCTGTAACGTAGCTCTTCATTACCTGTTTATCTAAGCAGCACATAATCCCCCCAAAAAGCACAGTTAGGTGCTGCGTGTTAATTTGCAAAATACAACAGATGTCTGAGGTGGACCAGTTTGCTGAAGAGACATTTGTGTATGTGGCTTGTGCACTGCTGGAGGAACACTGGACAGCATAGTAGAAAGTCAAAGAGGAGGAGGCACTGAAGAACACAGATCTGGCCGGAGGCTTACCAACAGGACAAGAATATTTAACATTATTTATCGTCAACATTTAAAAATCAGCAGTGGTTCCACAGCTGGGAACGTGGCACTCTTAGCTTGCCATGCAGAACGAAGTCTTGGAAATGGATATTGATGTTGCTGACTCTTAGCCTGTAAGCGGACAAACAAAGTGGCAGATGGGGAGGACAGCTCAAAACACGAGCTGTCAGGACAGCCACTGGATACTCTAGCAACAGAGGCACATGCAGTGAAGGAGCACAGACCATGGAGTACCTAATTCTATATGTATTTCTGTCAGATGTATGTTACACTGAAGATTATTCAGAACCATATGTTGGACCTTGCCATCTGCTGAATGTGGATATGACATCTATAAAGCTGGTGTGGAAATACACAAAAAAACCCTCTATAACTTAGGGGAAAAATGGCCAGTGCCTTTGTACTAAACAGTTGTCTCCCACAGAAAATTACCTTTTCTATTTTCTGAAATACATAGCCTTTCTATATAAAAGTATACTAAGGTTAAATTCCAACACCTAGAGCTTAATTTTACCTCATGTCCCCATTAAAATGCCTCAGTACTTGATTGGAGAAGCGCCAGAGCAACCTGGTCTAATGAGACCTGCTTTGAGTGGGGAACTGGACCAGGGACCTTCAGCGGTCTTCTTCAACTTCATCCAAATTATTACATCCATGCAGATGTATACACATGCATGAACACGGACGCATGTTTCTTAGTCAAATGCAGTAAGCAAAGAGATGGATCTGCCAGTCAGGACAATGAACAGTGGCATGCAGAAAGAAGAGACAATAGAGTTGTATTACAAAGGTTGTTTATTTGTGGAAAGTTTGCTTGTAAATATTTTTAGGAAAAAAAGTAATTTCACTCTGCATCCAGCCAAATCGTTGTTGAAATACTCAGTCTGACGATTCACAGCTCCTCACAACTGAGAGGAAGGCTTTTTCTTTCTCTGCTCAAATGCGGTGCCTTCTCACTATGACATTGAGAGCTACTGCAATTAGAAAACCTTCGGCTTTACCATCTTATGGAGACCTATCAGTTTATGCTTTGTGTCCAGCTGGAATCATGCTTATGTTGGACACGCCTTGGAAACAATAGTAGTTTTTGTTTAATTGAATAACTTCCCCTGAATTGTCTCAGACAATAAGGTTTTGAGTGCTGCTGTCTGGCCCATCAAGAAAGAATTCTCTTGTGCAAGCAGTAATTGCTGCACTGAAAAGTAGTTTCTGAACTATTGAGAATGAACCAACACCCAAGAAAATCCAGGTTGTTTGTTTCAAAAATAGCCACTAAGTTTGTTTTAATGTGAATAAAACCAAACTCTTACGGCCACATTTCAAGGAGCTAATGCTCAGCCTTGAATCTACATAGCCTGAGACACAGCAACTCAACTCCACTCCCCTGACAGGAAAGAGAGCCAACAGGCTTATGTGTTTGAAACAAAACCCAACAGGAATTAAGATTTCTGTTCCAAGTACACTTCTCTGACTTGTCATTCCTAATAAAACATGTGGCACAGAAGACAAACAAAAATCATCTGTGAAAGTTCAGAGGTAGCAGAAGAAGGAACATTTGGCTGAGATGCCTCGTTGGCATGGTGGGCACTGAGTATGGTGGGCATGAGTAACTCAGAACGAGCCCCCAGCAAGGTCAATAGAAGCAGCACCTCTGTTGTAAAGGCAAATTTGGCACTTAAGGAAATTATTCCAGAAGGACCTGAAGAATTTATTAACCCGCTCCTTGCCTAATGGAGTTTGTTCTCAACGGGTTTCTCTGAAACTCTCACTGGCAGGTTCACGTTGTAGGCCCTCTGCGTATTGTTTGGTCTCCCAGTCAACTTCTCTCATCTGATACGCTCTGAAAATTGTCTTCTAGTTTAGAAGGGATGCCTCAAATTCATGTTCTTGATTCCCAGCTATGAAGCTCAGTGAAATTACTGACCCACCCTGAACTTCTGGGACAACAAATAAAGTACTAGTCATCAAACAAGGAAAATAACTTCAAAACAAATGGATAAATCATTTCCCACATCAAAACATTTATTAACTGCATATAGTTAGTTGGTTTCTTTTCTAAGGTTTCTTCCTTTTGTCTCTTCCTTTTTCCTTTCCTTGTCCCATTTATTGTGCTTTGCTGTGAGATTTTCTTTGCAAGAATGAGTATGAATGGACCCTCATGAAAAGAACGGGGCATTGTCCTGGATTTGTGTAGTATGAAGATAGAAAGTGAAGGAAAAGCACGTTGCATTGAAACCGATGAAGCTGTATAAACAAGCAAACTGTATTTCCTCACATGCACAGGCACTTAGTGGAATAAATATACAATGACACTCATACCCTGCCATCTTAACCATATTATAGTAAAGCCTGAGAAGAGGTTTGCCCACCTGCCACTGTGTGACCACTCAGGTATCTTTGGGGTTTTCGGCAGCTGGGACTAAATCCCGGTTCCGCCTGTGCAATTTTTCCTGTGTCCTCTGACAGGAGAGGTTCTTTGCCTTTGGAATGATGTGGAATCCACAAACCTTGTTTACTCACATCTGATTTCCAAAGGTGTGTAAAAGCATCCCAGCTGATCACTGAGGGATCACAGCACCGCTCTGTGTTGTGAAGCCGCTTCTGATCAGCTAACTTGCATTATGCATGTGTTGTGTAACTGATACCCATCACACAAGGACAGCTGGAGGTTTGCAACATTCTTTGGTTTCATCGCTCAACAGTTTTATGCCTTTCACACGCACAGCCAGACTTGTCAAGCGCTTTAGGCGTAAATCACCTGGGAGAGACTGAGGGAAAGGATGTTCAGAGGAGAGCTCTTCTTTCCTTCACCAAAACCAAAAAACCAAACAACCCCCCTGACCAAAACACGACAGGGGTACTGTACCTGGTTCATTCCAAAGCTAGGAATATGGTCTCAAAAACAGTTTGACCAAACTCCACATCTAAGTGAATCTGATTCAAAGCCCACAAAAGTCAAGGTGCGCTTTTAATCAGACATAAAGATTTTGGTGCCAGTTTTTATTCTGTCATCTGCACGGTTTTATATTTAACCGTGCCCACAGCTGTGGTACAAAGTACCTATCCCAAATGCCTAACAACTAGAGCACGTGAAGTTAATGGGTCACTGTCAGAGTGACCTCTACTGTTGCTTGTTTTTATGAACGGCTAGCTTTGTATCCTGTGGGTATTTTGCTTGCTGCCAGGAGCGGTGAAATAACCGCTAGGCTGAGCTGTGAATTACAGCTCCAAAACGCAACACGGATCCCGCACAACAGGAGCACCTGATGTAATCTTCCCTTTGCCTCTGTGCTGACAGGAAGTCAAGGTAAATTCACGCTGAATGGCTAAGTCCAATCAGCAACTGATAAGACTTAATGACTTGGATCAAGTGCAACTAGTGATGATACCAACCAATGTGGTAGTCATCCTATGTTGTTTATGTCCGTAACATACCAATGGAAACGTGCATTTGTGGCCTGGCTGTGTAACACGGCTGTTACTCTGGGTTCCTGTTCTGACCTTCAGGGTGACCTTTAACAAACCGGCGGAAGCTTTATTTTTAAGAGCCTCTGTTCCATGAAAAAGCAGTGGGAAGGTTGGAGGTGCAGACAGGATCTGTAGGGGGAGACAGTAACAAATAGAGGCTTAGTAAAATTTGAGCAGTCTAGGTGAAATTTGTGGTAAAGTTCACAAAAGCCATGGCTGCTTTTGAAAGGTCTGCTCGAAACCACAGCTTTGAAACAGGGGGCAGAGGCCAGACCTTAATAAGGATAGAAAAATGAGGGCTATTCCTCCTCACCAGCTTAAATTTGAAACATTCACTTTGGCCGACATTTCTGTTGCCCTAAGGTGAGGATTTCTGTAACCAATGTAAAGGAGAGTAGGCGGTACAGCCATTTACATCAGTGTGAGAGCTTTTCCCTAAGAATGATTAAGCAGAGCAGACAATCCGTAACCCTCAGCCGGAATCCTTCACTCCCCTCCCACATGGTGCACGGTGATTACTTCCAAGTATATATCAAATAGGGTCTGCATGTACGTGGGTTTATTTTTAAAGACACTTTTGTTTTGGTTTTTTTTTAAAGGAAGTTATTCTTTGTCCACCTGGAGGCACAGGATGCCCAGTGTGAGCAGCACATCATCCCAGCTCGCACAGTCTCTCTGCCCACTGGCAAGTTCTCTGGGTTTTGTGTCTGGAAAGGCATAAACAAATCACAGCAGTTTTGGATTGTCGTTTAGCCGAAGGCTGGAATACATTCCCACGTGCCGGACCAGGTTGGGTTCCACCACGTAGGCGTTCTCCCCTTTAGTACGCAGCAGTGAGTAGAGCGCAATATCCTTAGCAAAACCCTGGCGGCAGTGCAGCCCCTTCAGGTAACCTAAGGCACGGCGTGCAGATGGGGCGGAGAAGAGCATGGCAGGCGTGCAGCACTCGGTGACCGGTACGATGTTATACAGCATGGGGGCCAGCCGGCGCAGCTCCAGCACGTAATGCCGTCCCACCAGCTCTGACAGAGCCATGCTGTACAGAGCAAAGAACAAGACAATGGGCCAACTGAGGCTGGGGCGCCCCGCTGCCCAGGAGTACACACAGTTCAGCATGGGCCCCAGAAACATGCCCAGACCCAGCCACTCAAGGATTCTCATGGGTTCGGGGTTGAAGTACCGCTGAAGCCTCTCTGGATGGTAAAGCTTGAAGTAGAGTGCGTCTCTGAGGTATGGTTTGGAGAACCGGGCCAACAAGAGGTGCTGCAACACAGTGAATATCTCCTCCTCTGGCACAGCATCATCTTCCACTATGAGGATGTATTTTGGGTTGTACGCCAACAGTGACTGCTCGAGGCAGAAGATGTAGTCCTGTTTCTCCTTCTCAAACTGGTTCACTCTGGGGTCAGGGTTCTCCCCAGTTTTGTCACGACTGACCATAGGAAAGAAGCTGCTCAGCAGCCTGACATCCTGATGTCTGCTGGGGTCTGACTCTACATTACAGAGGAGGATGCGGTGCCTCCTGCAACGTGCACCACATTTCTGGAGGAGGCGGTGGAAGTGAGAGGCCACTTGCAAGACATAGTGGAAATCATTCCGCCTCTGCACAGTGATAATGGTGACCAGCAGCAAGGGCTGGAAGGCATCACTGCCAGAGGCCTCAGAGGCATTTGGCATCTGCAGCTTCTCAAAGTAATGGAGGGCAGCCTGGCCCTCCTGCTGGTTCTGCTCCAGGAACTCCTGGCTCATGGGGTTCAGGTGCCAGCGCTGCAGATAGAAGTAAGAATAGAGGAGCCGGTGGCAAATCAAAGGTGCAAGCACACCGAATGTCAACACAGTCAGTGTGAGGAGATGGATGAAAGGACTGGACCAACGGCACCACCTCCCATAGAGCTGCCAGGCTTGGTGTAACATGGCTGCTGCTGAAGGAGGGCACCCCTGCTGTGTTCGTGCCTTCATTCCTTCACTTCTGGTGCATCCCTCCTGGACGGCCAGGGATCACTGGGGCAGTGGCTGCTAAACCTGCACAATTTTCCCAAGCCTAGAGAGGAAAAAAAAAGATGGTTAATGAAACAGACACTGTCAGAATGGGAAGACCGTGATTACAGAAAATGGAAAGCTGAGGGATAGTCACTGAGTAAGTCAAAATAAAAGGCCCCTGAGGAGTCTCTTGCGGTGGGGGCATCACACAGTTGTTGTGGGAGGCTGAGGAACGATGAGCCAAACATAGTCTCCAGCATGGTGCCCCTAAGGCCTTTTCAGCACGTAGGAGCTCTGATCTGACTTAACTACGCAGGACTGTTTTGTTTGTTACTATGCTTCAAACATGTGACAAACAGGCAACATGGATGGAGGATGTGTGAAAATCCCTTATTTTAGTTAAAGGCAGAGAACTTAGATACCAGGATCCGGTCACAGTGGCATAGTAAGACTTGGATCATAGCCAAGAACCAAAGCCAGATCTCTTTTATGTTAGCCTAGCACATACTTAAGAGACTAACTTCTACCTCTGTGGAATGACACATGCTTCCCTTCTTTGCTCACACACTTCCAAACGCACGGTGTTTCACTTTACTCCCCACAGGGTGAAGCATGATAACAAAGACACCAATTTACTTCACCAAGGGACGTGTATGCCAAGTGTAATGTGTGCGTGTGCGCGCATCTCTCTCAGATGTCTCTACACTCTGAAATGCAGTTGCAGCAAGATGAACTAGCTGCCATTGAGCCATTGAGTCATATTTGTTATTTTAAGATTTGTAATTTAAAATGATATGCCTTTAATTTAAGCAAACATCCACCTTCGCAAAAATCAGATTTTGCCATATTGGCTTTTCTGCTCTGTTTCTCTGGGCTGCCGTGAAGACCTAACAGCCTGGCTGTCAGAAGCTTACACAAAATTAGGGCAATTAGGCTGTTCAGATGTATCCCCTTGTGCCAGTAATTTCACTTTTTAATCTGCTGTGTTACTATCCCTTATATTTCCCACTCCCTCGTTATAGGCCAAGTTCGTATCTCCCATTTTTAACCTTCTGCCTTTCGCAAGTTCTGATCATGATGTGGTGCTCCCAAACCAAAACGTGACCCTTTTTCCTTTTCTGCACTGTCATCTGAAGCAGCATAAACAGTGATGTATGGACAGAGAGGAATGACTCAGAGAAGACTGCGCAGGGTCTAAATCTGGGACTACTTCTAAAATGCCTTCATTACTATAGTCACAGATTTGCTCTATTTACCATCAAGAAAACTGCTTCCTAGTGCCATATGGCAAGCTGACAATCTTATATGAAAGGCATTTTACTAGGATTAATGGAAAATATACAGGAATTATTCCAAGTATTTGTTAGAGACCAGGCACTTCATGCCGTGAGATCTCAAACCATCCTTCTGCAGACTGTGGCATCAGTATTGTGCTACCTTATGATTCACAAAAACACAAGACTTAAAAGATTTAGTGATATTAACTAGAGATAACAAATTTACGCACTGATGTAAAAGAATCTGCACTGTCTTCCCATACAGTGCTTTTTCTTTTTCCCTTTCTGATTACATGGTACTGACACTGCACTGTATTGCATCAGTGGACCTTGTAAAGGCCTTAAAGGTCATGGCTGCATTTCAGCTGCCAGATCCAAGCCATGATGGTTTAGAATATGAAGATCCGAAGTCCACCAGATGCGAAGACCTGGCATTTAAATGCACTTATTCATCCAAAATCCAGGGCTTTCCTTTTTCTCATTTTCTGCTAACCACTCACAAGCATTACAGGAACACACAAGTGCAGAATCATATACTACAGCTCACACTTGATGCGAGCCTCCTCCTGATGCAAGCAGCAGTGTTTGCAAGTCAGCCTCCAAACGTGAAAGGACGGACCACATTGGGAAAAGGACATGAAAAAAGGCTAGAAGGTAGTTTGGTTCTCAGGAGTAAAGACACTTGCTGTCTATCTGCCAGCTGTGCTGGAGATCTTAGCTACAAAAACTATGAGCCTGCAGCGAGGTCCGCAGCTCTCGGGCTATACACTGAAGGATTAATAATCCCCACACAAGCAAGAGACCTCCTCCCTCATGCCATCTACTAAACAGGGAGGAATGAGTGTCGTGCCTTCCCTCAGCAGCAGAACAGTGGTGGCTGTGGCCTCACGAGGTGACTCAAAAGGAAGCTTGCCTGAGCTCCTGCTCTCCTCAGCCCCTGTTGTTCAAGGGCCAGGCTCAGCTGCAGCAGGAGGAGCTGCCCAGGTCCCTGCAGTGGGCAGCCTTTGAGCCCACAGCCTGCCGCCTGCGGGCAGTTGTGCTGGGACCCCACCTACTGGTGTCCCAGTCCAGCTCATGGTCGGGAGGTGAGGTGAGGTGAGGTAAGGTTAGATAAGGTAAGGTTAGGTAAGGTAATCTCCACCCTCTTGGGAGGCATCCCCTCACTTCGTGCAAGTGGCTACCTCTGAAAAAGCACACAGGGCTGGGAGCCAGCCGCGCATGTCACAGTGTCATGCTCACAAGTGTTTTTGACTTACCACAGCTTCACCTCATCAGTAACATGACCCAAACCCTGAGAGCTCTTATTCTGGTTTTGCAACACAGAATGTCTCAAGGAAAACGACCACTTGAAAAGGGAGTTTTGCTTCTCTCCGGATCTGTTAGCACTCACACCAACTGCTACGCTCTTTATCAGTTTATCTGCAAAGGAAAAGGCTTTTTTCACTGGGTGGCAGAGTAACCATCGAGGCTAAAAATGGTCAGGAGCTTATTAAAGTGGGTCAAATACTCTAGTGCACACCAAAAAGAAGCTGAAGGATCTAGAAGAGGGAAGACACTGACCTCCACACTTTTTGGCTGTAACACTGGGAACCCAGGAGTTCCAAATTTAAATAGAAATTCCTTGCTTCTACAGAGGTCAAGTTCGATCTTACCTGCAGGACTTGAATCCAGAGTTTCTGGTCAGGCTGTTTTCCAGTCATTAGGATGGGTCTGACTTTCAGAAGCTGTTGGTACTGTCACTTCAGTATTTTCTCCTTTTTTAGGGAGAGAAAAAAATCTTGATTCCTTAAGTGGCATTTCTGACAGAAAAATGAAGTTTGAGAAAAGCAAGAATCAGATTTGGAATTTACAGTGCTTTTAAAAAACCTGTATAAATCCTGAATAGCAACTACTTTGCAATCACATAAATACTCGGAGTGGAGGCCGCTTTTATGTATGTTCTGTGTAGAGCTGAGACATTGCTTAAACACATTTAGAAGCTGTAGCAATATAAAGCTGTATATTCAGCTTGCTTCTTTACTTAGATCTTTATAATAAAGACTCCTTCCAGAAACACCTGGTTCCAAATCTATGCTCCCATCTTCATTAGTCTCCTAATTACTTGGGTAAATTACACTGTTCAGGAAAAAGTTACCTCTGCATCCTCTGACGAAGAGTATAAAAATTATCAACAACCTCTTTGGGGTACAGAAATCTGTCAGCTGTGCTACTGCTTTAAAAGAGAAAGCTGATTTTCTGTCTGCTCCAAACTACTCTCCACAGAGGTGCTCCTGCAGGCAGACATTCCTGGAACAAAGCGTCGTATGTGTTTCAAAGCTGTGAAATTTCAGGAGGCTCCTGGATAGCTAATTTAAGAGCGGCTATACCTCTGTCTCTTACTGCCTGCTCTGCCAGACAAGGCCGTAATTATTCCTTCATGATTACAACATTAAATGATTCTTTTTTGCCTAAATGCAGTTCTTTTCAGTGCCAATGGGAAAAGTCATTCCTTCACTAATGTAAAACCAGCTGGATGAAGTCATGTTGTCAGAAGCCACAGAGTCATCTCTCTGGGAAACAAAGGGAGGCTCTGCGAAAATGTCATGGAAGGTAAGCTGTTACAGTTCCCACCTCAGCCATAATGGTGGTAGGAGTAACAGTGTTCACATCAGTTGAGGTTTTGACTTGTGTGTAGACCCCATAGTGGCATCCCAACTTGAAAACTTTGTGCAAAAAACACTCCTGCACCCCAACCTAACATTGCGTGGACAAGCTGCAGCCTCAAGACCAAGGTTCTTTGCTAATTAACGCTCTCTGGCAGAGAGAGAAGCTCTGTCTTGGCTGTGATATTGTTAGTGCACCAGCAAAGAGTCCTGCTTGAATCTGAGGAAAACGACATAAGCACAGCGTCATCAAAAGCCACATATATGCACGCTGACACCTGACTGTTGTGTACAGATATCCCCAGCTTCCAAAACCTGAGGTCCCTACCATGTGCTGATTCCTGTTACTGGACCAGATGGCCAGCTTTTCTCATCTGCAATTCCTCTTGTTTTCTGTCAGCCTTTAGTAGGTCAGGTGCCAGATAACATTTCTGCAACGTGTTCAGGATCATCTTGAATACAGCAGTGTCCAGCAGAAACCTACCATTCACAGATCTGAACGTTCCACATAGGTGCCAAACTGGGAGCTGGGCTCCCTAGAAAATACAAACCATCCTGGCAAGAACTCTGCTTCTAAAACCATTCAGCAGAATCTTAATGGTAAGAGCTCAGCAGTTGTTCTTTCATTGTATTTTACTAGCAGGTACCAAATGTATCTCCTACCTCTTCTCCTTCAAGCACTGCTTAAAGCAGTTGTCATTATGTTGTTTCTAGAAAATGACTGTCAAGTAACCCAGACTGTTTCATTTAATTTTCACTTAAATGCTTCCTGCTGTGGCAAAGAGCAGCACTGCTGGTGATGCACTTGATCTCTCAGTACTTTACTTTTGCTTCTTATGGTCTGTGTACTACAGGCATAACACTTCTGTGGTCTAATGATAGCTTGAAGCACAAGAGAAGTGGCTAGGGAGGTGGACAGGATTTGGACATGGTCCTTTGCAGGACTTATATAGTCTAAAAGGTAGAGATAAATGGCACAGCCATCTGTTTTGATCTGCCATTCCTCAAAGCCCGTCAATGAACATAAAATACTTCTGTCAAAGGAGATGGAATTCAAGCAGTATAACAACAGTGGAAACGCACAGATAACACAGAGATTAACCCTGTCCAGTTAGGAAATCCCAAAAACTGAAGAACTGAGTCTTGAATTTAAGTTTACTGATAGGCTGGCCGGCTTTTCTCATTTAACTGTAGTTAACTTTTTACAGGTTGCTCATAAATCCCTAGAAATCCGGGGACCACAGTTTGAAAGCAACTGAATTAAAAGACACGGTACATGGATGTGGCAACAGAAAGACACCTTCTCCATTTCCTTTGAACTAAGAAGGTAAAACTATGCCACCCAGTGAAACTGGCTATGAACTGAATATGTATTAATCAGTTACGTCCCCAACTTTGGTCTTGCTTCTCATGTATATTAATTTTCCTCTGTCACATAAAGCTGAAGGGAGCCTATTCTCGCCACCGGAGTGGCTGACTTTCACCTGGCCGCCTCCCCGCTATGCAATGTCGTGGGAAAGCAATTCCCTCTTGCTGTCAGGCAGTAAGGCCAGTATCCTGATCACACGGGAGTGGAAAGCAGCCTGGAGAAGAGAGTTCTGCAAGATAATAGCTTAACGGAGACTTAAGGAATTTTGTGAGGTGTCTGTTAGAAGACGACAGCAAAGGTCTACGTGGCTTTAAAATTACTTATGCAATCTGGATCTGTCTGAATTTACATTTTCTTTTGTGCCAGAGGTAAAAAAAAAAAGGGATATGTTGTTAGAGAATTTGATAATGATCTGTACAAAAGCTGCTGCATGTTTTCACAGAGATCTGCCTGGAGCCCTCCAAAAATCTTAAATCTCTTGGTTTGAGCCAACTTTCAGTATGAAGTTTACATCCCTATTTGTTAAAAAAAGAAAAATTGTATGAGACAAAGCAGCTGCTAATAACAGCACCGGCAATTACCTTTTGCTGTCTGCTCTTGGAATGTCAGAGCTAAATGTGCATTGACTCATCAGAGGTGCTATAGATAATTTGTATTTTAACTCCTTGTGTCACAGTCTTTTGCTAAAACAAGACCAGGGCCCCTGCATGCAAGATACCATACACAAATACACAAGAAGCAATTTCTACCTTAGTGAATCCTCAGTGTAAGAACATAAAAGATAGGAGGGGATGTGTTTTTCCCAGAAATGTAACAAATCAGCCTGGTTTTGCTGTAACTAACAACTGGAATTTTATAGTTTAACCATACCGGTAATCCACACAGGTAAATTATCTGGAATAGCTATGGAAAAAACAGCTCCTGAAGTAACACCAACTCTTTGCAAGTCAAAGCAATCTGAACAGACATTGGAGAAGAATTCTTGGTCTTGGAGAAGTCTGTCCAGAAGGAGCTATTCCAGAGCAGCAGGTTTAAGGTAACCCAGAGCAATTATTGTGCAATAGCTCCTTCTCCTTTAGCCCTTTGATTTCTACATGTAATTGTGCCCTCAGGGCTTACTAGGAAACCAACCATTTCACAGTCTCCGAAACAGCAACAAGCAGATCAAATTAGCTCCCTAAGCATGTGTGATTTGGGTAGCTGTGCCGGTGCACCCACCCTGAGTGACTTCAGGCATCACGGACTGAAGCCAGCCCTGCTGTGCAAACCAGGAGAACGTGCGAGGCCAGTCTCGGGAACTAAGAGCCTAGGCCATGTGTCAGGAGCAAACAGTACCAGCCTGAGCCGGGACTAGAAAAAACTACAACTGCTACCACTGCCCTCCTGAACATACACCAGTGGGGAGGCTGACTGCAAGTCAATCGCTTTATGCTGTAGATATCTGCAGCCTCCCGAGCTCTCCTGCACAGTAGTCATCTCCCCTTGGGCAAGGATGCTCCTCATCGTCACTCCTCGTGGCTGAGACCCCCCCACCCAGCATCTGGTGTCTATAATGAGGTAAGCACATTCTGCTTCAGGCCTAGAAGTATATTGTGTGCTAGTGACATTTATACCTCCAGCTATAGCTTCAGTATTGGACCTGTAGTGAGCAATGGAGTGTTTGACCGCTGCCTTACCATCGTTTGAATCACTGTTGAAATCATCAATTAGATATCAATTACCATTTCATTACAGCTTAGTTATCAATTAAATATTGTTAAATCACTGTTAAACCATTGTTTAATTATTAATTATTGCATAATCATTTTATTATCATTTATCAATCATTAATTACAATTTTATCATTGTTTAATCATTAATAAAACCCTTTAGTTAACCCCACAA
The DNA here is from genome assembly GCA_013399095.1 of Psophia crepitans. Classification (NCBI taxonomy): domain Eukaryota; kingdom Metazoa; phylum Chordata; class Aves; order Gruiformes; family Psophiidae; genus Psophia; species Psophia crepitans. Next base: position 223,433 of record VWZZ01000888.1, on the reverse strand, counting down.
TGAGGACTGCTATTAATAATTCACCTGCGACAGCAGGGGTGGGGGTGTGGGTATATGCATCGGGGAGAGGGAGAGGACGCAGATGTGTTGATGGCTGCTAAACAGAGAAGATGTTGCAGCTTTACTGTTGTTCACTTACGACTGTAAAGAATAAAACACAGTAATAAGGAACTAGGATATTATTTTTATGAGCAAAGGCCAAAGGAGTTACAGGCCTTGATGATAAGGCTCCAAGTTTTCAAGTGGGACAGGGCTAGGTAACACTAAAAATGGAAAACTCTACCAGGCCACGGACAGAACATTCCTATTCTAACCTCTGTTTGAAAGAAAAAGTGATTACTCATATTGATTAACAGCATTCCTCTTTTAAGAGATGCTGCCTACTAATGTTAAGCAGTACTGCTGACTTTCCCTCTGGGTTCACCACTTGTGTCTGAGGAGTACAGCCTGCCTCCCCCCCCCTCCACACATGGAACAGAGTATTTGTCCTGCACAGAAAGGCACGGTAAGGGGGATGCCCTGGTTCTGGGAGGCACCAGTGATCTGTTCAGCCCCGCAGGAAGAAAATGAGATAAATACAGGGGCTGAAAAGTAGTCTGTTTATATAATTGGGACTGTTGAACAGACAAGCAGCAGATTTGACGTGTGCAGCAGGGTATTTCTCCTGGGCTTTGTGCTTGCAAACGCTTGCTGAACCCGGTGCGCCGCTGCGGCGGCCCGTTGTCTGTACATAACAACAATTTTCTCAGAAGTTGTACGACAGCAACCCAGCCTACAGACCTGTAGCGCACACTGACAGAGCTTCACGTTTTGCTGCACCATCATTTTCTCCACAGCCTACGATTTTAAATGCCAGTGACTTCGGCCCTTAGGTTTCCTAGGTGCTCCTCCTTCCCTGTGGGAGAGCTGCCAGGTAGCACAAGGTGACCCTTAAAGCGCGGGGATTAATAGCAGTTACCTCAGTGATGATGGTCAAAGAGGAGGGGGCGTTAGATAAGAAAAGCAGATCCACCCCCACCCCCCCCAAACATGAGACACGCAGGCGGCGTGCCAGCGCGGCCAGCCCCGTGCCCGGACCGCTGCCCGGGGCCGCGCTGGGCAGGCTTTTACCTCTGCCGAGGGCTCCTCTGGGCAGCACCAAGCAGGGCGGAAGCTGGCGGGGTTTTTTTCCTCGTTTCCATAAGAGAGTTTCTTTTTCGTTCACCTTCCGTGTTCCTGGCTCTAGCCGCCCCGTCTTCTGCTTGCTACCACGCCGAGTCACATCCTCGGAGCAAGCACAGACCATTTC
>VWZZ01000888.1:141093-206293 GCA_013399095.1 Psophia crepitans | reverse complement strand
TTTTTTTTTTTTTTTTTTTTAAATACCTCTCTGCCTTCTGTATGAGCCCAGTGATCTGGCTTGCATGGGATGTGTCCTGACTTGTGCTTCTGCGCAGGAGGAGATGGACATCCGGACCCTACAGACCAAGAACCGGAAGCTGGCAGAGATGCTGGACCAGCGGCAAGCCATTGAAGATGAGCTACGGGAGCACATTGAGAAGCTGGAGCGTCGGCAGGCCACTGATGATGCCTCTCTGCTGATTATCAATCGATACTGGAATCAGGTTAGTGACATGCTTTGTGATTTTTATATACACTGTTGTCTCTTCTTTTGTTCCCCTGCACTCCTTTTATTCACATCAATTCTTTGTCTTGCCTGTCCCATTGTTCAGTTTGATGAAAATATCCGCATCATCCTTAAACGCTTTGACCTGGACCAAGGTCTTGGAGACCTTTTGTCTGAAAGAAAAGCACTAGTTGTACCAGAGCCTGAACCAGACTCGGACAGTAATCAGGAGCGCAAAGATGAGAGGGAACGAGGTGAGATATCTAGCTGGTGACAGTGAAAAAGATGGATTTCAGCTGTGGGCAATGCTGATGTCCCTTTTTAAAGGGCGACAGTGGCTCTCTGTGAAGACTAGCAATATGTTGTCTGCCAGAGCACATTTACTCTTTGTACCTCTTTCTGTTCCCAGGTGAAGGACTGGAGCCAGCATTCTCCTTCCTAGCCACTCTAGCTAGCAGCACTAGTGAGGAGATAGAATCTCAGCTGCAAGAACGTGTAGAGTCCTCCCGCCGTGCTGTTGCCCAGATTGTGACAATGTATGACAAGCTGCAAGAGAAAGTGGATGTGCTGTCCCACAAGTTGAACAGTGGAGGTATGACCAAGGTGGCTGATACTCAAGAATCCCCATGTACCCCAGCTTAGGCATGATTCTGCGTTGTAAGCATTACAGCCTGGACGACCTTGTGCTCGTTTATTTTCCAAAATAAGTTGGCTTAGCTTTCCAAACTCTCAGTAGCCAAAACCTCTAATAAAGACTCATACTAAGCGCCAGAAGTGTATTATAACTGCCTCAGAATTTGAGTGCTGAGAACTCTGCCCAGTGTGTTGGGCTAAGAAAAGGCGTGTCTCTGCCTGTAGTGAGTTTGTGCACCTGAAAACTTATGAATTACAGTTGAACCTTGCCACCCAGCTGTCCTCAGCCACTGAGTAGAAGGCTTCATGCTTACAAGTGAAGAAGTGAAATCAGTATTGTAAGCTGACACTGAACTCCTTCTCCCTTGCAGTTTAGTGAAAGGTATAGCAATAACCAGCTCCTCGGTTTCCTCTGAGTTTTGAGCAAAATGATATCCATCTGATGTTTAGTATTAGACTGGTATGCCTAGTATAGCTCTCAGTTTTGAACACAAACTGTAGATGAAAGCTGAACCACTAGCTTCTGAAAATTAATGTAGTAGATTCAATTTACACTCAGATGACACTCTGAAAAATTTTGTTAGCTTAAGGTTAGAATGGAAATTTATCTGGAATATCAGCTCATCCTTGGCGGGTGTGTGTGGTTTTTTTTTTTATATGCTGTCCATAGTTTTTTCAAGGAGCTGCGGCAGGTCTAGCATGTGTGTAGCGAAGCATTACTCTCCCTGGCTGGCAGTCTTAAACTCTGTAACAGCATTGGCGTTAGTGCAACGTGAGCATGTATTCAGTTGCTGTAATTCACATCTGGTATATAGCTTAAGCCACCTGTTGTAGCAGGTTTATACATTAATTTGACCTGCATTAGGGTGTCACTGGATTACAAGGGCATATTCTATGTTGCTGATTTTGAGTGATCTCTGACATTAGGCAACAGTAACTTTGACAATAGGGAACATGTAGTGTGTTAAAATGCAGAAACTTCTGCTTAGTGGATGCAAGTCAGAGCTCTGTGTGGCTGGAGATTAGACCCTCGGGAACTGCCTGCTGGGGAGAAGTAGTAAGGAGAAGTTCAAACCAGAATTTCCTTTTCTGTTTTCTTATTTTTTCTTTGCTGTTTAAAAATTAAAAATTCTTCCTTGGTTTCTGCTCATCTCCTTTTCTTTATGCATCTTTCAGATATTTCACTGATGGAAGAAGCAGTCGTCGAGCTTAATACCTACCTCTCACATGAAAATGCACGGCTGCAGGAGCTGGCTGATGTTCTTCAGGAGAAGCACCGAATCATGTCTCAGGAGGTATGAAAAGGAGAGAGAAAGAACTCTGGTTTGGGGTCCTGCTTAGAATAATTTGTGGTTATCATGGTTCGGAAAGCACATTATCACCTTGGAAAGGGACAGGAGTAACAGGATTTGAAAGTTGCCTTCTGAACAAAGGTTATGGAAAGAGTTGTTGTGGAGAACTGTACATAGGTTTTCTGTGTGATTCAGGTTGATTTACTTGTTACATCACTGAATTAAAGAGTATAACCAGACCAGTGAGTTGAATGGATTTAATTTTAAAAGAAAAGAGAGCAGAGGAAGTGATAAGGTGATGCTAAGGTGGTTGTGTGACATCCCTGTCATTTCAAATTCCTTGGTTTCGCCGGGTCATGTATGAAAGCGTAATGAGAAATTACAAGATCATCCCAGTCATTAAGGTATTTGCTTTATTGGTGGTATTTATTTCAGAGGTTTCAGTTCCTTTAATTGTTTGTGTTAACACTGGCCTTCCTTGATGTTAAACCACTGAGCCCTTCAGTAGTCTGTAGAGTAGATGAACATATGGATTGAAAAGATTTTAACAAAAAAAGCCAACAACTTTGAAATAAGCTGAGGTGGCTGCTTCTGTACTCTGCCGTATATTACCAACTTCTTGCCCTTTGTCCGTTTTCAGTTTTGTCTTACTTTTATTACTGTGTTGGGATTCAGCCAGTGCAAAATTCAGAACAGCTCATTGAGTAGTCTGTCACCACAGCAAAAGATGGATGGAAAGCACATGAATCCAGGGTATGATGAAAAAGGAGAAAAATGAATTGAGCAGTCAGCTCAAATATTGATTCTATGCAATATGCTGGTGGAAATACTGTTTTCATTGCAGTTCTCCAAGTTGCAAGAGAGAGTGGAGACAGCAGAATCTCGGGTGTCTGTTCTGGAGACTATGATTGATGACCTTCAGTGGGATATTGACAAGATACGGAAGAGGGAGCAGAGGCTCAACAGGCACTTAGCAGATGTTCTGGAACGGGTAAACACCACCTTCTTTGCCAGGAAACCAGAGACATGGATGTAGTTTTGAGATGTGTGACATCATCTTATGGTACTTTGCTGTGAGAAGTGAGAATCTGTAGTGTACCATCACTACAGATTCTGAGTATGCTATGTCAGGAGTCTTGGCATTTAATGAGGTATTGATGAAGTCTGTTGCCTCTTTTGCAGGTAAATTCCAAAGGCTACAAGGTGTACGGAGCTGGAAGCAGTCTCTATGGAGGCACGATCACCATTAATGCCCGCAAGGTAATGTCAGGAGCTTGGTTGTGGTCAAGGGGAGGAGTAAGTCAAGGACAGCTTGTGTGTAGGGCCATAGACTGGAACAGAATTTAGATACCTTCTTTGCCGCAAATCTGGTTGACTCTGGTTGAGCCATTGTGTCTGTACAAGTTTCCTACTTATGAAACAGACCTGACGGAAGTAGACTCTGTCTCCCTTGATAATGTTACCTGACTGTTAAATCTGTAATTCCTATTACTGTATAAACAGTTACTTAATTGATACCCTCAGTAGATACATTAGCAGTAGGATTTAAAAGCAGTTTATCCCCAACAGTTTGAGGAGATGAATGCAGAGCTGGAAGAGAATAAAGAGCTTGCTGGGAATCGCCTCAGTGAGTTGGAGGAACTACGCCAGGATCTTGAGGAAGTAACAACACAAAATGAAAAACTCAAGGTGAGACATCTGTACCTGTTTGAAGATGAAGGTGTTCTGTGTGGTGGGTTGTGCTCTGTCTTGCTGTACTGTGTCTCCAGAAAAACTCATTACTTTTCTGTGCTTGCTCTTTAGCTGCGTTGTGTTTTGTACAAGGCACAACTTAGGAAGTTTTGTGACTTAAGCTTGTGGTGCAGCGCGTTGGTGACACCATGTGGTCATCGTTGGAAACCGTGGTGGTTTCTTGTTTTCCATTCCGATCTATTCAGTACACTTTAATGATGTCTAGTTAAAACTAATCTCACATCCTCACAAGTATTGACCCCTCTTACACCTTCACCCCGCCCCATGTGACTGGAACCAGAGAACTGAAAATTTCAGGGAACTCGTGTAGGAGAGCTAGGTTCTTGAAAGAGTCGGTGAACTTAAATCTTTCCCACTGTGGTAGAATGGATAGATAGGAAACAGTGTATGAGTTTCGTATGTGTTAAAGGTGCTAACACAAAAAGCTACAACAACTGCTCTGTTATAGATAAGATACGATATAGAGAATAATCTAAATTTTATCTTAGTGATAAATAGATCTGTTAGCCTGTTTTAAGAAATGCCTGAGCTGATAACCTGAGATTCAGAGATGAGATTTCAGGAACTGTCTTGAGGCGCCTCTAAATTCTGTTTATCTGTGAGTTTGTTCTGCGAGAAACACCATTTGGGTTATAACTTTCTTTTTCTCTTAATTAATGTTGAGCTCTGTGTGTCTATATGTATGTCTGCTGGTAGTCACAGTCATTTGCTAACATTTGTTTTGTAAGGAAAATTCACATTTTGTACTTCTGTTTTCTCTTATTTATCTTCCTTTCAGTCATTATTTCTCTTACTGGTAGAAAGCTAACATAATGCCTGCTTGCACATCTATTTTCTCTAGTCTTCTATCGTGGTTTTCAGTGTGTCCATCTCTATTGTTTTTAGATAAATGATTGTTTTACCGTAAATCCACTGAAAAGGTATATCGTGTTTTCCAAGCTCATATCTTTGAGAGAAACTATTGCTGCAGAACCTGATAATCAAAACCTTTTGTCATATGACTATGCAAGAGAAACAGCACGGACAGCACGGACTCTTTAAATTGATGCTGAAACATATCACTTGCATCTACTTCACAGCAATGCTATTAAAATTCTACCTTTTTGCTTGTGGCATCTTGGTTTGGTGTTCTCCTACCTTGCAAAATAGATATCAAAGACAAGGAGATAGGTTTTTCTTTCTGTGGCATTTTCTTGTGTCCTGATTAGGTTGAACTGCGACGAGCCGTGGAAGAGGCTGTGAAGGAGACTCCAGAATATCGCTGCATGCAGTCCCAATTTTCTGTGTTGTATAATGAGAGTCTCCAGCTGAAGGCACATCTTGATGAGGCCCGCACTCTGCTTCATGGCACCCGCACCACACACCAGCGCCAGGTGGAACTAATCGAGGTAACACTTCTGCTCCATCAGACTAGGGAACATTGTCATCCCATTGACCATCACTGCTGAGTCTGGGTGGCTCTGGGAATGCTTAGGGAATTCATCTTCATGGCAATAATTCATCTGTTTTGGTAACTCACTTCGATGAGGTGAGAGATAGGCCAGGGTCACAGCACCAAGTTCTGTCCCCTTCTTACTCCTCAGAGGGATGAGGTCAGCCTTCACAAGAAACTACGCACAGAGGTGATTCAGCTAGAGGACACCCTGGCACAAGTCCGCAAAGAATATGAAATGTTGAGGATAGAGTTTGAACAGACGCTTGCTGCCAATGAACAAGCAGGTATGAAGTTTTTCCCCTGCGCTTAAAGACAAACAACCCTCACCCCCCGCCAGTGTGTTGGGCTGTGTTGCAGTACAATACCGATTTGATTCTTTGTTATTGTTAGGATAATACTTGTTCTGGCAGGTCTCTGTCTCAAAAAAAACCAAAACAAACCACCTCTTCAGGTGTTTTTTGGGAGACCAGTTCCATGTTATCTGACTTCCTTTTAGATGCTGCAAAATACATACATTTTGCTAATAATTTGGTTTATGACAGAGTATTTTGCCTTACTAAAAATTATTTTGGGGGTATTCACTTGCAAGTATAGAAGGACAACCTGGATAGGAAACCACTAATTTGCAAATTTCATCAGAGGAAATAAAGAAGTTCTTTCTGAAGTAGAATTTAAATCATAGAGGGATTTTTGTAACATGATGCATTTTCCTTAGGAACATGGGAAAGAAGTAATGTTGAAAGGAAATTAGGACTGGGAATTTGCAAGGGCTTACGGTTGCATGTAAAACTGGCATGACTTTTTTTCTGCAGATAAGTCGTGTTGCTTTGTTGTGTGGCAGAGTGATGATAGTTTTATTTTGGTTCTTTGTCATTGCTATTTGTTTGTTTTCTATCTCCATGAAAGTCCTTGCAGAAGGTCGATAAAAGTGTGGTTTGTTACAGTTCTGTTTCTGCTTTTATAGGCCCAATTAATCGAGAGATGCGTCACCTCATCAGCAGCCTCCAAAATCATAACCACCAGCTGAAGGGAGAGGTGTTAAGATACAAGCGCAAACTGAGAGAGGCCCAGTCTGACTTGAGCAAGGTATCAGAGCAGGAAATGCCAGAAAAGAGCCAAAAGTACTTAAGAGAACGGGGAATGCTGTCACCCTTGCCTGCAATATCAACTTTTCTGATACAGCATGCAGGATGCAATGTAATTTTCGATGGAGCTCTACACTCTACTGCTTCCACTTGCCAAACGAATGGTCTTCCTTTGTAGCTGTATAGTGAGTGTTCCATGCAAAGTAGTAGCACTTCTGGAGGGGGCATGCAAGTATGTATCTGGGAAGACAAAGGAAAGGGGGATGAGGTAGATTTCTGGCTAAGAACTTAATGGTTTGTTTTGTTCTGTGTTTTTTTTTTTGCTTGCTATTCCACAACAGATCCGTTCTCGAAGTGGTAGCGCTCTCTTACAGCCTCAGTCCAGCACTGAAGACACAAAGGAGGAACCTCCAGAGATCAAGCAGGAACCTGATGATCCTTCTGCCCAAGCATCTGTCCCCAAGGCTGCTTCTGAAGATGTTAACGAAATGAAGGCCAGGCGAGATGAAGAGGAACGTGAGCGAGAGAGACGGGAAAGGGAGAGGGAACGAGAGAAGGAAAAAGAGAAAGAGAGAGAGCGAGAGAAAGAGAAAGAAAAGGAAAAGGAACGAGAGCGGGAAAAGCAGAAGCAGAAGGAGTCTGAGAAGGAGAGAGAGTCCAAAGAGAAGGAAAAAGGGAAACATGAAGATGGAAGAAAGAAGGAGGCTGAAGTAATCAAGCAGCTGAAGGCTGAGCTCAAGTAAGAGTTGTCACTCCCTTTTCTGCTTGAGTAGTGCCCCAACTGGGGTGTTTCTGTGAGGTGACTTGTATCTCACTCTTATGAGAATAGCTTCACTGAAGTGAGAGGTTTCTGGCACCTCCTGCATCTGATTGTGATTTGGACAATGTAGTAACATTTCTTCTATGACAGCCTAAAGCATGAATTACCAAACCAGGGTCAAGTAACCTTTATTTGTTGTCATAACAATTGTGTAAAGCTTTACAGCAGCAGGTTATTAATAAAGGGCACAGTGGTCTTCCTTGTCTTGGGTCAGTACCAAAGCACAGATAGAATAGAATAGAATCATTAAGGTTGGAAGAGACCTCAAGGATCATCCAGTCCAACCGTCCCCCCACCACAGATGGATCGTTGTTACTTACTATTAGGGTACGTTTGCTCCCCACCGTAGTTCTCTTGGATTATCAACCCATATGTGGCTGAAGATGTTGCTTTTGGGCTTCCAACCTGTACTCCTTGGCTATTTTACATGACCAGGGTAAGATGAGCCAAGGACGGCTCCATATGCATGCCATGTGGGAGATGGAGAGAATATTACTCTGCCGCTCTTGCTGGATGTGTAACAGCATAGCTTTCCTGCTATGTTCTCACAGTTGTCTATCTCCCTGTCTCCAGGAAGGCCCAGGAGAGCCAGAAGGAGATGAAGCTGCTGCTCGATATGTACCGCTCTGCCCCCAAAGAGCAGAGAGACAAAGTGCAGCTGATGGCAGCTGAAAAGAAGGCAAAAGCTGAGGTAAATTAAATTTCTCTTTAGCATCTTACTTAAAACTTCTTTTCAGATACTCTGCACTTGAACTGTGTTGTTTTTGCCTTCAAAACTGGAGACTTTCTCTTCTTATCTTTGTCATTTAAAGAGAGATTGGAACGTTCTGGAGATGAACAGGGAGATTTTGGAATGCCCTCCTCAGGGAAGGAATGATCCTTTGCCCAGGGTGAGGGCATGGCTGCCACTTTCTCAGCTGCAGTGGCGAAACTGAACGCGTGTCCCAGATACGTACACACACAGAGGACACTGACACGGCAGTCAGGCTGCCACAGACAAGGTGCTGCCTTCAACAGTATGTACATGTAGGACTCACACAAAACATAAGCATAGACAAGTCCCCTTCCTTGTGTTCAGCTGGTAGGGGTAGAAGGTCACTAGTGCAGGCATATACAAAATGCTCTTTATGTTCACAAGCACACACACATTCGCAGATCCCTCAAGTACCAGCATGGCCACTCTGTCTGGTACCTCTGTGAGCCCAGGGCCTCTTAATGTCTTCATGGTACTGGTCTCACCTGTAGCTAGTACTTCCTCCATGCATGCAGCACATGTGCATGTGGGGTAGAGTTAGATTACTCAGAGATAGTTACGAAAATAGTAAGAAGATACAAGAAGATAGGACAGGCTGTGGTGCTCAGGCTCAGGGCTGAACCAGACAAGTGTGTACTGACCTCATTTTACATGTGACCAGCTCCTTTTCTACGCTTCTCTGTTTAACCCCAATCTGTTAATCCTTGCTCTCTCTTCCCCTGCGCGTCCCTCATAGGTTTGTACAGCTCTCTTGATTCCCACAGCCTTCCCAGTCCGGGAACCACCTCCAGTTTACAGTCTTATCAGTTGCAAAGTCCAGGTTGGTCTTCCTGGAAGTGGTACCTGTAGGTTCTTGGTAGCTTATCAGCTATTGTGACAGGGGAGGTTTGTTTTGTGTCTTTGTCTCCATATTTGTTTTGTCAAATCTGTGTCTGTGTATAACTTGTTTCTGGTTTCCTCCTTCACTGCCGTCCCGCTTCTGCCCCTGTTTTCCAGATTGGCAGGGTCCACAGTCAGATAACCTTGCTGGAGTAAACATTCTCACACTGTGGCATACTCTCATCAATTTGTGTGACTTGATCAGGTTTTGTTCTCGTCACTGCCTCCCTTATCATTTGTCTATCAGGTTTGTGTCTCAGTATGTTTTGTTTATGGCTTCCTCCTTTTCTTACTATTCTTTTTGTACTGGAAAAGGTCCTTGACCATACGCCCTTAAAGGAGCAGACGCTCTCTGTCCACATACCCTTACATATACAACTGCAGGAGGCTAATGTTCCTACTCTGATAAAAGATGCTATGGAATTTTCAGAGGTTTTAAAATGAAGGTTTTGGGCTTACACCCCATCTTAATGGTCCATCTGCCAGTAATACACTGTTCTGTCAAGATCAGGGTGTCTTTTGCCATACTTTGAAGGCAGTTTCTCCAAAGCTTCAGAGAATTGTGAGGAAAACAAGCTCTTAACAATGTTTAGACCACGTTCTTGTGTTTAGTATCATTTCTGGTTTGTCCTTGCTGTAGCTGGAAGAACTGAGGCAGAGGGTGAAAGAATTGGAAGACAAGGAGAAAAAGGAGAGTAAAAAGATGGCTGATGAAGATGCTCTCCGCAAGATTCGAGCAGTGGAGGAACAAATTGAGTATTTACAGAAGAAACTAGCCATGGCTAAGCAGGTGAGAAGTTTGACAAGTTCTGTCTTGGCTGGAGCACCTGGGAAGGAATTGCCTTCAGGCTGCAGCCAGGAAAATTACCTAACAGAAGGAATTTCTGTCTCTGTATGTGGCAGAGATGTGAGTTTTGTCCCTGTTTTATCAAAGGGAAAAAACCCAACCAGCCAAAAACCGACCTCAAACAAAGCGCCCCCCCCCGGGGTGTTGTGAAGTTCATGATGGGGATGGTGGGAAATGTTTACTTGTTTGTGGCCTAGGTGAAGAGCACACAGGAGAGATGGCTGGATTGGGGGGGAGGCTGCAGTTTCTTCTTAAAAGTAGTATCTGCACAGTTCATACAGTTGTGTGTGGTACCATGGCATGCCTACGAAGGAAGGGCTTAATCTAATGGTGAGAGCAAGACCACCTGAGTAGGGAAGAGGCAAGCCAGTGACTTGACATGTACTTTTTTAGAATTCAGATTCTTTTCTTTGTAGTATAGAACTGATCTGTCTTGTCATTTTACTCCTTTAATGTTCAAGTGGCCTAAGTGAGTTTAAGGGGCTTGGCAGCCTGTTAGTAGGAAGCTGTTGAGTTGTCTGCACATAGAATTCTCGGCCTAGTGTATGAGACAGCTATTCAGCTAGCTGCCTGAAGCTGGGAGGTGGTTTCAGCCCACCTCTGGCAACAACTGTGCCACAGCCAGTTTTGCCAGCAGACAAGCTGCAGTCTGCAAATGCTTGTGGAGATGACTGTCTCTTTTCTACATCTTGTAATTCAGGGCAATTCTGTGTTGGTGCAGACCTCTAGGGAACACTTTTTTCTGGTTGCTGGGAAGATACTGTTCTCTGATACTGAGGCACCTTCTTTTATCTGTGCTGGGTTTGGTGTTTCTAAGTAAAATGCTCAGGGCCATTGTAGGTGGTATGGTTTTGCCAGAGCCTCTGATTCTTTTCCAGGAGGAGGAGGCTCTGCTGTCAGAAATGGATGTCACAGGCCAAGCCTTTGAAGACATGCAGGAGCAGAACATCCGCCTGATGCAGCAGCTGCGGGAGAAGGATGATGCCAACTTCAAGCTGATGTCAGAACGCATCAAATCCAATCAGATCCACAAGCTGCTGAAAGAGGAGAAGGAGGAGCTGGCAGACCAAGTTTTGACACTGAAGACACAGGTAACCCAGGAGAAGCAAGAAGGACAACAGAACGGATGGGAAAATGTGGAGGTGTTGTGGTTTAACTCTGGTCAGAAGCTGAGCTCCAAACAGCCGCTTGCTTGCTTCCCCACAGCAGGATGGGGGAGAAAAGCAGAAAGTCAAAAGTGAGAAAAACTGGTAGGTTGAGAGAAAGATAGTTCAGTAGTTACAGGAAAGCTGTGTGCACAAGCCAAGGAAAACAAGGAATTCATTTGCTCCTTCCCACCAGCAGGTGGGTGTTCAGCCATCTTCAGGAAAGCCAGGGCTCCATCATGCATACTGGTTAATTGGGAACACAAACACCGTAACTCTGAACACTCCCCTGCTTCCTCCTTTCCTCCAGCTTTTATTGCTGAGATGACATCATATGGTACAGAATATCCCTTTGGTCATTTGGGGTCAGCTGTCCCAGCTGTGTCCCATCCCAGCTTCTTGTGTACCCTCAGCCTACACACTGGCAGGCAGTATGAGACACAGAAGGTCTTGATGCAGTGTAAGTACTGTTCAGCAGTAGCTAAAATAGTAGTGTGTTATTGATGCTATTTGATCCCTAATCCAAAATACAGCACCGTATGAGCTGCTATGAAGAGAATTAACTGTGTGCTTGCCAAAATCAGTACAGGAGGGAACGTTACCCTAATCAGTACAGGTATGCTGTATCAGACTTAAAATGTCCTGCAGGCTGATTGCTGTAGAGAGCAGGAGGGAGAAGGAAAGTAGGAAGCAATTTTCCTGTTGTAATGGTACTTCTGCATATATATTCTGCCATCCTTGGAACCAAGGTGGAACTGTTCACTGCCTTGCAGCAGTTCTCTAAGCCACCCTCCAAAAAGTGAGACATCTTTGTTGCAAGTATTTGCCAAGTTTTAAGGTGTTCACTGGAGAGGTCTGGATACAGCTCTTAAACTGCTAATGTTCATGGAGAAAAAGGCAAGCTGAAGAGGTACTCATTGGTGACAGGGAGGCAGAGTTAATTTTAGGATGCAGCTTTAATGACAACTCTGAAGACTTGCAGAGCGTGTATTTCAGTCCTTCTGTACCTCCTCTCCCTTTCCAAGGTGGATGCCCAGCTGCAGGTTGTACGTAAGCTGGAGGAAAAGGAGCACCTACTGCAAAGCAGTATTGGAACAGGCGAGAAGGAACTAGGTCTCCGAACCCAGGCCCTGGAAATGAACAAACGCAAGGTGAGCGAGTGCTTGATTTCATCTTGGATTCTAAAATGGAGTTGTTGTCTTATGGGAAGCATAGAAGGATCCTAGCTCTCACTGGTATTATGGAACCAGATATTCCCTGATTTTGGACAAGCATACCAGAAGGCTGAGGACTCCTGAAGAGCGTTCTGATTGAAAAATTGTAGACTCCACTGAGGAGTGGGTCATAGGTGTTTCTGTGGAAGTATGATTAGAGACCTGAAGTGAGGTGCCTTTATAGGAAACCAGTTGTGAAAGAAGAGGCAGCAGCCAGGTGAAGTTAACTGGGGTCAAAGCTTTTACAGAAAATATGGGGTAAAAGGAAAATATGGCTGGGGAATGTTAAAACCTTTAACAAATGTCCTAAGATCAGTGAAGTAGGTCTGTAATGAGGCAAGTAAGGCTAAGTCTCATGGTGGTTGCTGCCTTTGTTGTTAGATTTTTAGAAGAAATGCAGGAATGACGTTAAAACAGAAAGGAAAGCAGAAATATCACTGAAGAGGAGATGGGGGAATTCAGCACAATCATTTGTGCTTAATATCGGAATCTGTGGTATTGAGGGAACTTGACTAGTAGATTCATTGATGCAGGGACAGTTAAAAAGTGATAGGAAAACTGGTGAAGAGAGAAAATGATCAAAAAATAAACACTTATCTTGCAGTTCTGTCTAGTTAGCTATAGAAGTGCCTGTAAATTTAGTAGAGAAAATGTAGCAGGTGGAAGGTTGGAAATAAAGGCTAAAAATTCTCCTTGAGTAAGAGGAGAATCGTGTGGTCATTAGTATTTTTCTAAATGACATGCATTACAGTTTGATGGGTTGGCTCTACTGAAGAGGAATGTTGAAGCTAAATGATTAGAACTTGTTAATAAGCTGTTTTGCTGTTGAAGTAATGTTTAGTAAGTAATTTCAGTTATTCTATTTGGAACTACCAAAATTGGATAGAAAAAAATAGATCTCCAGCAGCCTGAGGAGTATTCTGTGAGCAGTCTTGAATTGCCAGGCTGAGGGTCTAGAAATCACTAAAGCTCTCTTTCCATGTTTCGTATTTCTCTCCTGGTTTTCTTTTTCAGGCTATGGATGCAGCCCAGCTTGCAGATGATCTGAAAGCACAGCTAGAGCTGGCTCAGAAGAAGTTACATGACTTCCAGGATGAGATTGTGGAAAACAGAGTAACTAGAGAGAAAGAGATGTTCAACTTCAAAAGGGCTGAGGTACGTACCTCACTCACAGTCCTTCAGTATTTGTCTGCTCTGGTGTCTGTCTCCTTGTGCATTGAACTTCGACCGGGTTTCAACTACAGTACTCTTTTTGGGGTCCAGTTTCACTTTGAATTCAGCTTCATCAGGTCTTGGCTTTTTCAGGTTTTGTCCACTGACAGTACATGTGACACCAGATGATCATGTAATCTGTCATAAGTCTGTTGGACTTCTGGGAATGAAAGTACAGGTGGGGTGACTTAGCCAGGTGCACTGTTGGCCAAGTACTAGTTCTCTTTGATGAAGAAACTGTGCCAGAGAATATACAGCTTATTTACTTGGTCTCTTGTTTTTATGCAGGAAGATATTTCTAGATTACGCAGGAAACTGGAGACCACTAAGAAGCCTGATATGGTTCCCAATTGTGATGAGATATTGATGGAAGAAATCAAGGATTACAAGGTGAGTAGCTGTCGCTGTCAACTTCCCTCTTTAACTCTAGTCAAAAGGCTGTGTAGTCATGTTTTCAGTATTTGACGTCTTTGTTTTATGTATTCTGGTATTGAAGAAACCACCTCCTCCTCCTGAGGAATGGAAGGAACTTCATTTTCAGTCCTCTTTTAACATACTTAGTGTAATGCAGTAGGCCCTCACTGTCATGTTTCTGTCTTGCAGGCCCGCCTGACTTGCCCGTGCTGTAACATGCGCAAAAAGGATGCTGTGCTTACAAAGTGCTTTCACGTCTTCTGTTTTGAGTGCGTGAAAACACGTTATGACACCCGGCAGCGTAAGTGCCCCAAGTGTAATGCTGCGTTTGGTGCCAACGACTTCCACAGGATCTACATCGGTTGATTGTTTCCACTGGAGTGACGGAAAGTTGCCTCTTAGGCTGACCACCCAGTCTCCCTCACTTTCTGTGACTGTCACCTTTGAGGCAGTCAATGCTCCTGTCAGCTGATCAGCTGTCTGTTATGGGAAGCGTGGCTGGGGTATGAAAAGAAACAGATTCTGGATCTCAGTTCCATTTTTGTCCCTTTTCTTTTATTCTTGCCCTCAGTTTTTGTAGATTCTTTGTTCCTGAGAGGCCGTTTCTTATCCATCACTTTGAAACTGTCAGATTGGGAACATCTAACTGAAGTCCTGCCTGGATGGGATGGAAGCTGTCTGTGATGCAGCAGAAATAAATAAGGCTTTTTTTGAAGGAGTTAGCTTTGGATGTAAATTACTAAATCCCATCAAGGTATGGTGATGTTTCTGAGTGTCAATAGTTTTCCCAGTTAAAGGGCCATATAATCAATAAACAAGTGCATCTCTAGACTTCGGTGGGGTGACTCCTTAGACATGTATCTTGCTGAGTCAGGGCAAGGATCTGTGAAGGCTGGTGCATTAGTAAACATCCTCCCTACCCCCATAAGCAAACACATACTTCAGTATCCAGAAGAGGAGAAAGATAAGACATTCGACAATCTTTCCACTAATGAACATTGGTTGATATGGACACACCTCCCTAGGTTGAGGCATTGCTGTCATTGTCCTTACTTTGCAGAAAAGAATTTGTAGGGATTACTTTGTTGCAACTTTGCCACAAAGATTATTCTTGTAATGCACAAAATCTAATAAAAGCTGTTATCTGGGTTATTTTTCTGCTTTTCTTGCAGTTGGTAGTATCTGCCTGTGCTCTTGTTCTTTGTCCAGTTACTGGAAACATTTTTCACAAGCTTTAAACTTCTGAAGTAGAGGGATTAATTTCTTTCCTCTGCTTTCAAGAAACAGTTAACTGAAACAACCTTTGTCCTTTTGGCTGTATTTTCACTACCTTATTCCTCACACAACAGAAGGGCCAAGATGCTGGATTATTTACGCAGTCATTTTGTCATGGCCGCTGGGAATTCTGTGAAAGGACGTGGCACAGGTTATAGTCTCTGTGCTCCTTGTACTGCAAGGCTGTATTTGAAGTCTGTGCCTAAAATTAAAATGCAAAGTCATTTATTTGCAGCGTTCCTTCACAGGGCATAACGTTTTCCCTGTAAACTTAATTTTTCTGGGAAGGTGCAACTGTCAGAGGTTTGCTTCCTCTGTGTTCCTTCCACAAATCTTAAAATCTGTGTTGCCTTCCTGTGTTCGCTTTAGGAAATAATACAAACAATAGTGAAGTTGAAAGCAATTGGTCACAGACTGTGTTATGATACTCATTTTTGTTTTTATCTTTCTGAAAACATGAATTAAACCTTGTAGATGATTGTGAATCTTGAAAAGTGAGAAGGGACATGTGACCCTGTCTCTGCAAGGGGAAGCTGCGATGCAGAGAGTTTGTGGTATGGCCCAAGTTCAGTTACAGCATGTGTAGAAGAAATGAAAGCAGAACTTGCTTTCACTGCGAGTTGCTCCCTGGATTATGGTTTGTGATGTCAAGGTGGAGATACGGTGTGTTAGGAATACTAATGCAGATGGTAAATTTTTTGGTACAAATGCTCACTCATCCCAACCAGGACCTGGGTCACCAGCAAAAATTGTCTGGATCTTCAGACAGCTTTGCTGTAACAGCAGACTACTTTGAGAGCTGTGAACAACAATCCGAATTAAACAGTCCTGGTAGAAGTGCAGAGCCCCTTTTGCCTTTCCCAGTCATTAAGTAACATCCCTGTTCTACTGAAAATCAGGCTGGGGACTTCTGTGTGTGTGTTGGCAGTCTTGGGTTCACTGTGGTCACAGTAGGAAATAAAGCAGTTGAATTGTTTCAGGGATGAGGTTTGGAAACTTTTTTCTTGCATTTACCCAAAGAAATGTATTTTCTTTTTTTAAAATAATTTTTCATTTTAAGCTCAGTAAGTCCTTGCAGCTCATTTTAGAAGTGACTAAATTTTTCTCTGCTTACAAGTTAAAAATCGGGAAACAGTGAAAATCTTAGGTGTTCTCTTTGGACTTGCCAGAACGAATGGAAATAATTAAAAGTTTATGAAGACTAGAAGTATTTTGGGGTAAAAGAAGGGAAGGGGTGATAGATATTCTTTATCAAAAATCTGTTTAAATTCAGTGTCAGAGTAATTAAGTGTAAACAATTAAGCTCTATCTACAGTCTTCAGTGCATCATCATAGCCAATCCTGCACCCACTTAACTCGTCTATAGGCATTGAGATGTGATACTCCCCATCCCACAGAAGCTATGGCAATCTTTTTTTCTGTCTCCTATGGGATCAAGATGGAACAGTAGTTGAGTAAGAAAATAATATGCCAACATATGTCTTTGTTGGATAACAATAACTTCGACCTTTTCCCAAAAGGCTTCTAGTTGGTGCTGCAGTAATTAGGAGCAATCCCTCTTCTGTGTTTGACATGGAAATAGCCAATACAGATTTTTGCTTGATTATTAGATGGCTTACTATTTTTTTTTTAAATGAAGAGTGATTTGTTGAAAGATCGGATGTTTGGATTGGAATTTTAAACTAAAACATACATTTTTAAGATATCATTAGGATTTTTGATTACTTAAAAAACCTACTCTTTCTAGGCTTATGCACTTAGAGATATGGACATAACAAATGATAAACATACTGATAAAATTGGGTTGAAATATTTTTTTTTTACTAATGTTTATGTCTTCATAAGGGAAAGAGCAGTGTTCATCTGTTCTAACCAAATGATGTTCGAGGTTGTAAGGTATTGGCTGCTACACAAATAAAAAGCTCTTCCTGAACCACTGATTATCTAAATGAGGGAGGGAGGGTAACAGAAGGCAACCCAAGCAATCTTAAGGCCTGGCCCCCAGTCGCATGGCTGGCTGGGAGCAGGGAAAGAAGTGACGTCCTATCTGATGTGTGGGGCTCTGGATCCCACCTTCCTATGTCCTAACTACTGTTTCCTGAGTTACTGACTATTGAAAGAAGCATTAGTCTGGCTATCACTGCTATCAGCTTTTCCTTTCCAAGTGGTTTTTCTAAGGTTAAAGGTGCAGAAAGGTAGAATGCCTTCGTCAGCCCCCAAAATACACTTTCAAATGTGCCTGCAGCCTTTAAACCATGCCTGGTGAAAACATTACCCCTGGCAACACTGATGCAGGTGGCTGGAGATACAGGGAGGGTAAAAATTACTTCGGTGACCCACCTGGGAGACCAGAGTTGATTCTGACAGCATTACAAATGTTCTTTTCCTCTGTAATATGTGATGTGTTGGGAAGTGGTGTTTAAAAATCCATAGAAATCCTGTTTAAAATAACAGAGTCAGTTGGGTTGATGCAGTATTTATTCAGATGCTGAACGGCTTACCCTTCCTTCCCCTCTACTCATCATCCCCGTGCGAGGGAGCGCCACTCAGTACATTGCCTTTGGAAGCAGAACTCTCATTCTCCCTCACAGCGAGCCCTGGTCCACAGGGAGGCTTTGGTGACTCCCTTTGACTTTGGTGGGAGCTTGGTGTCAGAATAAATCACGGACCAGAGCCCCTTTATGTCACACTGGCTGTGAGAAAGAACCTTACTGTCAACTGAAGACACAATATTCAAGGAGTAGTTTCACATTGGTAAATACTCCGCCTTTGGTGGTAAATACCAATTTACAGTACTGCCACTCCTCCCTTCCCCTCATCCTTGCTCTGTGCCATCGTGACCCATCCTGTCACATCTGCCAGTGCAGCTGTTTGCGTGGCTTCTCTCTGGGTCGGAGTGGAAGCCGAACCTAGGCTCCGAAGCAGAGAGAGGTGGTGGTTTGTTTTTTGACAAGTTATTTTTAAGCTGGGCGAGTTTATCGCAGTCACAGAGCAGCCACTCCTGCATTTGTGCTGACAGAGCTGAGGGAAAGGTGTGTACTGGGATTGCCACCAAGAATTTGTCTTGTGAAACCACGGCCTGTGCCAGGAGGGAAGGGATTGCCAACACAGAACCAGCACCTGGTGTAATGAGGCAACCATAAGGAACCTTGGCATGAACAGAGACTATACCCATAGGTATCACAACAAAAACATACCAACAAGGAACATGCTTCCAATGAGCAGTTTAAATTTCCTTTTTTTTTTTTCTTCTTTTTTTTATTTTAAACTAATGCACAGAAGGGGTTAAAAAAGTGGGAACCTCACTGTACTGTCAAGCAGAGGAACCAGGAACTCTCGCTGTTCAGATGTTCCTTGTTTCTCCAGTCCCTTTAGGAATGGCTGATGTTTGCCAGCAGAACGAGAAACTTGTTAGGAAAGGAGGAGGACTCGGGAGGGTGGCAGTGGCTGTGGGCTGCTGCAATTCTGCTCTCATGAAGAGCATATTGCCTGCTTTATTGTCTCACCTCTTTCTGGCATTACAAAAGTGTGTTACAAATTTTACAGAGGCAGGGGAAAAAGGAATAAAAGGGGAAAGGGCCCAAGTATGCTGGCCTAGGGGTCTGCAGTCCTGTTTGTCCTCTGATATTCTTCCAGCTCTGACTTCCTGTCCATGGCGAGTTGCAGCTCCTGCTTGATGATTTCAATCTGCTTCTCCAGCTCCGTAAGCTCTTGCATCACTGAGGTTCTAGCAATATTGAGGGACTCTGCTTTCCCATTGGTTGTTAGAGAAGCTGGAGTCTCTCTCCTCAACTGTGGCCGGGGGATGTCTTGGAGCATCACCTCATTTTGCTCTTCGTCAGTGCAGACATACTTTTTCCGGTGACAGTTGCCCAGACTGGCTGTATTCCACACAGCATGCTGGCTGTTCCCTACATGGGACCTGAACAGAGATGTGAGAGTTAATATGAAATCAGAGCCTGCTCGTGTGTGTATGAGCCCTCCCCTGTGAGCCATCCTACTGGAAAAATACGAGGTTCCTGATATGAACTGCATAGAAATATTATTCCTTTATCCTTGGAATTATTTTTTCGAGAAGCACAAATCATGAATGAAATGGCCAAATTTTTGTGATTAAATTAGAGACTAGAACAGAGTCCTAAAATTAATCTTTCCCAAAATTTTTTTTCTGTTAGTTACGAAATTACAGTTCTCTCAACTCCAGCTCAGGAAGATGTGAGTCTTCCTCCAAAGCTTTCTGAAAGCTTTTGCAGTTGCAATGTACTAAGTTCGTTAGAGCATTAGTCCTTTGTGTGTCAGTACTCTGTGCTAGCTTGGGCATTTGCTCCCGAGGAGGAGGAAAGAGGGTGCCTAGAGTTGGTGTGGAGAGATGAAGGGGAAAGTGCACCCTTTGGACTTGAAGGCATGTTGAGTAGCTGCTTGCATTTTGGGGGATGGACACCATGCTCTGGTGTATCTGCACCTTGCAGTGTACAGACATCAGCTTCCTGACGGAACAAACAGAATTTGGAGTTTTCATGTTGCGGGAGAAATTCCCATTTGGGAACTTCTTCAAATGTTTCACTTTTCTTGCAGAAAAGTCTTTCCAAAATACTTCGATTCCAGAGAATCTTTTCCCTCTTTCTTGGGAACTTCACTCTGCAGCCCTCCCAAATCAGGGTATTTCCCAGGGTTTCTTCCCAAATGGAGGAGCACCCTGTGGCCTCTACTATTCCAATTGGAACATAAGGAAGCGCAGTTTGCTGTTGTGGGAGAGGAGCTTGGCTTTCCTACCTGCTTTACCTTTTTGGATAGATCTGTGTGCACCCATTTTATAAACTGAGGTTGAAACTCTGAAGTAGTTGCTCTTACAACTGCTCCGTCATAGAGGTCTTCTGTGAGTGTCCTTGGACAAAATACCTATTAGTATGAGCTATCAATCAGCAGTTAGGGAAGAGGATTAACATTTCAGGATCAGAATTGCTGAAAACAGTTGGTTTCAGGAGGAGTCCAGGTGTGGGAGTAGATACTTTTCTCACCTGCCTGCAGAGAAGGAAGTTGGAAAGTGGAAATTTGTTTAGAGCAGGTGGTGATTGAGAGTGCTTTCAAAAAGATGGGATGGCAGAGGGGGAGGAAGGGGAGGCGTTAGGCAGGAGAGGGAGCCCCAGCCTGGATCACGCTCTGGAGGGCTCAGGGAACCTGTGAGGACGTGTATATAGGGTAGTTTATTTTTGCGTAGATCAGAGATTTTATTCTATTTCAAAATAAAACACAAGAATATTCTCAACTCTTGTGTTAAACTAGATAGATGTGTGTTTTGTGATGCAATTATCTTAATCCCCTGAAGAGATGAAAACAAACAAGTACCATTAAGCATTTTTCAGACAGGAAATAGGATTAGCCTGGGCAAGTAGAAACTGGCAAAGCATTTACAGTGCCAAGAGCAGAAGGCCATGACACTGCATTGCCACGCAGTGGTTTAGACAAAAGGTAATCTAGCAAAGAACGGAACTACTGGCAAGGGGCTGTGGTGCCCGAAGCTGCCTCCCTGCTGTGTCACTCTGCAAAGCCCAGGGTTCTGGTCACCCAGTGCGACCAACTTGCCTTGGAGTAGAAGTACATGTCTCAGAGAGGCTGCAGCCCTTAGTTCTGTAAATCCCAGAATCACAGAATGGTTTGGGTTGGAAGGGACCTCAAAGCCCACCTATTTCCAACCCCCCTGCCATGGGCAGGGACACCCTCCAACAGGCCAGGTTGCCCAAAGCCCCATCTAGCTCAGCCTATTTCTCAGGGTCGTATCATTAATTCATTATTTCTGCTACACTTTTCTTTCCTCTCACACATCAAAACACAGTTTTTTGATAAGTGTTCGTAACTGACATTACTTCTGCTGCTGCTGGTGGTGGCGCTTCTGTCTGGGGGTCTGGGCAGGTGGTTTTAACAAAGGCCAGAGTTCACAGTTACTACTTGTCGTTTTGACAAGTAAATCAAGCGCTTCACAATTTGGCCACTGATACCAAGCAGCTATCCTAGTTTTTGGAAAGTTACAACCTGAATAAAACAGTGGATTTTCTTCCCTGAGGAAAACAGCAGTAGCCTAATACAAATTCTTTCCACCTCTTTTCAGTATCTTGGTACTTTTAATAATTCCACAGTCCCCAGCAGGAATAAAATAATTTGAGAGCCATGGGTCGTACCTTGCCACATCAGTATTCGTGACAAGCTGGACACCACGTTACTAGGTGTTAAATTCACCATAAATCTGTGCGAACAGCAGCTCAGACCATGAGAGGAGAAAGGATGGTGGGTGGGTGTGCATGCACATGGTCTGGATGCTGTGCAGGCACAAGTCTTTGGGCAGCAGAACATCTTCACTCCCAATACAATTTGTGTCATTCTTTTTCTAAGCCATTCTCTGTGGGGCGTATGGCCATCTCCTTGTGTTACAAAATTTTTGCACTGCTCAGTATCTGGCAAATAATTCAACTGGTGCTTTTTGTATCATCAGAGACACAGAGAGCCCCCACCACTGGAAGACTCTCCCTCTGGCTGAGTTGGTGCCTCAGGCTGTGGGAGTGTGACTGCTACCGCCCAGCAAGAAGGGTGTAGGAGGAGGAAAAATTTTCCACCAGTCAGGTTTTGTACTGCTGTTCAAAGATCAAAAGCAACGAGTTGCTGTGTACAAGGAGGTGCCACACTATGGGGTTTTGTGGGGCAGAAAGATGAAGGAATGATCAGAGGGAATTAACTTGCATATGCTTTTATATACTTGTTTGTATATAGGCAGTCTAGAAGCTTATAGATGTTTACTTCTTACATTTGCTGCTGTTAGTGCAGGAATGACAAACCAATCACAACATGTATTAATATGTAAGGGTTTCAGTCATGGCGAGTACCTGGCAACAGCCTGGAAGGTATTTTTTTCTATGGTCTGTGGCTCATCAGTAGAAAAGCAATACTGCTGCCTGTGTGTTTAAAAAGCATACTAATCGTTTTGAGTTACTGAGCAAATTATAGTTTTAATAAAATGCCTTGTGTTCCTGGTAGCTATAGGTAAGATTGTCTCCTCTTCAGAAGACATAGGCTATGAAAACAAGGCAAGGTTGTCACCCACTTCTTGTCTCCAACAGGAGCTGTTTGAGACAAAGCTTTCTGAAAGGACTGCGTTTTCCTCTTCTCACCTTTCTTATCTCATTCTAAAATAAGAAAGCTGAAAAGTTTCTAACAAATATACTGCCTGACCTCTCAGTCACTGTAAAGCTATCTCACAGGGCCCTAGTTATCTACTAGTGCTTTAGTATGTGAGTAATTAATTACCTAAAAACAAGGGCAGCAGACTTAAAAACTGCAAAGCCTGTCTTTAGAACAGGGGTGCTTTTATTGGCTGTATGCAAAATAATGGAAGAACAAAATTTCTAGATTTAATACTAGAATTTCTTGAATTTCTGTCTCCATGCCTTGTCAACTCTATCTTGTTTCCTTTATTTTGGTTCTATTATCTTTAGGGTGTATTAGATCCATAAGCAGATATCCAGACAGAGCATATTTAATTAATATTTTTGTAGTTTGTGTTTTAAGGCATGCAAGATTTCCTACCTCTTTTCTACTCGTTTTTTCTTAGGCTGGCGTTTGTCCTCAATAAATGAACTGTTCAGAGCACGATGTAATCTCTAGCGGGAAAAGAAGGAAATAAATTAGTAAAAGCAAGATTAAGAACAGCTCCATAAATAGGTAAACAATTTGGGCTTTGTGTGGTAGACTTGAGCATAAATTATTTTGCACGTTCAAGGATACAAGCAATGCCTATGCTTTGTCATTACAACAGATTTATTTACCCATGGTTTCCCAAGGAAGGGCAATCTGAAATGTTGATAAGTAGTTTGCAAACAATCCTTGGTGTTAAAATTCCTCAGAAAAAAAGTGGAATCTTGGCAAACTTTGTTATTTTCTGAAAGATCTTTTTCACTGTGCTGCTTTAAATCAATAGAAGCTCTTCCTTTTTGTACTTTTTTCTGCAAATAACCTCTTCCTTTAGACCAAACATCTAGAGAAGTTTTCTTCCATTATTTTCCCTAGAATAATGAAGGAGGTTACCCAGCACCTCCTGCATGCACCGGAAGTTTGGGAACCTGTAATAGTGACATAAAATGTTCTGGTTAGCCAGTTCAGGATAAGAACACTGTTGCTTCTGGTGTACAAAATAGTTGTGAGGCTACAAGTGCAAATGGGAAGGTCCCTTCTGTAGGCTTTGCAACTACAAATATTTGAACGTTTTTTTTTCTGCTATGCTTCTCCTTCCATCTAATAAATCCTTCAGATTCCAGAAGCTGCTGTCACCCTTCAAATGCTAATCACCAGTGCTCGTACAACCTTTTACACCTTGTTCTTTTCCAGACTTTCTTCATCAGCCACATGACTTTCACAGGGTTCCCTCTATACCTACCTGACTTGTATGGAGCCAGTATTTCATCTTGGATTTCTTCTTGATTCGTGGTAGGACCAGTCTGTACACGATGTGTTCCCCAATGGTAGTGAGAATGGACAAGCCAAACCCAATGCACAACATCACAAAGAGCCCAGAAAAATGTTTGATCCCCATTTGCAGTGTCTATGAATAAAATCAAAAGGGGAAGTTAATGAAGCAGGCTTAGTGTATTTTAACAGATTCTTCCGTTTTTCTCATCTGGAAATGTGGTCTGACTGAATACAGAGTGATGAAATACTGCAGAATAGTGTGGATACACAACAAAGCCTTTCTGTGCTGCAGAAAGCTCGGTGTTCAATCACAGCAAAGAACCTGTCATGGGAATGAGAATCAGCCAAAGCCCAGGGAATTTTTTTCCTCTTGCTGTTTCCCTAATGAGATTGTGTCGAACACATACGAGAATCCAGTATTTGTGGTGTCTTTGCATTTGTAAAAGCAAATACTGCTTGACAGAATGCAGTCAATGAACTGTAGAATAAATCCTTCATCAGCAGTGAGCTAAGACCCACTGTTCATATTTTCTGGGAATTGATAATTAACTTTCCCTTTTTGTGCTTTACCCTTGATGGAAGGTTCTGGAGAAAATGTCTTGAAGCAGTAGTGCAAACATGGCACCTCGGAAAACAGGAACACTCTCCCTTGTTCTGCTGACCCACCCTTTCCATGTAGATTAGGAAGCCTTTAATTAATTTGAATCTCTTATTGGTATTAATCACGTCCAAAGTCCAAAACACCATATACAGCAGCAATCTGTACCACAAACACCTGAAATCCAATGGGTGGGTCAGATTTGCATGTTATGTATAATCTCAGTGCCTTTCTTCTTATGACTCCATAACTCAGTTATGAGTTTATCAATAACTAAAAACTCTTACTAAGAATTGCTGCCCACAGATGACTTATGAAATATTTCCAAGAATACAAGTTTTACTTGTGCCATTCTATTAAAGAATGTTATTCCCCATGTCAGAAAGAGAAGGAACAGAAGATTGCTTGGGTAGGGCTGTGTATCAGGAGATAGTATCTGGGATGCTGTCACCTTGGATAACTGAGCTCTGTGTGCCTTCAGTTTGTTTCTAGTCTGGTGGGTGGGGGGTGGTGGTGATTGTGCTTTGTTATGACTATAGCTGTGTAATCCAGAAAAGAAACTGGATTTAGTTGAAAGATCACAGAAAGTTTGAAAAATCGTGTTAGGAGGTCATTTTAAGCCAAAGAGTTGATTAGTGATGAGGCCATTGAAGCTGAAGGCTTGAAAGTCCCTTTGTGTACTTTCGTGGGGTGATTGTGAACAGTACCTCTCCCAGTTTTCATATTGGATTTCTTGTCTTTAAAACACAATGATATGAGATAGCATATCGCAGATTTTTAACAAGAACAGAGCTTCAGCAATCTAGCAGAGTGAGAACTGTGCATGTACCGTACTGTGTACTGTGCAGCCGGGAAAGAAAAGTGGAAAACCACAATAGAGTGATTCTGGGGTAGAAGGGTGTCAAGAGTCTTGACACGAGGGTTTTCTGATGCTGAGTGCATCAGTTCAACCTAAAGGCAAAACTTCCCTCTCAGCACTGGAATTTGTCGTTGCAAAGAGCCTGCTGTCCCATACATTGTCCTTCCAGTTAGGGGAATGGGAAGTTGACACAAAAATCACAGCTGGTAATGCTTTAAACTGCTGAAAAACCAAAATGTTTGACTGGAGGCCTGTGTTACCCAGCCTGTTTCTTTTAATTACTAGTGAAGTCTAATTTTTAGCTCAGGTAGCATGAAAGCAGAATGAATGAAGTCCCACACCTGACCTTTTTCTCAGTTGTACTATTTCAATATTTTTGTATTAAAAATAACCTGGGGGAGGAAGTCTGTTGGTAACTTTTGTTATTTTCTACTCTGAAAACTCACCTAAAATCTATGCAGTAGGTATAAGCAATGACAATCAGACTAGGTGAGGTGAGCATCATGAGGAAATAAATCAGAAGAAGAGGCTGTATATGTAAATTACATATATTTAAGAATATACATATATTTTTATATATAACATATAAGACCTCCGCATGGCTCATCTCTGAATTCAGCACATACAAGTATCTGCAAGAAGCAAAAAGACTGCTATCTGTACTAGCTGAACACCTAAGTTAAGCGTGCTTTTGCTAATTCTCCAAGAAGCTTTAAGGCAAATCATTTGCTTCTCAAAAACAGATGTTCAAGGGCAAGTATGAAACAACTTCCTTAGATATGTAAAGTTAACAGTAGATATAAGATATAGATCGCATGAGAAATAGAATAATAATTAAAAAGGATTAGATTTGCTCAGTCATCTGAAGAACACACCTATCTATATACGGTCCCAGGCTACTGCTGTTTGATATCTTACAGAATAACAGTCTATGGGTGGGCATTGCCATAAACTCCCTTGGTGGCAGGAACCGGTGAACCAGCAGGGTGGAAGTGCTTTTGCTTAGCTACTTGAGAAGTAATGCAGAAGTCCCCCAAGGCAGGGGAGATCAGTAAGGTGGCCTAATCTGCTAGTGTTAGGCTACTGTATGGTAAGGAGCATTTATATTGCTCTGAGAATAGGAATTAGGTTTAATGGAATAAGATAAAACTCTAGTCATTCAAAATAATAACAAAAAAAGGAGACGCAGTGGCAACTGCAGTGGGGATTTCTGTATGCCAAGATGTCTCCTCCAGCCTGAGGTTGGTGTTTGCTGCCACTCCAGTACTGCTGCAGAGAGAACACTTGGCCAGTTCCTTCTGTGAAAAATAACTCCCTTGTCTTCAGTAAAACTGCTGTGATTTATGCTGATGAGGGTCTGGCTCACTGTCCTGTCAGCTCTGCAGAACAGTTTTCTACCTTCCCTGGAAAGAGGTGAAAGAAATTTCAGCACTGGCATCTCAGATGCATTTTTCACTTTTAATGGATAGCTTTTGAAATTGTCCCAAACAAGACATCTTTTCCTAGGAAAAGAAATGCCAAAACAAAGCATCAATAATATTTCATCTAGCAACAAAGAAGATAATGCATCGAAAGAGCCGCCTGATAAAGGCTGCATAGTAGAGGGAAATTTTTGAGACTAAATTAAGTGAGGAAACAAGGTAGCAGCGAAATAATTAGCACAGTGTGTCTTACAGTGTATGGAGTGATTATTTACAGCAGTATCAGCACATTTACATACCATTGTAAAAAGGCAATTTATCAGCTGTTCATAATTACTGTAGACACACACAGACACATGCATATTAAATAAAAAAGGAAACCATCTAATAGAGGCACCTCTCATTTTCACAGCTTCATGCTGACAGCTAAGACAGCAGCAAGCTCTACTACTTATTTTGTGGTTTGTGTATGTATTTGTAGGTGCATATATGGAATATACTTAGAAAGAACAGCAATAAACTGGATTCTCTGTATCCTCTCTGCTGAAGTGGTGGGGGTTAGGGGTGTATGTGTGTCAAGTCTTTGCTGGCAAGAGAAAACCAGCTGATGACTTTCTCCACTACACTATCTTATTTTCTTTATTTTTTTTGGTAAAGGAATAAAAGCCCATAACGTGGTGTATTCTCTATTAACCCAGGATAGAAATACTGCTCCAAATTTGTAATCATAAATTCAGGAGGTACCTCTCTGCATTTTAAAAGGAACTGAATTACGCCCATCCAGCGGTCCTGAAGCCACAAGCAACCATGGTCGGTCCTGTGATGATGTGCTACAGCTAATGGGTGCTCCGGACTATGCTGGCAACAGCCTCTGAATTATGGGCAACTTGCAAGTTGGGAAATCGGCAGTTTATGAAAACCAACAAAACCAACAAATACAAGCGGAGGTATCTGCCTTTTTGTATGTCCTTGCAGAGACTTTTCTGGTTTATCAACCCATATCTACAATTGCTACCTAAAAATTTCCGGCTGTCTCCTCTGTAGCTACATGCTTTTTCTTAGGGCCCTGAAGAGAAGGAAGTGGATGTGGAGAAAAGAGGTATTTGATATTTGTGTTCTCTTTGAAGGGGGGGAGCAGAGACAAAAAACAGCACTCAGTGGATTTCACGGGCAAAAATCCTGCTTCACCGAGAGGTTGTACTGAGAGCAGTGGATAAGCAATCAAATACGCCTGTGGGCCTGCTTTGACTCATCAGAAGCCTTTAGAAATTTTTGCGGCTACTTTGCAGGATGGAAGCACAGCACAGGTACTGATGCTGCATACTGCTGAGCCCAAACACTAAACAGGGTTATCATGTGTGTATTAGCTATAATAAGAAGCTATTCTTTTTGATAGCATTTTCCCTGCAAGGATTTTATCAAGCTTTGCTGAGATCAGGAAGTTAAATGTTGCAGCACCTCTGTGAAGGAGGAATTATCTCCAGCTTTACTAGGGATAAATGGATACGAAGAGCAGATTTCTAAACTCATTTAGGCATCTCAGTAGGTTTGCAAAATCCTACTGATTCTGATGCAGGTATTTAGGTAACTAAGCAGTATTACAACCTGTGCCTCTCCCCATATTGTGGCATTTCTTGTAGTTGCAGAGAGACTGTTACTTATTTATTTATTATTTGTTCTTATGCCTTTCTGTGCTTTCAAAGAAGTGGCAGCATTGAAGTAATATATATTTAATCCCTTTAGGGAGATTATCCTTAGCAAAGGCCTGTGACCACAGCTTTAGAGTTTCAAGTGCCAAATTTTAAGATACTGTAAATCATTGTCTCGCATTAGCAAGACAAGTTCCGTTCCCCTCTTGTTGTGAGGAGTTTTGCACAGATCTGGAAAAATACTCCCTTTTGTAATAAATCTTTGTCTTTCAACTCATCCACTTTCCGAGGCCTGTCCATAGTGGGAAGAAAAACAACACATATATCACCCAAATGAGGTACTGAGAAGATGTTTGCTTCCCTGATGTCACAGGCTGGAGAATTGCGAAGAACAGCTTTATCTCTTCAGATAGTGAAGCTGGGGTTTTTTCAGTTTCGATAGGTGAATCTAAATCTGTTACTTATTTCCAGAAGACTCTAAACACGCTTCTCCTGACTCCTGACAGACTCAATACTTACACACTCCTTTCTTCAGGACCATTGTAGAAATTATTTTTTTTCCCCAGGGCAAGTCCAGATGCCACTGCCTCTTCCCACATTGAGATGACCCCTTTACATCTGTCATTTTGTGACACTCTTCTTCATAACATTCCTGGTCATCCACCGGGCAAGGGCCAGCATTCCTCCCCAGACAGTATAAGTGCAGACTGAGCGAATCGTCTTGGAAGCAAAATCTTTGGTTTTGTTTTTGACGCACTGGTAACAAGGTACCGTGAAAGGTGACTGATGGGCAGCTTTTATTTATGAGCACCCAGCAGTTTGTTCCCCTTGTGGAGGGGTCTGCATGGCTTTCCCTTGACACCTGCAGTCACCAGAGACAAGCATATAAACCTCCACTTCAAGGTAATGGCTAGAAAACTGTTGAGTTGTCAGGTGATTGGTGTAACAAAGAAGGAAACTGACTTTTGACCTTTCAGGAGTCTAGGCAAAATGCAGAGCAGAAAGGCACAATTTGCTGGATGACAAGTGGATAAAATCATGGCAAGATGAACAAGGCACTGTCTGATTTTGTGTCACGGGTGATGCCAAAGCCAAAGATCTCCAATCAGGTACAAGCTGCAGCTGATGATAGAGTTTCAGCAAGTTCCTTCAAAGACTCCAGAGACGAGCTGTCAGCAGATCCCACCACTGACATGAGAAGATGAAAGGACCTTGTCTTTGCTGTGTGCCTGGTCTGAATCAGATGGAAGCCCATGGTCAGCGACTGATCCCCACCATTACCAGTGTGAACCTCTCCCTCAGGCACCAGCCTGCGGTGCATGGAACTATCCCTTTCCCATTGTCACCACCCGTGGAAAGTGGTGGGTCTGCAGTAACAGGGCATTTGGGGTGGCATCATTTGTGTGCTTGCATATATTGTTATTGTAATTGTCAGGTTAGATAGCATCTGTGTGAACCATCAGTAAGCTGTTAGTGTTAATAGTTGGGATATTGTTGTTTAACAGTATATAATTTTTCATACCATGTATTGGTTGTTACCTGACTGAACTGCCAGTCTCTAACTTCTAGAGCTTCAGTTATCCTACGACAACTGCAAATGAGGATATACAAGCCTTTCAAGTGAAACAGAAGACAGTTTCAACAATAACATTTTTTAGCTTAAATGCTGTGAAACACTCTGTATGCATAGTTAGCTTTGCCCAAAGCCTGACTACTCCCTGGACCAGGAAGGACCCTTTTCTTTCATACTATCCTGAGAAACTGTGATGTGCCAGCTCATCTCTCATACTCTGATCATTACTGCCTGATCTGAACAGCCAAAACCACTGCTAATTGGCAGGCAACTTGTCTGTTCAGGCTACCCACCTGCTTACGGCCATAGTGGCTTAGTGCCATAGCTGTTTTGCTACCATGAGCAGAAAGTTGCAAAGCTGCCAAGTCACTGTATTTAGGTTCCCAAAAATGGCACAGAAACAATCTGCAGATTCTCCTGAGCCTGGATGGAGCTAATGTGCTGGAGGGGAAAAGTCCTAGGAGCCTGGCTCCTGCTGAAGTGGCATTAATGAGAATTAACAGTAGGGCAGAGGAGAGGCTAAGTGTGTTGTATACAAATTGAAATAGAATGACACCGATCATATCCAGACTAAATATGCACAAATATGACTGCCAATCCCATCTCCCTCCTGAACTACGCTCTGCCCTAAGTAAGGACTTGGCAAATTTACAACAAAGAAATTCCCTTGAGACTGGAGTATGACAATTTTAAATCAAGAGTACTTAAGCAATATTGCTAGCAACTAGCAATCGGTATGAACAGCTACTGCTGTGAACAATTACTTGTGGTGGACAGGGTAAGACGCAATTCACTGCTGGAATTTGTTCCAAGCTGGAGTTAGCTGCATGCCCCATGAATGATCCAATGGGTGCTGGCCAGAGTAAGATGCCTTGGGCAAGTGCTTGTGCTGGAGAGGTTCATACAAAACAGTGGAGTTGAGCAGCGTGGCCAGGTGGACCTCTGCACTTTCAAACTCATCTTTATTTGGTTTCTCAGCTTGAGGAGTCTGCAAATTTTCCAGACCCTGTTTGAATCATGCCTTTCCAAGACAACTTTGTTTTCAAATGCAGCTTAGAATGAGCAAAGTGCTACCAGATAGAGATGGAAAGAGCTAGCAGTGAGTTCTGCCACAGGAAATACAATTTTCCAGTGTAAGATTAGAAAAAAATGATGAGTAGGAAAACAAATCTCAAAACAAATCTAAAGAAAAATTAAGATAGTGATCAGGAGTGGCTAGTGGATAAGAATCAGGTGCAGCCTAAAGAGGTAATGACAAAAAAGGAAGATGGATATTTCACCCATCGGAAGGCTACACTGTTCAGTATTTCAGCTACCTTTATTCCCATTTGTGCATCATTACTCTTGATCAACGGGTGCAACGTGTCACAGAAAAATATTTACAAAAAAGACATAGAAAAATACAAAGCCTTACTCTAGCTATCAAAAGCCAATTTCTGGGTCTTAGTTTGGTATATAATCCATGTGAATGACTACCCAGTTAGAAGCTGAGACGTTTTTGAAAATGAATTGTCTGCTTCTGTGTTGAACATTGTCCACCCTTCAGTGAATCTGTTGAATGTTACTTCGACTGACTGCAGGGAGTTAAGTAACAGAGATTCCTGGGCTGTACAGGAGTAAAGGATACAAACTGGCATATAGATAATACCAAGAATAATTCCCATGCTTCTTGACGTAATGATGTAAAGCTATGTTTTAAGAGAGTGTCCACGGAAATTGCAGCTTCTAAAATCTGCAAGTTCTTGGTCAAGAGAATGGATGAAGAGGAGGGGATGCTCATGGGAGATACAGCAAAAGTAGAATTCAGGAAAGTCTGGACTTAGCAGAGCTTACCCCACAATGGCACAGACCTACAAGTGGTCTTTTGTTTCTTCTCGCTTCTTCTGATTGCGTAAGGCCTTTGAGTATGTGAGGATTTGTTCAAAGACAAAGTCTTTGAGTGACTTTTCAGAGTCCTTCAGTTCAGTCACCTGAACCTGCTTGTTGGACCTTGGCCTCTGGAGAAAAACTCAGTTATGCATGCTGAGTTAGCACAGCTGAAGTCAAATAAGGATTGCAGTCAGATAACCGACTGGACCTGCCTTCCTTTCTGGCCATCACATAGAGGTTACACTCAAAAGATTGCATTACTTTGAAGTACAGCATGTCTTCCAGCTGTGACTCCATGCTTAAAACCTCTCTTAAAATCCCGTGCTTAAAACCTATTCAAAACTGAGAAAAAAGGAAATCCAAGGGACTATTCACATGACAAAATGAGAATATTTTTTTCATACTGGAGCAGCTTTCCCCCCGCCACCTCTCCCTTTGTTGGCAGGCCTTGAAGAATCTTTCAGTACTTAAACCATGTCACTGTTTTTTTCATGCCATGAACACCGGGAAGCTTAAGGCTTACCTGGAAACCAGTGACTCTCAGTTTTGTATCACTGAACATGAAGGAGCTAACGAA
The DNA here is from genome assembly GCA_013399095.1 of Psophia crepitans. Taxonomy (NCBI): domain Eukaryota; kingdom Metazoa; phylum Chordata; class Aves; order Gruiformes; family Psophiidae; genus Psophia; species Psophia crepitans. Next base: position 174,269 of record VWZZ01000888.1, on the reverse strand, counting down.
AACCTAGGAAAGTGAAGGAACTGAGTTTGCCTCAGAGCTGTGCAGGAAACTGTACAATCTTTTCTTGTATTTTTAAATTGCAAAGGGTTTTCAAAAGAGTAACTGTAAAAAGTACATGCTGCATATCAGATTTTTTTCTCTCCAGTTTGAATGCAAGGTTTATTCTCCTTTTGCTCATGTTTGCTTTCCTTCACAAAAAGACAAATCCAATTGGTTTTATAATATGTCTTCTGCAGTTTGCCCAGCCAGGGCTTATTTTCTCTATTACTGTATTTGATATGGCAGAAAAATAGCTTATGTTTCTAGAGACACTCTTGAGATGCTAAGGCTTAAAGCAGTGGTCTCTAAACCTTTTTTGATCGTGTATCCAGGGCTACCAGGACGATTAGAGGATGTGAACATCTTCCATATGAGGAAAGGCTGAGAGAGCTGGGGCTGTTTAGCCTGGAGAAGAGATGACTGAGAGGGGATCTCATCAATGCTTATTAATGCCTGAAGGGTGGGTGTCCAGAGGAAGGGGCCAGACTCCTCTCAGTGGTGCCCAGTGACAGGATGAGGGGCCATGGGCACAAACTGGAACACAGGAAGTTCCATTTCCATATGAGAAAAAAATTTACTGTGAAGGAGACGGAGCACTGGGACAGGCTGCCCCGAGAGGTTCTCTGTATCTTCTCTGGAGATACTCAAGACCTGTCTGGGTGCCATCCTGTGCAACCTGCTGGAGTGATCCTGCTCTAGCCAGGGGGTTGGACTAGATGATCTCCAGAGGTCCCTTCCAATCCCTACGCATCTGTGAATCTGTGAATCTGTAATCCCTATCAGTAATTTTTTGAGCATGCATCCCTGTATCTGTATACTCATATATAATTTACATACATATATATGTATGTATTCCTGAAGTTCTCGCATTTTATTTCTGCAACCCCGTGGATCATCTCAGGCACCCCCAGGGGTTGTGTATACCCCTCTCTAGAGATCACTGGCTTAAAGGAGCAAATATATACTCTGAGAGAAAAACAGTACTAAATAAACCCATGTTTTTTTTAACTGGAGGATGTTTAGAATTGGTTCTGTGTCTTAGCTACTTCTCTAAGATTACAGAGAAGACAGCCCTGGACACAGCTACTGGAGTAAGATTCTCATAACCAGACAAAGCTCCTTATGTCTCATCACTGGGGAATTACTAAGAAGGTAAGATTGTCTCTGCTGCAAGAGTTTTCAGTTTTAAGACAGTTGTGGTAATTAATACTATTACCGTTTGGTAATTTTCCTGAGGTTTAACTCAAGAGATTGTGTTAAAATGTAGAGTATCAAAAGGTCATTGAGTGAAGTGCTTGTCAGGAACAAATATGTCAGCTACATTAAAAAGAAAATTCCCCAGATACCTGTCCTGTTAGATGATAACATAACCTTCAGACAATCCAGATGAGAAATAGCAGTGAATACACACTTTTGTTTAAATGTGCTTCCTTGTGCTGAATTAATCACACAAAAAAGAAAAAATTGAACAAGTTGAATAAAAAATAAATTGAATTTTCTTCTATGAATGTGTGATGTTAAAATATAATTTATTTCATATTGACAAAATCTTAATGAAAAAGTTAAAAATGTAATAAAAGATGCAGAAATAATTCACCAATCTATGTATTAAAACAGTCAAAGGTTTTTTTGGTTTTTTTTTGTCTGATCTCTAAAACATGTTAGTTTTCTAGTGATTCAGTCAGCAGTCAGCATTTTGTAGACAAGATACTCAGGTGGCTGCTGAAGGGCAGCAGTCAGGACGCTGGGAAACTGAGCTTCTCTTTCAGAGGAGAATGGCCACGCTACCACTTTCCCAAAGAACATGGAGAGTTGGTCTGATATTTGGCTGAACACACTGAGAAGGAGATAGGATACTTCTAGCTACGTGTTTTGTACAACTGAGAACAGTAACCTACATCTTTTGGAACACTTTGAGATAAAATTGAATGCTTTAAGCTTCAGACATGCTGGATCTTGTGATTCCTCAGTATTTTCTCTCTTTTTTTATCTGACAGTCTAGGGAACTTGACAAAAAACTGTTATTCTGATAAGACGAGTCTTTTTCTCATAAATAATGGCCTACATCTTCAGTGGTCATGTGCTGGCATAACTCCTCTGATTCGATACCAGTGTAAGCTGAAATGCCTCACTAACATTTCTGTTGATAACAGAGTAGGTCATTGTAACCTCTGGAACCCACAGACATAGCTGAGAGCACTTTTGAGAAGGAGGAGTTCACATTTGGGCTGTGTATTCTGAGCTGTGTATACATTACTGTCCATTGCCTGAGAATAAGATAACGGGGGGTGTGAGAACAGGAGGACCATCCTTGAAACTTCCAAATGTATTTAATGAGAATGAGGTATGCTTAGATAAGATGTAGCAAAGGAATCGTGAATAGGGGAACACTTGTTAGCAAGGAGATACTCATCCTTGAGAGCCAAAAGTCAGCAGAAATTCCTCTAATTGGTATCCTTGGCGTGAACTGTCTCATTATAATATGAAAACCACACCTCCAGTGCTAAAAACTCCCCCTCCCCAGAGACAGACCCCTACTCACTGAACATGTGTAAGGAGTTTAGAAGGTATTGTGGTTTTAAATCGAAGCAAGCAGAGCTGACCAGTCGTAGTTTAGAAAGTGTGAACATGTACAGGTTCTGCTGATGAATGTGTGAACATGCATAAGTTGGGCTAATAAATGTAAACTCACTCTAACTCTCAGCATGAACGACAGGAGGAGTGATCTCCCGTGCACCCAGCGCTGCAATAAAGAATGGTGCTTTCTAAAACTCCAAAGCGAGTCTTAGAGAGTTCCTCTGCCAGATTTTACGGTAACACTACGATGTAAAACCATGGAGGTTTACTTCCATTTCCTGTAGTTCTACTTAGAGGTGAGACCTGCTTCTCTTCTGTTCTTGGTGTGATATCTTAGTGGACCGTTTCTAGACTGAAGTCCTATCTTTGGTATGAGTAGCTGACACCCATGTTAGGAAGCGGTCAGGGTTATACCTGAAATTTGGGATGTACTAAATTTCCACTCTCTCTTCTTCTTTTGCTCTTGTTGGTCTCTGTATTAGCTATGTTAGCTATCGCTCCCACGTGAGATGGCCAGAATCACTGACAGATCCTGTAGATGCTGATACACATAATTGAGTGGAATCAGATAAATTTGTTGTGCTGTGTGCCAGATCACTTTTTTTAATGCTACGTTACATGCCCCATTTATCTCCAGAAGTGCTCTCTGATACATTCACTGCATGCCTAACTTAGCAGCACAGTCTTACTAATGTTTGTCTGATGCTCTGGTCTGAATGCTGCTGGGCTTAGAGCGATCTCGCTTTTGAAGCCTAATGTTTCCCTCCAGATGCAGCCCATCTCTGTCATCAACTGCACACTGTGAATGAGGGGAATTAATTAGCAACTTGTGCAAATCCTCATTTGTGTGACCCAAGTTCATGGCTTACCTCTGTGACAGCAAAGCTTCTTTTCCCACATGGAACAACCTTGTACCATTTGTCATGTAGAACATCCATGAAACCGTGGGACTTGTACTGGCTGATCAGTTCAGAGATGTTTGAGGTAAGTGGAGAGTTGGGGGGAAGACCAATACCATATCCTAGAAGGAAAAACAGTACAATCATCTCTCGTTTGCTTTTCGCTAATGTTCATTTCTGCTATCAACTACCAGCGAGGCAGATCAAGTTGGCATTCTGTTTCAGCAAGCCAGTTCAAACCTGGATGCTGGCTTACCATGGACTGAGAATGCTGAGATGAGACTTTTTGCTGTGCAAAATAAAGTAGCCTAATACAAACAGGATATGCAAATTCAAAATTATTAAGGCCACAAAAGTAATATGTAAAATTGAAGGTTCCAGAACTTAAAATAGAGGTACAGACAGATGAATAAATCTGTCTCATCTCTAGAAACACAGCCTTTTGCACACCCTTGCCATGGGTTCTTCTTTTTTACCAATGCAAAAGGGCCTTAATGTCAAGTAAGCCATTCTGTGATCCCTTTACATTTTTAGATTAGTGGATGTGACTGTGGTGTCAGATGTGAGTTTCTTTTCTTCCTACATATTTTCTCATGAGAAGCTGCGTGCATGTAAATGTATATGGGAGTGGTCTGTATTGTCACACAGCAATTTAAAGCCCTGGGGCTATGCTTTCCGTGCAGTTCTGCTCTGGCAGTAACATGGACTTCCAGATAGTAATAAATACAGTTTTTAGCTACTGTGTGGTGTACCACGTGAAAGTGCTGGTAAAGGACTTAGTATAAGTGAAAGTGGATACAGTAATTCTAAATATGGTCTTTCAATTTGCAGAATCTGGGGTTTGGGTTTAGAAAAACAAATTCCATTCATGCATAGAAGACATGTGGTTGCATACAGAGATGTCCTGCCAATTGCCTGCAGGGACTGCTTTCTAGTCCACTTTGGACTTTTGTTTCTCCGTTCAGAATTCCCAATTTCAGACTGTCTCATTTAAAAAAAAAACCAAACAGGCCAACAAAAAACAACACAGGAACAAAGAAAAAAAGCCCCATAAATGTTCACGTGGTAAACCTGCCATCGCAGTGGCTTGCTTTTCAATGATGTGATGTGGTGATATGGGTACTTACAATGCAATAGTCCCTTTTGCTGCTGAATTTTGTACATTGTGCCTGCATTTCCATCTGAGTATATTTAATAACACTGAAGAAATGGTTTTAGAGAAGGCATAGCTAGTGTTCATGAATACCACATTTTCAGCATGTTTAAGTGTTTTGTAATTAGGTGGTATACAGTCCAGTTACGTAAAAACATATACTTTGAGGGTTATTTGTTTTTTCTGTATTGAAAATTGCTCTACTTGATTCGAAGCTGTGGAAGCTGATAGTTTACTTCAGTAGAGCTGACCTTTCCGAAATGGAAGATTTATCAGGTTGCACGTGCACATGCACAAATCCTGCTACAGCCTGAACAGCTCTCTGTGCACCTACCCTCCCCGATAACAAACAGAGAAGAAAATGGATTGCTTTCAGGCCTCTGGTGTGAATTCAAATGGGAGACACTGATGAGGTACAGCCAAAAGAAGTGTTCTACAAAACACCTAGCGCTGGTGACTTTTAGCTGAAATGATTAAAATGTTCAGTTTCCTCTGGCCTTCATTTAGCATATTGCCTTCTTCAATCAGGTTTGAACATTTCTGAAGGAGGTTGTTTTAATGTGCTGTGGGAGCAGCCAGAGTGATTGCCCTTGGAAGGAAGGAAAAAGGGAGCTTCAATCATTTTCATTGGCCATCTATCATGAAAGTGGTTCCTCAAATCTAATAGCTGCTAATGTGCTCACCCGTGCTGGAGGCAACTTCAGACAAGCCCTGCTTCCAGGCTGCCTTCCGATCTGTCCTTGCTAATACACCAGGGCTGCGGGAGGCTGCGTACCAGGGCAGGCTCCCTTCTTTAGCTTCAATTAGCTACAGATTCAGCAGGAGTCTTAAGCTGACCTTTACAATTGGAACAGTATTTATCTGCTTCAGATGAGAACGAAACTGTAGAACGGCATTTTGAACCTGTTCCACTGAGTTTTGAACACGTGTAATGAAAGCAAGCCTACAAAAAGCCTCATCTCAGGAACTACTTTATTTCACTGTAAGCAGTGAAATGGATGGTGCCATCTACTTGTTTGGAGACAGAATGTCTCAGCGCTTCAAAAAATTCCTATATAGATCGTGGCCACAGATGGCACAAGTGATCTATCTGAAAGTTCAAAAACCACGAAAATGGGTGAAACCTTGGTTCTGCTTAATCACCACGAATTTTACTGCAACCTTCAAGGGGTCCACAAGTTTCACCTGCATACTTCCATCGAGAATACCAAATCGCAATAAAGCAAATGCAACACAGGAGAAATAGCGCAGTATGTTGTAAAACTGATTATTACCTTCAATGGCAAAGGGTTTTCCCACAGTCAGAAGCTTGCAGTCGGCATCTATTGACACTTCATAATCTAAGAGCGCTTTATCCATGATGAAGGCATCGAGTTTCTCTGGATCATGCCTGCATTCAACATCAAAGTCAGAAACAGAATCACTTGACACTCTAAGACTCAGTGGTGCTCACTCAACATTTATCTATGCATTCTCTGGAAGATTACTGAATGAAAACAAGAGATCTGGGGCTGCTATTTTTAATGCAAAATTGATTTTTGTTTTGAAGAAAGGAATTGTGCATGAAATACAAACTTTGTGTGTCTAGAACAGAGCAGTGGGGGGTAGGACTTATTTTGCTCTCATGAAGTACTACTGATCTGAAAGATGGAAAATACTACAATATGTTTGTCCTGGTTCTGACAGGGACAGAGTTAATTTTTGTCCCACCAGTTGGTATTGTGCTGTGTTTTGGATTTGGGATGAGAATAATGTTCTAACACACTGGTGTTTTCAATTCTTGCCAAGCAGTTAAGGACTTTTCTGCTTCTCACAGCACCCCACCAGCAAGTAGGCTGGGAGTGCAGAAGAGGCTGGGAGTGGACACAAGCTAGGACAACTGACCAAAGGGATATTCCAGAAAATATGACATCATGCTCAGTATGTAACAGGGCAGTTGGCTGGGACACAGGACAGCTCAGGGCCTTGCAAAGCATCAACTTCAGGTGGTGAGAAATTGTGTTGTCCATCACTTGTTTGGTATATTCAATTATTTATTGTTGTTGTTATTAGTAGTATTATTTTCCTTTTCTGTCCTATTAAACTGTCTTTATCTCAACCAGTAAGTTGTTTGTGGTTTTTTTTTTTCCTTTTCAATTCTCTCCCCCATTCCATCGGGAGAGGGGCAGTCAGCGAATTGGGGCTGTTTTAGCCACTGGCTGGGTTAAACCACGACAGTACTAGACTTTGACTCAATTGAAAGGTAGCACAAAGCTTTATTGGGAAAAAAAACCAAAACAAAAACTAGTGCTGTCCTGATTTCTCATTAGTGCAAAAATGCAGGAGGATAACTCCTACAAAGGTGTTTCTCCTCCTTTCTCCTTGAATATGAGCTAAATTAATTTCCTTCACCAAGATCAGCTTTCTTCTATGTTCAGTCTTCATGAACAGAGAGGACTGAATTTTACTACTATAATCATTTATGAATAGCACGTTTGCATAAAATGATGATATAGAAGAACAGTTGCAGTGCCTGGTCTCATCTGACCCAGGGACTGCACCCTCCACTCTTGTCACTTTAGAGGTCCAGGTGTGTTCCTGATGTGAAGTTATATTACTTCATTGATTTCGATGGATTGATTCCAGTTTAACCCAAAAGAACTGCCATGTTTCTTAATTATCATCAGGATGGCTCTGGGAAAAATATGTAAACAGGAAACAACTTCTGGTGAAAAATTCTTAGGCCATCTGTTATGCAACTTCTATGTATAAAATGAATTAATTATTTCAGGCCTATTATCACCTCTCCTGTTTCCTGGTAGAGTGAAACAATTATATGACCCCAGATTGTCAGGCACAAATATCTCTGAAATGCAGTGATGCCATGATTCCCTAAAGCAAGAAGATTTGGTCTTTATTACTTTTTACCAGTCTAATGCTTCTTTTATTCATTTTAATGACAAATGCTTTAAAGTTTTTCTCCTCCCAGAATGCTGAAGATGCTGAGGGACCTCAATCACAACTTTTCCTTGGACTGATGTTTTTTTCTCAGTGTCTCTCACTGCCTGATGAAGGGCTCCCAAGCACAGAAACCTGCCAGGATTTGTACACTGCCCATGCTTGACAGCACCCTAGCAGTTAGTGTGAAGTGCTGATTCCCCTGGAAACACTCCAGCTGGTGCTACGCTAGCTTGCTCTCCAAGCATCACTCCTTCCAGGTGCTTACATGCTTCCTATCTGTCACGCTCCCTTCACTGACTGTTTCACAGGATAAGTGACACTGAGAGTGGGAAACCCACCACCACCTCACAGCTTGGCATTCTGGTCAAGGGCCCAGATCTGCTGTTGCATGCAGAGGCTTACTTTAGGTATGCTACTCCATCCGGGGTTGCAGGGACATTGTACCGTCGCATGTACTCATGCATCTCTGGGAAACTTTGCCTCACATAGTCCTCTGCGCTGCTTTCTCGCACGGTCCCAAACCGAAACCCTTGGGATGGGTGGTGGAGCTGAGGATATGAAATTACAGATTAGTAGAGTCATTTGCCTCCTTCACATCTGGTATCTTGGTCTTACGTGGGAACAATTTGTCAAAAATTCTCAGCATTCATAGACCTGCTTCTGATGTTTTCCTGCAGTCAGCTTTCCACATCACAGAAAAAGTTTGAGAAGTCTTACCTGGTGACTGATTAGGCTGTCTGTGTGCCCTCAGGATTTTCTTCAAATGTGAAAAACTTTTCCCTCAAGCCACCTTGAACCCCCAAATCTAGGTGTTTAGTTGCACTATTTGTCTTTAAACCAGTCAACGTTTCAGGCAGTGTCATGAGAAGCCTCTAGGTTTGCAAGGATCCACTTTCTGGGGCTCCAGGTAGCCAGCAAAGGACCCACAGACCTGATTCTTTTGGCAGTGTCTTTTATTGACTCCTTAAGGATGACATTTAGTCTTCTGCCAAAGGGTAGCACCGCCATTTCATTTCTAGAAGCCTGGACACTGTACAACAGACCACTGCTGTCTTTGCTGCCACTTTCTGCAGAGAAACTAAGGACCGAAACATTGTGGACCAAAAAGTCTGCCTTGGCAGTGAGAAGGAGGAAGAATACCCCTCAGTATAGCCCAAGCTATGGGCCTGAGTACCAGACTATACACACACGGACACTTTTTGCAGGTCTATGCCCTTTCCTTTCCACAACTGGCTCCACCTCCTGCATAAAAGCCCTGAGTGGTTTGGATGTTCACAAGTGTCACAGATCCCCTGTTTCTGAAGTAGCCTGTGTGTCTTTGGAGCGTTTAATAATCCATGGGGATGTTCTCAAATTGCAGTGGAGGTGTCAGGCAGTGTCCTCTGCCGTGCCAAGCAGTTCCTTGAGTTCGCTGAGTGTTGCCAAGATCACACTGATCGGAAAGCCTTCAGCAACATATCAGCCTCTAAAAAGCCAAACTTTCAGAGCACAGGAAGCCAAGCAAAGCTAAGGCTGAAGCACTCATGCTTTATTTGCTTCCCAGGAAGCTTGTGGCCTTCACAGTAGCTTGCATGTTTTTTGAGGTGTTCTGGTCCGGGTGATCATGGGACACGCAGTGCAGGGTGTGCCTCCATCTGGAGCTGACCAGAGTGCATGCTGTGCCAGAAGGACTGTGGGCGCAGAGAGAAATGTTCTTGCCTGGAAATGTGGAAGCAGCACTTAAGTGCCAGAAGACATAAATAACAGAGAGTGGTGCTGTGACAATACATCACAAAGACTTCCAGCACTACGCTGTCAACCCAAATCTAGTTCTAGACTTGAGACATTGAAGATGACTTCCTTAAAGAATGAGCTTGGAGTGGGATCCATGCACTTTATGTCCCAAGAAGCTAGTCGCCACAGTCAGTAATATTTTTTGGGTGTTTTAGTTCTTGGCAGTTTCAGTGAAGAGACAAGAAAACCCCACTGAGTCTCAACACTGAACCATACTGCCACCCTCCAAGTCAACTTAGGTGTTTGTGGTGAGATTTGTCGCCTACCAAGTGATGCCAACTGCCACATCTGATCTGCAGATAAAAGACTGCCGACACCTAACTTCACTGGAAGGTACGCCTCACTCAGACTGTCACCAATGTCTACACCTAGCTAAATATTTAAGCCTCTGTCAGAAAGGCTAGTAGAAAAGAGAGGGTAAACTGCACCTTCACACAATTTTCTGTCCTAAATGCTTACTGAGAACTGTCCATGCTTTGCTTTGTGTTGGGCACACTGTCAGATTTCACCACAAATGATGACAACATTGGAATATGTATTAGATCACAAATCCATCTGGCTTAATATCCTGTCTCTAGCAATACCATATGTCTGGTGGGAAGTCTTGGAAAGTCTATGTAGGGAAGTTACACAGTGATCCTTTGCATCCTGTGCTCTTCCTGCTTCTGGCAATCTATGCTTTTTTCTTAAGCATAATTATGTGTCTGCAACTTTGTGTCTGATGACTCTTGACTCCTTTTGTAAAGGATAAATCTTAATAGTGTTTTAATCCTCTATGTCTTTTGGGACTTCTATTTTCTTCTTACTGCTGCTTAGCCACACGAGGAAAAGGTTTGCTTGCAGCTATATGAATAGTGGATTAACAACACAAAATGCTGCCAAAAGCAGATAACGGACTTCCTGCACTACCTTCACTGCTAATCTACTAAGACTGCTATGGGTACCTGCTTTAACAGAAGACAAAAACTTCAGGATGGAAACAAGAGTCATCAGTTGTCACTGCTACTTTCTTAGTTTCTCTGGTCCTCTCCTGGGAAGATTCTGTGAAAAGATGGAAACCACTAATACCTATGTCCCAACAGGATAAGTAAATGTCACAGTCTTCCTGTGAGTCTCGCCTTATTAGTTATCTCTTTTTATATTTCTCTTTTCTGCTTCTCATGCTTTGTTTCTTTTGTGTTTCTTGTATCTTAAGAGTCCCATATTGAAAGAGTCTTTCTGTTTTCTTTAAACCAGTAACAGAATCCTAATGCCTAGATCTTCAGAGAAATCATGAACTCTGAAAAATCAGCATTTGAAGAATCACTATTTGAAGAATCAAGAATAAATTATTATTATTTTTTTAAAACTAGTGATTTGGGGACATGGTTACTTTTTTTTTTAGTCAGCAATATCAAATATAAAAAACTAACTTATTGAGAAGAAACAGCTGTCCAAATTATAGGCGTTTCTAGCATGTGGAGACTACACTTCTGTATATACTTTACTGAGTTTGTTCATTCAAAGCTCAGTCAGTATGAAAGGTGAAAAACCACCACAAAGCAGGTAATGGGCACTAGGAATTGTTGACACTTTTTGTACCCATAGAGTACCTGGAGATTTGCTGGTGATTTGAGTATGATTAAAAATTAATGAATGCAATAGCTGCAGATCCATCTCCAGACATGAGCTTTCCTGGCACTCAGCTTAGATAACCTTACAAGGTCCCTCCAAAATCAGACATCTATGGCTGCAAGAAATCGGAAGAACAAGGTTTGTTTTGACCTAGAGAGTGGCTTTCAGGGGACAGTGAAGTCCCAGCTTGACAATTCATTGAACAAGATGTAAAGATAGTTATGGGTACAGATGATATGTCCCTCTTTAGTCATCTCTGTAACTGCCAGACCTCCCTTTTGAAGACCTGGGAGCAAAAGAAATCACTCATTTTTTCAAAAGGGTCATTGCTGCTGACTATAATTGCTCCTCAGACAGTAGGCTAACTCTGTACTCGCAAGCAGCCTCTGCCGTGCAGTGCATGGGGGCTAAGCATTGCTGCTGCCTGTGGGACTCGTTAGCGTTTAGCCCTTTGAATGCTAGCTAGCAAGGCCACCGCAGCGAACTGCTAATTGCACTGGCTGAGCTGCAGAGTGGGAGAAGTAGGGGAGCGCCAATGGCCTGGGTAATGTAACTGTGTGACTATGAATGTATTAGTGGACTAGTTAAAAGCCAATGTTTTTCAGGGGTTAAAAAGATATTTAGCATTGCTGCTTAGTGGCTCTCCCAAAAATGGGAGCGAAGAGTATTATTTTTGCAGCTCAAATACTGAAGAATAGGGATTTCATATTAGGAAACTGAGTTTTGTGTTTGAAGTGCTGGTGTATACCACGAATGGTCATACTACTTAGGTGCATCCCAAATTTTTAGAACCTGTGAAGACAGAGCTCTTGGGAGAGAGGACCAGGAGATGCTGCTGGGAAGCACAGGATGGAGGTGCAGGAGAAAGGCTAAAGAACTTTGGAAGTGAGTATGTTTTGTGGAACTGGGGTACCAAGGCTGTCCCTGTGACATGTAAGGACAGTATCCATGGTGGCATGCATGGGCTGTGCTGGTATTTCCAAGAACAGATCTCACTGTTTAAGAAAACATACCATGGGTGGGGAGACAAACAAGGGGTAGTATTTTCTTACACTGTGTACGAAAACAAGGGGTAATGTTAACGTCTCCAAGTACTGAGGTGAAATGGTTCTTGGATCACTTGATCACTGAGACAGGGAGGTCATGTAGCGTCTAAAGAAAATCAAGAGCTCTACAGCTTCTCTGACAATGCCAGGAAAAGCTTTGGGACTTCTCAGACTTCTGTGCCGTTGGTAGCATTGTGCTACTACTAGACAAATGATGTTTGTGCTGCTTACTGCCAAAAACAAATAGTGCAGCTACCAGTTCCCTTGGTTTGGCATCTTATTTCTAGATCTTTTTGGCTTCTGCATTCTGTTGTTAAAACATCTGCTGAGTGGGATGTGGAGAACTTGTTTTATTTGGGAAGATGTTTAGAAAAATTGGGCATGGGTATACATCTATGCCTTGGGGTGCCAATTATGCACGAAAAACCCAGTAGCAGGAACAGGAAAATACAACTTTAAATGTCAAGGATATTGCATTACTTTGCACATTCCAGTTTATGTAATACTGTGCCATTGCATTCAGTGCTATCAGCTAAGCTAGGAACACCTAGACTCAAAAAGACTCAGGCATAGAAATATCCTATGCAAGCTGGGATCTGAAACTGAAAATGCATGAGGTGCTGCCAGCAGTTAACCTTGGTGTACTCCAAAGTTGGGCAGTTGGGTTTTGAGGTCTTTCTGGCAGGTTCCAGCTTTCGTATGACCTTTCGGTGCCATAAAGCTAGAAGATTTGGCTCAAATGCTTTTCCCCACTTGGCACCCTGGTTGTTATGTCTACGGTAATTTTGAGGTTTGCATCGCACTTGGCTGTTGTGTATTTTTGTAGTGTGTTCAAAACCCAGGTGTTCAGAATATAAATACAGTGAAAAGATGGTCTCAGGTCCAAAAAGCAGGCAATACAATATTGCCTTCAGATCACGTGGAGTTTGAGCTTGCTGGGAGCTGTGACAAGACATGCAAGGTCTAAACAGAGCAACTGTTGGGAAGTGAAATTATGGCTATTATTTTCCATAAGCAGTGAACCCATAAGTGACTGAAACACAGGACGTGCTTTCCCAGTAGTTGATCAATGGGGTGCACTAATGCCTCACTGAATCTGATTCAAGATTATTCTGTGCATCTTGATAGCTGGCTGGTGGAAGAATGCTTCAAGATCTCAGCTTCTAATTGGCATCCCAAATCATTAAAATTATTTCATCATTCATTCAATTAGCCTGTCCTTTCCAAAATTCACATCCATGAATTATTCCTTGACGGAAATGAGAAAAGGGTAACCCAGTATACTCTGTCATGGCAGATGCAGAGTTAATGTGGATTCAGCTTTTACCATCACCCACAATGTTGCTTTTTAATTTTAATAGGATATAGAGAGGAGAGACATGGCTGAAGACACTTTCCTAACTCCTCAAACAACTTCTGAGGAAAAAATATTGTGAAAAGGTTTCCATAGCTCTGCACCATGTAGTGTTTGTTACCTGGTACAACATTAAGTGCAGTGTTTAATGGACATCTCATATATCAGCAGAATTGCTGTTATGCCAGCATGATCTCTGCCAGGGAACTGCTGCAGAATCTTGAAAAACTATTCAGTTTAAGTTGCTAATCACTGGAGAGGTGTAGCATTAAGGGGTCTGCTCTGCTGTGAAGAACTGTCAAGCTTTTAGACATCTGCTGTTTTGCAATGAGTCTTCTGTCTTCAGTGTATGAAGCAATACCATTTTATCTTGCCTTATGCAACCAACACATTTAAGTAGTCATCTAGCTGCTAAGAGATTTCTCATGACCTGCTGATAAAAGAAATGCAATTGCTAGTGCTAAGCAAAGTTTCAGAGAAAAAAGAACAAAACAAAAATTTAAACAACCCCAAACAATGCAGAACTCTGTTCATGGGCTTTTCCCTACTTACCTCCAAGAGTTTTTGAAAACTAACTAGTGAATATTTATGGGGTGCAGAGGGAGATGAAAGAAAATAAAATTATTCACAGTGAAGCACATGAATTTCAAATTTCAGCAGATGAAAATTCACAGCTGAACTTCTGGAAGTGGAGGCTTTGTTCAGAAACTGTCCCATGTGTTCAGGCTTGGAAAGTGGAGATGTTCCCAGGGCCTCCAGGAGATGGTGTATGCAGAATACATTTGCAAGCTCACTCTCCCTTCTCTGTTGCTAAAGGTGTCAGTGGAGCTGATTATTGGCTTGCCAGGATAACGTCAGATTTTTTAAAAATCCTGTCACTTCGAATCCAACTCATCTTGGCCATTAGCTGGCATAAATCATAACAGCTGCATGAAACCAATAAGCAGTTCCACTCTAGAAACAAATGCAGAGACCAGTACTGCTAGTATATTCTCCTGCATTGCAACAAGAGCATACAGGAAAAGAAACAGTGACTTTAAAGCCTCTGTACTGACAGTTCCCATGTGAGAACTCTGGTGATTATGAATTTAATGGTGTATTTATCCCTGTTTCTTAACAGCATTTAAGGAGTTTTCTGGAGAGAGGGATCTTTAAGCTGGAGTTTATTCCAGGAGAGCCAAGAACTGTAAGATAGTAAGTGTAAATTATTGTAGGAAAAAATGGACAGACTGAGGAAAAAAAGGGATGTAATTTCCAACACGCACTGTTTCCATTTGTAATTCTGCAGCACAAAGCAGCTGTAAAAATGGCCCAGACTGAGCCACTTCACTGACAATGTTCTGCTTCCTCCCTGTAAAACAGGTCTAATGTTGCTCTGAGGCAGGTGAAGTCCTTTTCAAATTGGAAGCAAAGGAAGGAGAGCTGTTTGGCTGAATACATGCTCAAACTACCAAAGAGACATGGGAGATTTCAGGGTAAATAATTCCGCTTGTCCTTCCATCCAGAGTCCCAGGTCTGAGGCTGAAAAGCTATCGCAGTTCTCTATCATCAGCTGAGGGCTAGAGGGGGAAACCTAATGCGACAGTAGCTTAAAGTGTAGGTAGTTCTCTCACTTTCAAATTGATCATCTTTGAAACCCTTCTTCTTACAAATGTCTTCTGCTCCAGCTGTTGCCGCCTGACTAGGGCAACAGTGTCAGTCCTCCTGCCACCGGCATATGGCATTGTCCCACAGGTACCAGGGCTGCACACAATCCTCTGTGGTGACACTCTAAACTTGTAATGCAAGGCTAGTGCTCTGTGGTTTCCAGGAAAGGAACAGACAATGGCTTCATGTTGCAAGTAGGTCACCAGTTACTAGGACAAAGAGGTTTCCTACTGCAGATCTTGAACTGTCTCCCAACACAGCCCTAATTTCTTAAATATGTTATCTGCTGTTGGCTTTTGGTTCAAAAGCATCCCATGAAGATAAATCAGAAGGACTCCTTTGTTACGAACAGATCCAACATTGGAACTAAATGTTTTTTTCTTCTTCTTCTTGGAATACATTCGGAACAGTGAGGCATGTGTCAAGCACAATGTGTTACAGAAAAATGGTGGGCTCATTTAAATGCCTTGACCTCTTGCACAGTGAAATATGGACAACAGTATTTTACTTTACCTGGTGTTCGGTCAAATCTTATTGTACTTGATGAAAACTACTTTTTTTTTTTTCTAGAGGGCTTGACCCCTTGTCATCCCTGAAATCCAGGGGATTAGTGTGGGAGCTGACTGGGAGACTTCTATCAATAGGAAGGTGAACTGGGCTTGTATCCAGGTCTCTGTTTATAGACCACAATGACTGTGACTTCTGTGAACAATCATAAATATACTCAGTGCTGCTAAGTCAGCTGTACAATGATCTTCCATCTGCCAGGCGACAAGATCAGCCTTATGCATCTTCTGTTCCCTGCTCCTCTTGGCCAGTTACTTCAAGAACATCTTCTCCTCATTCTTCTCTGCTTGCATTATTTCTTCTAAGGGTCTGAGCCCCATCTATGATACAGTTGCTGTTCCTGGTGGCGGGCTTTCCTTTTTTTTAAACAACATCACATATAGGTATAGCACAGCTTGAGAGCGAGAAAATGACTTGAAGACAGCTGTGAAAATGCTAAAACACATTAAGTCCTTCTGGTGCTGTAAAAACAACCTTCATGATTGACACCACATGGAATGAAGACAGGATGACTTCCTCCCTTCCACCACTACCCCTACATTCTTCGGAACAAACAATTAGCATGGTGAGGTAAAGAGTGGGCAAGACAGTAGGTGACAGTACAAGGCATTGCACACAGGCGAAGACCTGGGGCAGGAACGGTTAATACGGAAAGATACCAAAGGGATAATTACTGGCAAGAAGGCATAAAAAGCAGGTCTCGATGGGAAAGAAAATTTGGTTTGGAGAATAGTGCAGTGCATTGTGTGATAGCCGAATGATAAAAATCCGAACTAGACATAATCTGAGCCTCAAAACCTGTAACTTTACAAGAAAGCTTTAACGAGGTGATGGGGAAGCTAAACAAGTCAAGTGAACCATAATAAATTGCATGGGGAAGCTAAAGAAGCCAACATTTCACCTCCATAAATTGCAGGTGTCTTTCATTCTTACATGAGATCGCGCTGCAAAGCCTGTTCTTTATTCTGCCTGGAGTCTAATAATTTCTCCTTTGTCCGAGATTTTTCCCCTTTGGTCTCTGTGACACTTCAAGTCCTCTTGAGTTCAAACCCTTCACTGACTCATTAATACTCGGAAAAGCACTGTGTATTAATTAGCAGGCTGTGATGCTGTGAGTCATGACCTTCCTGTGTCCAGTGACTACCTGCACAGAAACGTATGATCTACAGATTTTACAGACAACTTCTTTTAACTGTAAAAAGAAAAGAATCCCGCAGTCCTGTACAGAAACTAAACCCCAGAGGCGCAGTAAGATTTTCATTAACTCCACTAGGTTGTGTCTTGCTTTTTTGCTATACAATTTAATGTATTTAATGCATATTTAAATGCATGCTATTTTGTTACATATTTAATACACAGCAGTGCAAGTGGCACTCCTTATAGTGACTCATCTTAGGCTGCCGCAGTGAAAGACCGTGGCAGGCTTTAAGAGCATTTTCTCCAGTGTAATTCCTACAAGGCTTCCGTTTTTTTGAGGAAGAAAATTTATCAATAAACACACAACAGTTATGGCCTCATTCTAAAGTCTGCTGAGCTTGCGGGAAAATATCGTTAAATGCAGGGGTATTTGAATCGTGCCTCTAACCACGAAAAAGGCCCATAAAGTGGCTGGAGCTTTCATTTTCTACGGTTTGGTATCGCTAAAGCTCATCTGCAGTTACTTGCTGGTTGGTATTTCTGGACTGTTTTAACACATGTAAGTGGGTGTGTGTGTGTGGCACTGATATAATAATGTCCGTAAGGCTTCTAAATTAACTTAAATTTTTACAAATCAGAAATGAGAGCTTGCTCATGTTTTATAATTTAAATCTAGATACAAAAATCTGGGTGATTGCACGTATCGATTGCCTGAGTAACATCTCAGAAATATCTTGTCTGGATTACTCCAAGTGCTTAGTTTGGTAATAAAAAATGGACAGCTCATAAGAGCAAGTATTCAGAAAAGGGACTGGAAGAGAGGCAGAGATTTCTGACAACTAACCCTGAAGCACACCAAGGCTGTTGAAGGAACTTGGTGGATGGGGCTTGTCAGAGCGATTGTAGGTGTCTGTGGTGTATTTCTTGGGGCATCTACGGTATTTGTGCATTATCAGTGTTGGCCATGGTAGTACACCATCATGCCTGATGGAGAGAAGTAGGCGCTTTCAGGGAATGCTTTGGGTGATCTCGCCCTGACACGTGTCTTCAACAGCAGTCCAATGTGCCTACCTCCTCCCAACTAACAGTAAAAGCATATCAGACTGGGTAAATCATATGAAATGTCTCCACTGCAGACATGTAAAGTTAGGTAAGATAACACAATGAAATTGCTGATGGTAGGATTCACAGGTCTAGCTCTTTTTTATAAATTAATCTCAACAGGTTTGATGTTTTCTGTCAAAATACAATGTGGAAAGGAACTCTGCCATTGTCAAAGGGTATTTTGAAGGTAAAGTGATCCAGAGAAGTAAAAATATAACCACAGTAAATTAACAGGCATAGCTACTTTGCCATGCTAAAGATGGCAAAGAAAAGCTGACAGCTGTCACAGAAGTGATGATGGTTGGATAGTACCTGAAAAGCTCGTTATGTTGTTGAAAGAATGACACTTCTAGCAGAAAGAAAGACAAGGCATTGGACCACCTTACAGAAAATCTGTCCCGCTCCTCAGATTCTTCTGTTGTATGCTTTCCTGTTGGCATGTTTGAAATGTTTCTTCTGTCCTCTGGGCTTGCATAATTACTTTGCCTCAGATAATCTGAACTACTCAACACGCTTCTGACTTTATGGTCCATCTCCAACGTGTCTTGCATTAGAAGACAGTAAGCAAAGTCTGTGCTAGAATTCTGTCTCCCGCCACTAAAAGAAACACGCTCCCTGGGAAGATCCTCTAATACAAGACCCTATTTCTGGATTTGATAATGAAGAGTTTTACTGCGTCTGGGCCTTAGTTGCAGGCTCGCTGGGCAAAGGAACACACTGACACTGCTATATACTTACAAATAATTTCTTCTTTTCCCTGTGTGTGGCACTGAGACCTAGCTTCTTCACAGGCACCTAGTACCACTTTATGGAAACCACACTGGAGACTAAAACATAAAATACCTGGATTTGTCACAAGGCTGCCTAGAAGAGACAACAGCCATAAAGATGCATGCTTTGGGAGCAGAACGGTAGCAAATCCTCTGTTTTATACCCAGAGCCCCTTACTTATCAATGTGCCCCTTCTTTGCCTAGCCTGTGCCCATGAGGTTGCGTACTCAGATTGCTGCTGTAGATCTGCGATCACCTGCCGTCCATCGGGACAAAGAGGACAGTGGCCAGCTCTCCCAGATTTATCTGTGCCCATCTGCATACCTAAGTGCTTCTCTAGAACCAGCCCTGTTTCAGCAAGTTACCTGTAACAGCCTAGTCTTGCCACTGCGAAAACATGCATTGGTCACAGCGAAGGATAAAAACTTTGGGTGGTGGCTTTCCCAGCTGTAACCAAGTGTAACGTCATCAGCAAGGGACTAAGGAGCTATACAATAAGCAAGGTGATGAGCAGGTTTGGGGGATGTCAGGAATCAAGGCACCTGTCTCCAGGCCATTACAGGTAGGTGGGACAAATGACCAGAGCAGCTCAAAGGCAGCTGCTGGGTTTTGTGCCTGTAAGCTGAGTGACTGACCTTGTAGTCAGCTCATGCAACAGCGCACCTGGTCTGCCAAGCACTCTGACAGAGAAACATGTTGTAATTATTTGTGCATCCAAAGACGTGACACTAGGAGAAAAACAGAAATACGACTCTGGGATCCAGACGAGAGAAGGGATAAAAGCAGGATAAAATGATCCAAATACAATGTTTCTCTTCTGTCTTTACCTCCTCTATCTGCAAACATGCATTTCAGCTTCTTTGCCCTGTACTGTCGAGAGCTTCCTAAGAGGGAACCGGGACACTGCTGCAACGTTCACCTGGGTAAACGGCACGTTCATCCTGTAGCTATGCTATCCTCTGGTGCTCACAGGCTGAACGTGTTCAAGTGACTTTCTTCTCCCAAAGCTCTGTTTGGCAGTTTCCACTGGCAAGCCACAGATGTGTAAGATTAGAAAACAAGGGAGAGAGGGCAGCTGTGGCCCAAAATTGCCCATTCTCTTAGAAGCGTGAGATTTTAAGGTGGCAGGACACTGATGTAATATTTCTGCAACTTACTGGCTATGTCATAGCTTCTACCATAAAAAGTCACCTGAAATGTGACCTACTAAAGGGAGCAGCCAGCTTTGATGGACACCCCAGATGTTTGGCTTCAGTCACACACCTTTGTTAAGATTCTTACATGGAAAAGACACACTAAGTTTCCAAAACTCAAGACATATTCCAGGAACTTAATTCTCCTGCCTCCCATCACTTGCCTTCTGCTCTGTTTTGTCTTGCTTCACTGGCCACTCCTCCTTTCAGGATGATACTTCTATATTCCCTTACTTCTACATTTTTAGGGCATTTAAAGGTCCAACTGCATTATCTCTAATTCTGTACTCCACTTTGCTTTGTGCTTAGTGGTTATCCTGCAACTCATTTTCTTTTGATTTCTGAAGAAGATGATGTACCTTCGAGACTTCAGCAACACAGGAGGACCATGTTTCCTTCGCTGAGCTGCAACGAGCAACTGCTAAAACACTGTACTGCTTTGTCAATTAAACATCACTGTTGTAAAACGGATTTTTGCAGAATGGCTGATGTTACTTTTTCAGGCAATTTCTAACCTTTTTTTTTTTTTTTTTGACCAGAAGAGAGAGCATAGATATTCCTGGCAATACTGATTTTAGATACCAGGTTTCTAATCTTGAAAAAAAACTTAATTTTTCCCAACTTGCCTTCCTTTTGACTGTTTGCAATCTCAGATGGGATTTGCTGTTTGTGGCTGCCAGTCTGAAAAAATGATATGTCTTACATCACCTCAAGAACATTGCTCCTCTATTTTGCGCTTGGTTTTTTAAATACATTTTGTTTTTAAAATATATTTCAAAAGCACAGTACAAGGGCATATGTATCCCGAGAGCAGGAGAATGTTTAAAAGTATACTAAAATATTAAAAGATTATTTCTGCATCCTGTTGCCTTCTTTTTTAAATGAACCCTCACTACTGAAAGGAAAGAGGTAAGCAGATCTGGAAACAAAAACTCATAAAATCTTTAAATCACATAAAAATGCTTTAAGTTACTAACTAAAAAGTGGTGCATGTACTTCTTCAATTGTTGTGCCCCAAACATTTCCTAACCTAAGCTTTAAGTCTTAGAGAGAACGGTGAATGGGTACTGCACAGGCTTTGTGTGAGAAAAGGTTAAATCAGTACATTTGCTATTACGACTGCTTTTCAGACTAAGAATTTGGGAGCAAATGCATGAATGAAATATATGAAACTATTTTGTAGTTCATGTAATGGCAGGCAATCCTCTTTCATAAAATCTTCTTGGTCTTCTTCCCACATTGGAAACTACCCAGAAGCTTAGATCTAGTCCATGAAGCAGGGAAGTGCCAGCCTAGGAAAGCCATTAATAGCAGTGATTTAGTGGGACCACTGAGGTTATTAACCATGAATCATCGGTGTTTCTGTTCAGGACTAACACCTGTGTTTGCAGCACCTGATAGGCTTCAATACTCAACCCAATTTTGTAACTCAAAATCCAAGCTTTACAGCGGAGCTTTAGAATAATTTTATTTTCTGGCAATTGCACAAATTTCCCAATACCTGTCTTAGGTACTCCATGTGTGGTCACAATAATGATGCAGAAAAACAGCATGCAATCTGATGCGATTTGATTTGATTGATTAGGTGACGTCCATGCAAAGAGTAGAGGACCAATCTCATTTTCAAGATAATATTATGGCTCGCACCACAACGACTGTAACAAAGACATGCTTGAGGCTGGGGAAATTCAGTCAAAAGCTCTCATTGGCTTATTCATACTGCTTTGAATAAAACAAATACACAATTCCTGGCCTCTTGCAGTTCTAATTGATGAAGTTATTGATGTAGTATTTATGATTTTTTTTTTCTGGAAAGGGAAGGGCAGATTATTAGTAACAATTTCCTTTAAGCCATAAATGAATTTTAGAGTGCCTCAGGCCAACCATAAAAAGTATTTTTCTTTGTTTAAAATATTTTTGGTGGAAACAATCTAGATAAGGTTGGAAGAAGTGCATCAGAAGTCACACTCACCAAGTCAAAACTGTGTGGTCATTAGTCTGAATGCAAGATTTTACCAACATAACAGATGGAGCTTGGCCTTTGCTGTCTGGAGGGACATACGTAACCTTTATTCACACCAGTTACCAAAGCAAAATAAATGTTCAGTTCTTGAATTCTTGAAATGACTTTGTCCAGCGACACAATGCTGTATCAGTTCAGTCACCTGAGACAAACTGGTGGATGGTTCCAAAGCTATGTACCAGCAGTTAGGTAATGAGTATAGAACTGTGGACAATACAATCACACCTTCCCTGGAGAAAGTGCCAAACAAGAGAAATTTGCTGTTGCCACCCTGTCCCCGACAGTGACTCTCAGGTGAAAAGGATGCCTGCTCTTGTGTTACCTGCTGCCATGCAGTATCTATATAAACCATTCTGCACGCATGTTTTCATGATCATTACTTAGTGGCAAATAAACTCAGAACGGTCTATAAAAAATGACTGGACTTAAATTCCGGCTGAGAATCCCTTCATCACCCCTTGGCAGTGGGGAGAGAGCGGGTGGAGGCACTCCTGCTTCTACGTTTTTCCTTGCCTTACCACAGAGTACTAGGAAGTCCGAGCTATTTGCAGATGGATTGACTACAGTGTAAGTCATCTGCTCCCATGACAGTTCCCCAGCAGAAACAATGCTGCAAATCAAATGCCTGACTACTTGTAAAGTGAATTCCACTGTTTTGATGCAGAAAGTAAGATTTTTTTCAAAAGATTTAAGTTCTGTTCCATTTGATTTAGCATTTGTGGGGAATTTAGCCAGTACACCTTTATAAATACCATCATGGCTTATAAAATACTTGCGAAATCCTACTTAGAACATCAGTGTTCTTGTCCTTGTGTTTGTTTTGTTTGAGCAGACCTCAGGATAACCCAAAGCATCCAACTGATCAAAACAATTAAAGCCAAAGGGACTTCAGAACTGAGATCAAACCCTTAATCTTCATGTAGAAGCCACTTTTCTTCTCTGCGGTGGGAAATACCGAAATACTTCACCTTCATCCTCGCAATCTTTGAAATCCCACCCCAACACTTCTGTGGATGTTTTAAGATCCTCTCTCAGTGAACTTTGCTATTGAAGTGCCATCAGGTGGTAACTAATTGTAGTGCAACTGCTGTTTGGCACACAGATTGCTTTCTGATTTTATTAGAAACCACAAATTATGTAGCAGTGAATTATGATTGGGAAGAAGAAAAGGCAGAGTTAATAATAATAGACACACTTTACCTTTGGGTCATGTATTCCAGAAAGCTCTTCATAGATCTTCTCTCCCACCATGACGGCAGCTAGGTTGGCTGTATACGTGGACAAACAAAACAGACAGAAAATAGCCCAGAGATTCATTAAAAACCTTCCAGTCCAGCACTTGGGTGGTTTGATGGCAGCTGTTCTTCCAAATAAGATCGCATAGCAGACATTCAGGGCAGAGGAGAAAGAGAAGACTTTGTTCCGATTCCTTCCCTTGGGGGTCATCCCAAAAGGACTTTTCCACTCATATAAGGTAAGGAATACAGCTGTGATGTGGAGAGCAACAAATATCCCCAGCCACATAGTCCAGTGAAGTGGCCACATAAAGGCTCCAATAGGAGCTGCTGTGTCTCTGGTCCTCACCAAGATCCCCAAGCTGGTTGAAAAGAAAGGGCTGGTGAAATCAATCACTTGGCTGCGAGCAGTGTTAATGCTAAATGACGTCACTGCCATGTGAGCTGTGCCAGCAAGGAGGTCTCCCACCAGCCCTGTCCAGTGACCATTCTTCCAGGCTCCGTATTTTCCATCACCAACAATGTACAAGTCAAAATCAAAATTCATATCCTCAGCTAGCTTCTCCAGCAGGTCAATGCAGTAGCCATAGCAGCACTTCTTCAGCTCAATGGGAACACTGTCATTCCCTCCTTGAAGGGTTTCAAACAGGTTATCCAGCACAGCTGAATCATTGGTCAAAGGATCCAGGCACAGCTGCCCTGCTGGGCAAAGACCTTCATCATCTACATCTCTTGTAAAGACAAATGGATGCTCAATGAGAGTTACCACTCTGAGATGCAGCCGGGTGGGGTGTTGCATGTGATTTTTATGTCTCTGGGCCTGTTCTGGCCATATTCCATAGTCCATGATTATCTTTCCTTCTTGCCAGCTACCCAGACGAGTCCACATTGGGTTCCCGACAGGGTCGTGCTGCAGATTCCAAATGAAGAAGTTGTTTTCTGAGCTGACAATGGAGGAGCCTTTCACCTTAATGTGGCCACTGAGACCGTCAAAAGTTGTGTTGGCTAAAAACCTGTCGGAGGGAGAAAGCAGAGTAATCATAAGCAGACAAGTGAAGTCATCATGCTAAAGTATATGCAGGCACCATGAATCTATGTTTAAGAGAATAGGTTGGGGATGTTGTTGAACACCTGGATCATTAATAGCTTTCCTATGGCACAACAAACAAGCCACTTAATTTATGATCAAAGTAGGTGGGAATGCTCTCCTATATATCTTACTAATGTAAATGAAAACTCTTCAGGAAAAGACATTCTTTTTACTTACTAGAAAAAATGAGTGCAAAACCACCAATCTTTGCAGTTACCTTCGCCTCATAAATTAATGACACATAGGTTAGTTCTAAACTGAACACACCAGATCTGTTGTCAGTTTCCTAGATAAAAATATGTATGAAAATGGTAGAGTGGAAATTATGTATTAAATGTCCTTCCAAGAAAAATCCTATAATCTCAGTAAGATCTAGCTTACATAAGACAGGCTACTGAAGTGCTGTTGACAGCTTTCAAGCACTCTGAAGTGAACAAATCCAGATTCAAAAACGCTAATTTGGCAATGGTAAATCACTGTTAGCCACTTCAGAATGAAGAAGGGGACTCAGTGAAAGATAGTTGCCCTAGAGCAGTCAGTTTTAATTCTTTAAAAAGAAGTTTTTTAAAATGTCTGCAAAAGTAATGTTCTTCAAAGTGCGATTTTGACATCGTAGCAGATATCATGAAGTGTGCCACTTTTGCACTGCACATTCTGCACTGAGATTTTTGGGCTTTTACTACCCCAGATATTCACAATAAAGTTAAGAACTTCCTTTGTACTGGCTGGCGATATTTGCTAGTAGTTGTCCTCCCTCTGTGTTGAATTCAGCTTCCGGTAAGTTATTATCAAAGGGGCAAAAAAGACATGGACAACGGAGCAGGGAACTGAGCAGGAAATAAGTGTTGTAAAGAGAAAATTCCATTTAACGTAAACACCATGACCAGCTGAACTGCACTCTGTTAATAAGAAAGCTGCTATGCATTTTGCAGAGGCTGTAGAGATACTCTGCTAAGATTGTGCAAATCTTAGTATGGTGATTCCACTGAAAACAACTGAGTTAAATTGCTGTTAATATGGTGTAAGGTAAATCAGGCACATATTTTTCAGTAAGAGGTATTCAGAAGACAGACTATTTAGCTGTCATAGTAGAATATAACACCTCACATTAGTTCTGGAAATTGGATGAAAGCAAGTATTGAAAGAAGGATAAAGGTTATAGCTGTCATTCCAACCTCAATGAGTAAGACATAAACTTTAAGTAGTGTTAATTGTTTATCAATAGTTAGAGCAGATGAAAAATAACCTTAAATTGATTTGAAAAGGATAAATCCACAGCAAGTGTGTGTGCATGCATACTTCTGCCCAGACTCTACCCTTTGCTTTGATGACTTCTGATGGACTTTCAGCAGTTAAAATGCTGGACTCTATACGTCTCAAGATCATGTAAGAGTTTGTCCTCAGCAAAGGGTAAATTTAGAAAACTAAGTAATGTAGTTTGAGTACGGTTGTGTGTGTGACAGCCTTCTCTGAGATGGCTTCAGAACTGTTCTCATGCAGTCTATTTTGAGCAGGTTGAGTTTGGAGAAAGATGATACAGCCAATACCGTCAAAAGCAATTGATCTGTACATGTGTTAACTTGGGTCTGAAAATTGTATTTAAAAATGCACAGGGGTATTTATAAATGGGACAAATGCATAAATGTGGTTCTCATTTTTAATATTCTTTACCACTTAGTCTAGTGTTAGCTAAATGATACCGTAACTTTGTTAATCAGTGGTGTCTGACATTGTTTGACTAGTCCCTTATTCCTATCCTGTGCTTCATATTTAATAGTGTACTTGTGTGTTTGTGTATGTAAACACTATTGACAAATTTTACAGGGGAGGGCAATCTTAAGCCCTAAAGAAAGGTTTATGAGGCCAAAAACTTACCTGTTTTTTATCTCTTCTCCCCATCTTTGTACTAAGGTATGCAACTTCTTCTTTATAAGCCTTGCTGGGCTTATGTGCTGGAGCCATTGCTACGACAGTAACAGTAAAACCACTGCGTGTGTAGATGGGTCTATATGTAAAATTTTGAAAGAATGGTTCAAGTGTGGAAAATAGTGTTAACAGTTCACAAAATGCCAAAACTGAGGGAGCCAAGTCCTCAGATGGAATAAATTAGCAAAGTTCTGATAGATTTTGCCCCACGTTGCTACTACAGCGTGACTTGGATGTCAGAATGCTGCAGACCAGGTGCTTTGGGAATAGACGAAGCTATGGAACAATGCATTAGATTTACTTTCTGCAGGTAGAATACGAACAGTAGAATTTATGCACTGTGTTCTCCGACTTTCACTGTAGAAATAAGTGTGCCCATGAGGGTGAATCGAGCCCTCTGTACCTGTCCTGTGGTTGAATTGTGTTAGAAGCGGTTACCTGAGAGATTTAGTACCATTTAAATGTATGACTTTGCTACATTATGGAGTTAGTGGCTTACTTCTGCAGCTGATTTGCATGTTCTATACTTTTGGTAGTGACAGGACGTTAATCAAAATAAATGAGGGGAACCATGTGGGAGATACATTCTAACAACACTTTGTTTTATATGCAAGTGGCTATGGCTGCTAACCAGCAGCATACGCTGTAAGCAGCACTAGTGAAACTCGTAGAATCCTAGAATGGTTTGGGTTGGAAGGGACCACAAGAATTATCTAGTTCAAACCCCTTCACCACAGGCAGGGACACCCTACACTAGACCAGGTTGCCCAAAGCCCCATCCAACCTGGCCTTGAACACTGCCAGGGATGGGGCCTCCACAGCTTCTCTGGGCACCCTGTGCCAGTGCCTCACCACCCTCACAGGGAAGAATTTCTTCCTAATGTCCAATCTAAATCTCCCCTCTTTTAGTTTAAACCCATCCCCTGCCTTGTCCTGTCACTACACTCCCTGAGAAACAGCCCCTCGCCAACTTTCCTGTAGGCCCCTTTAGGCACTGGAAGGCAGCAATTAGGTCTCTCTGGAGCCTTCTCTTCTCCAGGCTGAACAAGTCCAGCTCCCTCAGCCTGTCCTCATAGGAGAGGTGCTCCAGCCCTCTGATCAACTTTGTGGGCCTCCTCTGGACTCGCTCCAGCAGCTCCACGTCTTTCCTGTACTGGGGACCCCAGAGCTGGATGCAGTACTGCAGGTGGGGTCTCACAGGAGTGGAGTAGAGGAGCAGAATCCCCTCCCTCACCCTGCTGGTCATGCTGGTTTTGATGCAGCCCAGGACAGGGGTGACTTTCTGGGCTGCCAGTGTACACTGCTGGCTCATGTTCAGCTTTTCATCAACCAGCACCCTCAAGCCCTTCTCCCCAGGACTGCTCTTGATCCATTCTCTGCCCAGACTGTAGTTGTACCTGGGCTGGGGACTTCACGCAAAAACTCCCTTACTCAGTAACTTTAGAAAACAGGTGAGAGATCTGACTACATTATTTAAAGCACCAGTCTCTAGTGTGAATCTCTGTAAATTACAAGTGCTGAGTATTGCACAGCCACAGTGGCAATACCTCAGCAGTATCATTTCAGCAGGGCTACTGATAGATTTGTATGGAAAGATGATGTATACAAATTTCAGAAGGTGAAAGGCCAGATCCTCAAGTCATAGAATAATTGAATCATAGAATGGTTTGGGTTGGAGGAGACCTTAAAGATCATCTGGTTCCAACCCCCCTGCCATAGGCAGGGATGCCACCCACTAGATCAGGTTTGCTAGGGCCCGATCCAACCTGGCCTTGAACACTGCCAGGGATGGGGCCTCCACAGCTTCTCTCAGCAACCCATTCCCCCTTGTCCTATCATTATCTACCCAAGTAAAGAGTCCCTCTCCAAGTCTGACAGCTGAACAAATTTCCTTGATGTTACA
Organism: Psophia crepitans; assembly: GCA_013399095.1. Lineage (NCBI taxonomy): Eukaryota > Metazoa > Chordata > Aves > Gruiformes > Psophiidae > Psophia > Psophia crepitans. The sequence goes on along the minus strand of VWZZ01000888.1, from coordinate 146,278 downwards.
TCAATGTGTGTGAGCTGATGATCACACCGACTGGCTGTGACAGCTGTATCAAAACTTTACTAGCTTCAGTGTGACCAATGAGTCCAAAGTGTGTCATTTGCTCGTCTTGGCTTTATTTGTTTTTCATGTGCTTTGGTGTAAGAACTGCTCATTACAGCTTCAGCAGTACTACCACACTCCCTCAGTGATACCTTTGTACTACCTTTAAGAATGATTTAATTTATTTCATTTTCGTTCAAGCCCAATGACTTGGTCACTCCACATCTTTCTTGGAAAGTTTACTGGAGGCAAGAACTGGAACGGGGAAGCAAATAGCAGGCTGCTGAAATTACCTAAGAAGCAGAGTTGAAGTTGTAAGACTAATTAAAGCTATAAGACAAGATGAGGCTTTCAAATTCTAATGCCTTGTTCCATCAATAAGGATGCTCCCATGAGCAGGAAGGAGTAGATCAGGCAACTGATCTCATTGTATGAGGAATGAAGGATGGAGACTTACAACAGTATAATCTTCAGGGGTTGTACATCCATATCCACACCCATATGGATAAAAGCATGCTTTGCCATGGAGCAGATCTTTGTCTTGTTCACCATCATTTATACTGCTCCTGGGTGGCACTTAAATATCTGCACAGCCAATGTATGAGTGCAGTGTTGGCCATGAAAGCTCAGGTGCAGCTGTGGCAGCTCAGGAGACTGCTGTCAAACCACACGCTGCAGTTAAGGGAGGCAAAGTTCTGTGCCACTGTGCCTTCTCCATTCCCACCCACCACAGCTCCAAAGCTACGTATCAAGACAGATTGGTTCATTCAGACAGAAAAACGCCCACATAGTAAACACTCAATTAAGCACCAGATAACAGTTTAGTCTTTGGAGGCACACCACTTGCCTGAAAGCACTCGCGCAATGGGCAAGGTTGGTCACAGTTAAACCACTCATTGGTGCTTCATGCCTGAGAAATTATTGGTACCATTCAGAGTTAATAATTACGCTGTTAACTCAAATATTGGCCATCGGCTAACTGTCTCACTTATACAGTACAAAAACATCTGCAGTGATTCAGGGCAAGGGTTTATCTAACCTGTAATTTTGTCTGTTATAGGATCCACAGATAGATGCCTAGGAAAAAAAGGATAACATACAGTATCTTTACTGAGATGAAGGAACAAGAAATTTCATAGATGCGAAATTGCATATTGTCTCCCAAAACATAACAAAGGCGACAGCAGTTGCTGTTCATGAGGAAGCTGGTAGTTTTCTGTAGAAAGCAATGATGAAGAACTATTTTGCAGTAATACATTTAAGAGCTTTAATTTTGCTTTCCTATTTCTTTGTCTCTTCCTTAACCCTCAAAAAGTCTGTTCATAAAACTACTGTCCTCAAATATTTGTTAGTTTAAGAAGCCTCTTACTAAGTTTCACTTTTCACGGACTTTGGTATGGTCTAGTTAAAGTATCCAGAGTAATGAAACAGAAGTAATATCACAGGTCAGTGGGGATATTGCAAGCCAGTGAAGTATTTATTCCCAAGCCTTTTCTCACTCTTTTGCAACATGGTATTTTGACCCGTAAGATATGGACAAGTGCTGACTAAGGAACTGTTTGGATCTCAGATGGTTGTGTTTTGAGCAGGGCTGTTACCTATCGTATGACTGTGAAGACACCTCAGATGCTTCATGAACTTTTACCCATCCAACAAAATCTGTAGGCTGAAAGCCAGGTGTGTTGTGGGAAAAACATGCAACAGTCACTGGATCTAACCCAGCTGATGAATTCACATACTTAGCCCAGACTTTTTTGTTTGTTTCCAAAAGAAACAGTGCAATTTTTCCTCTCATATGTTAAAAAACAGAATACTTCTAGACATGAATTCCAAACTGTATTTGGGAATAACTTCAGTATAGTGATGTGCAATGGTCTACAGAAATAGATTTAGCAGAAGCCAAAAGAGGAGCCTTCTGTACGAAGCAACAAGAGAGAGAACTTTGTAGTCTTGAGTGCTCTCACCAGCAGCAGCAGCAGCCTCTGAGGTGGTCGAGGTGCATATTTTTTGTTTCTTTTTCATAGAAGCATATTAGCAAGGGCTACACATCTGCTTTCATACTCTCTAACTGATTTGGTAGCACAAATATTCTTATTAGGTTTTGTATTCTCTCAGATATCTCAAAACCTGAGAGGATTTGACACTATCTCTGACTTTTCCCTCTTATATGCATAAGTACAAGATAGTTTTGGAGCATAGTCTAACCTAGCCTATGTTTACTATGCAATCTCTACTTCTGTGGAACAATGTTGTCTTCTACAGCTGGCTTAATCTCACTCTGGGGTTATGTTTAAGTTTCACTATTTGCCCTGAAGTAACGAAGCAGGAGGAAATACTGAACCAAATGTGTGTATTAGGGGACATTAACAGTATGATAGCTAAGCCACTAAGAAGGGTGGGGATGGGGAGGAAAACTATTTTTTCTTATATACCACAAATATTAGCTACAAAAAAAGAAAAAAAAGGAAAAACTTACTTTGACAAATACTGCCCTGAAGTGATACTCCTTTCATCTGTGTCCATGCAATTCATTGTACTTGGAATAAGAGCTAGTTCAGGCTGAATCATGGTGGCTGCTGCTACAGCTCTTGCTACCAGCTCCATTGCATCCTGTACGTAATGCTCAAAGACTGATTGTGTTGTCTTGCCATGAGCGATGAGACCGAGCGGCAAACCTTCTGTCTTCAGTTCTTCCACGTTCTGTGAATCCCCAATAATCCAGTGAAGTTCTGGAGGCATCACACCAAACTGTGTGGTTATTTCAAAAATCCTCCGCGTTTTTTCCATGTCGCATCCAAACATCACCATGGTAGATGTTGTGTCTTTGATGCTCTCCAGGTAAAACTGTAAGTAGTTCAGAAGGTCACTGGCTGAAGTGAGGTTTGCTGTGATGTTTATAATGGATCCCAGGTGGAACTTGGAGCTCTGTTGTGTGAGGAAGAGAAAATCTGTGATGTTCCACTCCTCCTGGCATAGTATCAGGCTGAAATTATACCAGTTGTTCATCGCAAGGATTGAGAAAGTGACGTCAGCATCAGAACTCAGCGAGTTTTCTAAACTCATCTGCAGGTGAAGGGGATTCTGTAATTAAAAACATGAAGGACACTGATCAGAAATATGCTGGACCCAGAGGTAATGAGTTTGCTTAATTTTTATTCACTTCTTTAGTTCCAAGTAATCACCTGTCAATGAAGAGAACGGTATGAAAAACAGGGAAACTTATGTCCACCCAGCTTAAATGGACTGTGATTCATGGGTTTCCTGAGTTACAGTTTGAGTCAACTTCAGTAGTCACTAATGAGACTGTTTCCAAGAATTTGTATTTATGTCAAAACATTTGTACTTAAGGTATGCCCTTACTGTTCAGGTTCAGCCCTGGTGTCAATATTCAATGGATGCTGACAAGTTCTCTGGTAAACAATAAAAAAAGGATAAAGAAAAGCCCTCAGTTCTTTTTATTATCTCTTTTTTTTTTTTTGATAGTGAGGACTTTTTTTAACACAGACACATGAGTAACCTAATTCAACAGATCACTGTCTGCAATCAGTGCATATCATGTACTGCCAATAATACATGAGGAGATTGATTCCTTGGTAAAAGACAAGTTACCGAACACACAAGAAGCTAAGATACGCACACTGTGACTTCTAAGCTGCAAAATGTTCGATAAATAAGGATTCCATATTCATTTGTATTACATCATTGATGATATAACAGAACTTAACCTTACGTCTCACAAGACCATTGCCCTTGGATTTATATTTTCCAGAAAAGGAGGAAGGATGTGACGCTAGTTCACCTCTTCAGGTAAATATTTCTTCCTTTCTTATTATTTGACTCATAAATACTTCTCACATACTTTTATTCCTCCCCTTTCCCTAGTCCTAAAAATAAAGTTTAATTTTATCTACAGATTTAATAAGGAAGAAAAAAAATTAAAGAATCCAAGCAATTTCTGGCATTTTGCTATAAAATAATCCTCTGATTTACCAAAATGTTTCCATCAGGCCTTCAGCTAGCACATTATGTACTGTTCCAACTTTGGTTTCAGCTGAGAACTTAAGTCTTCAGTGTAGCTTTGCTACTTTACATTGGCATTTGATTCCAGCCACAAGACTGTTCAAAAAAATGTGAGTTATGGTGCATGTTTCAGTGGATCTTTTGGTTTGTGAGATCTTTGTTGTGAATTTATGTCAACGCTTGTCTGTATTCATGCCCCCTCCAATGATATATTTTCCTACACAGGTAACTGAATTTTATCTTTGTATCCATTAAGTTACTAAAGTCTTAAGGTCTGTTCTTCATCCTCTTACATTTTACATTATGTATAAGAGGGATCAAACCTTTACTGTGTTTAAAATTGGCATAAAACGCTGTCATTTTGATTTTCATAGTATTTTACTGTTCATTATAGGCTCCAGTTTGTATGGATCTTAGAAATGTCATTCTGAATTTGGAATAATATGATAATCACTCAATTTTCACTAGTTTTACTAAAATAAAACCCTTGGTTCTCCAATACAGATCTAAGGACTGAAATGAGAAAACAAAACAAAACAAAACAAAACAAAACCCTGAAGAGTGAAACACTATCTATAAGCAGCAAACTTTCATTGTGTTAATTTGCAGTTATATGAACTCATCATCTGTTTTCCAGAGCAGATCATTTAAATTCAGAGCTTGATAAAGAGAATACTGTAATTGAAGATGCTGTCAGCTTTTTTTGTTATCTCTGTGTTTTGGTACCCGTGGCCTTTTTTACACAGACACATGAATAAGGTAATTAAATAGATCACTGTCCACAATCGATGCACATCATGTACTGCCAATAACACACAAGAGGATTGACTCTTTGATAAAAGACAAGTTACTGAACACACAAGAAGCTAAGCTGTGCAGACTCGGTGAAAGCTAGAAAACATTGCCTACTAATTAAAACATATGACTAGTTCAGGAAAAAAAAAGCATTGTGCACAATGTCTGGATTTGGGAAGCTGACTTGGATAAATTAGTCTCTGCAAACTTAATAAACACAACCTTTTTTTCTGAGCTTATGAGATGATCAGGGAAATTGACTCTAGTTTGTCTCTCACTGCAAATAGAATAGAATAGAATAGAATAGAATAGAATAGAATAGAATAGAATA
>VWZZ01000888.1:112786-140991 GCA_013399095.1 Psophia crepitans | reverse complement strand
ACAACTTGCAGCCGTTCCCCCTGGTCCTGTCACTAGTTATCTGCGAGAAGAGGCCGACCCCCAGATCGTCACAGCTTCCTTTCAGGTAGTTGTAGAGGGCAATAAGGTCTGCCCTGAGCCTCTGTCCTCTCTTTTCAAGATCAAGTAAAAAGTATGAACACATTTTACACGATGATCTGCCCCCAATCAGCAAAACTTTGCAAGCATATTGGCTTAGTTAATTTGAGTGTTAGAGAAGAAATGAGTTATTCAGTATGCATAGAACATTTTGCATATATATAAATGATAGCACACAACCTGACCATACCTGTATGATGAAGAGCAAATGTCTTCAGTACTTTCAGAAGCGCAGCGTCCCAAGTGTAGTACTATAGCTATTATGGCATAGGCCCAGGTATATAAAAACAAAAAAAAATCTACTGGATATAGAACAACAACCATGTGCTGCTGAGTGACAGAAGTTGGCAATAACAGCTGTGTCCATACTGTTGAATAAAACAGCCCCAGGAAACAAACTTGAGCATTTGTACTGTTTAGTTTGTGTCTGGTCTGGTTTTGGCACAAGTCAACCAGCTTTCTCACACCATGCACTGGCAGTTTGGGTCCTACTGCATTTTGGGGATCCCTTCCAGCAGGCAGTATGGATAAGACTGCATGATCTCAATCCTACCCAGCAGGTTTAGATCTTTGAAGATCTCTATGTCCTCATGCGAAACCCAGTGCATATGCGCAGTTTCACATACGCTAGACTGTTTCTGCTTTTCTACAGCATGGTTCTCTCAGTATTAAAACATTTTGGACTGATAAAGATACAGAAAAGGTAAAAATTATACCTTAGGGTGACTGGGGATTACACTGGACCCACAGCAAACACAGCACCAAGCACACACACAAGTCCAGAGAAAGTGAAACTCTGCCTCAGGGCCGAAGAAAGAGACATAACTTTACTCAGCAGTGCAGGTGAAGGCAGTTTCCATCTGACTTGGTATTCTCAGGTGCAGGGCTAGGCTATTCTACAGCACTGCAGCTACAGGCTTAGTCCTCAGGAGCTCTGTCTAGTGTTGGTCACTGTCTTATGTGCAACACACTTGGGTGTGTCAACGTGGCCCAACAGACTGTTCTTGCATTGAGACACTTCTTCACTGAATGGAGAAGGATTTGGGATAACCTGGCACAGACTTAGCCTGCATTTAAAAGTGCTTGTGGTGTGATGGTGTGAAACCGCCTGTGCTTCAGCTGTCACTTTTAAAAGCCCACAGGAGCATCTAGGTGAGCACTTAACACCACTGTGAGTAATTAGTTGCTAAATTCCCTGGTAATGTGCTTGAAACATAAACATTCAGACTTGAAAAAGTAGCACACACAGTCTCTTTTCTTTATTAAGAGTATTAGGACTGCAAACCTGTCTTCAGAAATTTTCTGGTATAATAATGCACATAAAATTCAGTCACTAGGCATTTGTCTTCTGCTTAACTTTCAGTTAATTATCAGCCCACCATGCAAACAGCCCTGTAGATGTCAGGCCAGAACAGTAATTAATGTTTGCTTTCTACTTGGACTCATGGAAGGGGATCCTTGACGGCCCACAGTGCTTCACTGCTCAACCAAGAACTCTCTCCAGCCTCATCTAGTGAGTGCTTGGTTGACTTGACCAGTTTTATGTGCCTGCCAGTGGTCAACAGACATTTGGACAATGCCCTTAACAACACGCTTTAGCTTTTGGTCAGCCCTGAAGGGGTCAGGCAGTGGGATCAGATGATCATTGTAGGTTCCTTCCAACTGAAATATTCTTATTCTTATTCTTATTCTTATTCTTAGTCTTAGTCTTAGTCTTACTTATTCTTATTCTATTCTGTTCTTTGCTGAAAGGACGCAGAGATGTTTGGAGATGCTTGGCTTTAATACCTTAATTTTTTTTGAAAGGTTTACTTGTCATTTGTAGGATGCAATTAAATATGTAGGCCCTGAATCAGTATATAGCCTTTATTCTTAATGCTCTGACATATTTTTATCATTTGTTTTTCTTTAAAATAAACAATTACTGCTTTTTAATGAGGCACTTCCAAAAATTGTTTATTCAGTCATTCAGTAGCAATCGCTGAGACTGCATAATTTCCTAGAAAAGGCCTTTGACAACTTAAATGATAGTTTAGATGTGTATAACTTTGTACTTATCATGGAACAGAATATTTATGAGATAGTGTATTGAACTGTGCCCATCCATCCTTATTAAAGATCTTAGGCAAACTCCTTCACTACCTCACTTTGGAAATTAGTAAACTTTGACTATTTCAGTTAAACTGTTAATTAAAGCTCATGTGGATATTCAAGCTGTCATTAATAATAATATGACTTCCATCAGTTTTTCTTCCAATTACACAAACACAAAATGAAAACTCATTTGAATAATGTTAATTGTGATCTATTTTTAATAATGTGTTTTCATTTACCTAGTGTCACTAGCAAAAACATTTTCTATGTCTATGAGAGCTTAATTTTTTATTGCTCATCGTTAGCTCCTGTTTTATAAACTAGCCATGATCAACTGACTTCAGTTTTTACTGGGGAAGAACAGGCCTAGAATCTTTAATTTCTGACTAATCACCTTCGGATCAGATACCAACAGTCTTTCCACTGACTTTCAGTGGGCTTTGGACCAAGCCATTCATGGAATATTAAGCTTTACATGGCCTGACGTGTTTCGCTCCTGTACATCAGCAGAGCCTGTAACTAATTATTTCCTTTTTGCATCCCAACCACAGCAGTTTTAAAGTTTCATTGCCTGAGACACCTGAGATAGCAGGTTCATTTAACAACGGAAACACGATTTGCATTTCATTAAAGCAGTATTTTTCAAGCCTCCATTTCAGTAGTCTGTTGACCCATTGTAAAATCTTGCGAGCATGAATGCATGGAGCTGGACTGACTTTCACCCTGAAGGATCTGGCCATTTATCTCTTCAACCAAATTTGTAATGCTAATTAGGCATGCTCACAGTGACATTTTATTTGACATTATGATAGCTTCACTAGTAGAGTTAAAAGCATATATGTGAATATTCTTTTGCTACCCACGTAAAAGTAAATAATACACAGAAAATATTATTCCTCTATGTCTCTGGGGGGCAAAGGCAGTACTCAAATACATATTTACAATAAGAAACACAAAAGAGAAAACAGGCTATATAATTACATGAGAGAAAGCTCCACTGAAGGGAAAAAAAACCCCTTCTGGCTTACAGCACAACTGTGGGGACTCACAGCTTTACAAACAGAGCTAAATGGCAGCTGTCAGCAAGCTGATGCTGCAGCTTCAAGAACTGGGAAGCTCCTTCTTCCATGATTGAAATTAAAAAATCCGGTCTTAAAACTCAGTTCCCTAAAGGCTACAGGTACACCTGCTGCTTCTTCCTTTCATGCCATGAAATGTATCTGCCTTACTGCTAAAACTGCAATGCTTCAAGGAAGATGTTGTGTTAGCTGACAGACCTTGGGAAGGATTTTGGATGGAGAGGTCCTGCCACCTTGCCCAACCAGCTGCTGAGCTGTCCACCACCCTCGATCTCAGTCGCTGCATGGTCCACCCAGCAGCCAAAGAGAGAAGGTGTGCTCCAGCATGCCCACCTCTAGGTTGCAGTGAGAAACCTGCTCTGCCAACAGGGCAGACTGTGGCCAAGAGGCCATGCACCTGCGGGAACCACAGCAGAGGGTGAAACATCCAGGTTTTCTTATCAAAATCCCATTCTGCAGCTTCTGCAGAGATGCAAGTGGTGTGCAGGGCAGGCACACAATCCTCCGCTCCCCTGTGAGGAGCACTGGCGGCTGGGCCCAGGTGGCATGCTGCTCCTGGGCTCTCTCCTGGTCCCACATAAATCCCCAACAACTTGTCATGGACATCAGCAAGCACTCAATTTCGCTTCTAGACCTTCATCCAGCAAAACACTTAAGCATCTGTTTAAGCAGCAGCATCAGTACGATTAAAAATACCAGTCGTATATTTCTTTTGCTATTTAGATAGGAGAATAATGCTGTCTTTTGGTTCTCTGGGGAAGAAAATATCAGACCTGGTTTGGCTCAAAAAGAGGAGGATGACTTAACAAATTCCTTTTTGGCGCATCTGTCTCCACATACACACCTGTTTTACCAAGGCTGTCGTTTGAAACAGGGTAGGTCCCCACACTAAAGGCTATTTTTTACAGACAGTTTAAAAGCTTCTGAGAGAAAAAAGCTAGCTTAGACTAGCAGAGCTGTCCTGATTCCTGCAGCAAAAGAAGCCTGGCATTCGTCCAGGCCACACATATAAACAGATCCTAACAAGGCACTGACTGCTGATTTTAAAAACCACAAAACCCACAAGAGTTAGATTAATTTAAGTCCTGACTTAGTTTGTCCTGAAAATGATTTTTCTCATTAGACCAGACAGTCATGACATGAGGTTGCTTAGCATCTCTAACACCTACATACAAATACTCCATATTAATCTGAATATATACAGCTCTCTACAAGGTCAAAAGGCAATATAAGATATGAACTTTCAGCTGGTTTTGGAAAGTAAGAATAATTTATCTTCATATGAAGTAAGATGTGATACTACTTCAATAATGTCAAGGTGTTCTTTACTCCAGGAGGAAAAAAAAAAATCCACAGTGCTTGTCAGGCCATACCTGGAATACTGTGTTCAGTTTCGGCCCCCACTATACAAAAAAGATGTGGACAGGCTGAGGAGGGTCCAGAGAGGGGCAACAAAGATGCTCAAAGGACTGGGAACCCTACTGTATGAGGAAAGGCTGAGAGAATTGGGTTCGTTCAGCCTCGAGAAAAGAAGACTTAGGGGTGACCTCATCACCATGTTCCATACTTGAAGGGTGGCTACAAAGAAGACGGACACTTCCTTTTTACAGGGAGTCACCTGGAAAAAACGAGGGGTAACAGGTACAAGTTAGTCCTGGGGAGATTTCAATTGGACTCTACAGGAAAATTTTTCACAATGAGAACAATCAGCCATTGGAATAATCTCTCTGGGAAGTGGTAGATTCCCCAAAATTGGACACTTCTAAGTTTTGGCTGTATGGGGTGATGGGATGTCTCGTTTAGACGGTGCTTTTGTCTAGATGGAGTTTTTACCAAGAAAGGTTGGACCAGACGATCCTTGAGGTCCCTTCCAACCCAGTATTCTATGATTCTATGATTTAAAGTTTGACAAAGAATATTTCATACAGATGCCTAGAGCCAAAATAGTTTTTCCTTCCCTAAAACTTTTCATTATAGTTAAAAAAAGATAGATGGTTCTTAATAGAAATAGATCGGGGGGAGCTGCATTAATTCTCCACAATAGGGTTTCCTCCATCATTAAAATGGCAATGCAACTCTGGAGAACCACCTCTGCTCTGTGGTGCACTTCAAACGAAAGAAAGAGGTGGTCGGGTGCATGTCTGTGACTCCTGCTACCGAGTGCTACAGTATTGTAATAACTGTTTGCAAAGCTCTTGCAAATGTTTGGATAAAATATGCCAGGAGATATGGAGTGTGAATATTAGCCACAATGGACAAATTGTTACTGCATGGTATTATTTTCTAGAAGCTCAACACTATTAATGGAATCAGGTTGTCACAAGTAAGTCAGCACTTGGCAGACAGAGTAAGGAGACTTTGGCTAGCTCTACCTCAGGCTTTCTTTCTAAAGCCATTTCCCAGTAACACATTTCCTTACGGCTGGCCTCATCTAGATTATCATGTTTGTGAGCAGGATTTCTCATCTGGCATTCATGCCGTAGCTAGCCCATTACAAGTCCCACACTTGTAGCGGATGCAAAAGACAGAGATGTACCTTTTCGGGGTTCTGAATGCCACTGTAAGTTTGAATGATTGGAAAATAGCATTTAACAGAATTTAATTCTTCCCTTAAGGAGATGTGGCATTAAACTAACTAACTGAAAGCTCTTCAGCAGACTGTTTAGGGGCTTCTGTGTGCTTTTCTGTCGAGAAGCACCTCACAAACACTGGTGCTTTTGACATCCTGGCCATCAGTCAGAAGGGATCTGTTTTAAACTGACTCCAAAGCAGGCACTCTGAGTTTTCCCACGTGTTGTTCAGGCAATGTACAGGGGAAGATTTTTTTTCTCCTCAGTTTTTGGTTCATGATGGCAGGTAGCAATTCAACTTTTGATAGCAGCAGAGCCAAAACTGTGGCAGCACCTTGGAGCAGACAGCGCATGCACTTAGGGCTTGCTGAGACTTGTCTCCTTGGTCCCTGCCCTCCTAATGTCTGAGGTGAGATACAGGAAGATCCTGTTGAAAAGAAATTCTGATAACACACCAGCGGTGTTGTTTTAACTTGAAGAAAATTATTTAAGTAGCTAGTCTTATTAGATTTTTTAAGTGATTACTAACAACTCTAGATCAAAGCTATAGGTACGATCAGGCTGCAGTAATAAAAAGTTACTTGGATGATCAAGAAATTAGAGTTCAAAGGCTGCTGAAAAAAAAGAATGGTGTTGTACCAAGGATCCCCAGTAGCGCTATGGCAAGACGACAGCAGAAGCCTTAACACTGCAAGCACAGGATGGCAACAGAGGTGCCAGGGCAAAAAGTCACAACTCACCAGTAGTCAGCTACTGGTCACTAGGAGACTGAAAACTTGGGACGTGAGTAAAACTGGGTTCAGAGAGAACAAAGAACACGTATCCAATGTGTAATACGTACCAGATGCCACAAATGTGCACACAAGGTGCAACTGCAAATGAATGAGGAATGGGCAAGTAAATACATCAGAAATGCAGACAGCGTTAGCAAACATGTAAAAGTGACCAAAAGCAAACTCGGAGGAAGAAGAAACTCCTGCAATCAGCATAATATTCCTCCCTTTAGAGATTTTGGGACACAGAAGACTTGTCACTAACAACCCCCACCACCTGAAAACACACATTCACTTGATCTGTCTCCCTAAAGAGTTGTGATGCTGACCTTGGGACCCAGAGGTGCATGGAAGGGTGAGCCCAACACCTGAGAAAAGAGATACAGCAAGTGTGTGTATGACAATTCCAACCATACCATTACCAAGAATGAGCTGTAGTACTTGGATAACTTTCCTGTAAGTGTATATAACTAAACTTGACAAGGGATGCAAAGAATAACAACAAGGGGTTCTACAGGTACGTTGGCTGGAAAAGAAAACTAAGCAGAGTGTACCGCCTCTAACAAGTGAAGGCAGAGAATGAATAACAACAGATGTGGAGAAGGCTGAGGTACTTAACAACTTCTTTGCCTCAGTTTTCACTGGCAGTCAGGATTCCCACATCTCTCGAGTCCCCGAACCTCTTTAAGTCCCTCCCACTGTAAGCAAAGAGCAGGTTCGAGACCTCCTAAAGCAGCTTAACAGCTACAAGTGTATGGGGTCTGATGAGATGCATCCCAGAGTCCTGAGGGAAATGACTGATGTAGTCACCAAGCCGCTCTCCATCATATTTGAAAAGTCCTGGCAGTCAGGTGAAGTCCCCGGTGACTGGGAAAAGGGAAACATCACTTGCATTTTTAAAAAGAGTAGAAAGGAAGACCTGGAGAACTACAGACCAGTGAGTCTCATCTCTGTGCCTGGCAAGATCATGGAATGGATCCTTCTGGAGGCAATGTTAAGGCACGTGCAAGACAAGGAGGTGATCCGTGACTGCCAGCATGGCTTCACCAAGGGCAAATCATGCCTGATCAATTTGGTGGATGATGGAGTGACTGCATCAGTTGACAAGGGAATACCAACTGATGCCATCTACGTGGACTTCTGTAAGGCTTTTGACACAGTCCTACACAACATCCTGATCTCCAAATTGGAAAGATATGGATTTGAAGGGTGGACTATTCGGTGGACAAGGAATTGGCTCAATGGCTGCACCCAGAGAGTAGTGGTCAATGGTTCTATGTCCAGGTGGAGGCTGGTGACGAGCGGTGTCCCTCAGAGGTCTGTCTTGGGACTGGTGCTTTCCAATATCTTTATCAATGACATAGATGATGGCATAGAGTGCACCCTCAGCAAGTCTGCAGACAACACCAAGCTGAGTGGTGCTGTTAACACAAAAGAAGGAAGGGATGCCATTCAGAAGGACCTGGACAGGCTTGAGAAGTGGGCCTATGTGAACCGAATGAGGTTCAACAAGTTCAAGTGCAGCGTGCTGCACCTGGGTCAGGGCAATCCCAGACATGAGTACAGACTGGGAGAAAAACACATTGAAAGCAGCCCTGTGTAGAGAGACTGGGGGGTTCTGGTGGACTAAAGGCTTGACATGTGCCAGCAGTGTGCACTTGCAGCCCAGAAGGCCAACGGTGTCCTGGGCTACACCAAAAGAGGCACGACCAGCATGTCACCAGGGCGGTGAGGCCCTGGCACAGGTTGCCCAGAGAAGTTGCCCCATCCCTGGCAGTGTTCAAGGCCAGGCTGGATGGGGCTCTGGCCAACCTGATCTAGTGGAGGGTGTCCCTGCCTATGGCAGGAGGGTTGGAACCAGATGATCTTTTAAGATTCCTTCCAACCCAAGCTAATCTATGATTCATGATAAGTGTTAGCATCTTTAGGACCCATAATACCACTGTGCTTAGACTGCTACGAATTCACACTAACAATAAATTTTTGGCTCCAGATATGGAATGGGTTTCTAAAGCTCTTGTTAATTGCATGTGGTGTTTGCTCTGATGGCTCGCTCTTGAGGAGTACCATTAACACAGTGCAAGAGTTGACAGAGAATTTGGCAACGAAAGCTGTAATTACAATGCACGCTGCCAAGCATTGCTCCACACCGGGCTCTTTGGTGTGTCACCCCTGCCAGGCTCCACAGCGTAAAGGGCTCTTGCAACGGCATTCCCAACCTCGCCCTGTTACAGCAGCTTCCACCTTCCCAGCAGCACGATGCACACATTGCAGTGTATCACTGGAACATGCTACTTTTCCACAAGCGCAACAGGCTACGAGCACACTTGCTGTATGACCTAGCTTTTTAGCCATCAGCAAAACTCTGGCTGAACAAAAAGAACTTAATTCTGTGAAAAAATGTAGAATATAAGGAGTGGGGGTATGGAGAATACTGTTTTATGTTATGTAGGTAAAAGAAGTTTGATCCCATTTTACAGAAGCAGCTATTGTCCTTTCTCATATGAACCCAGTGTACCCATACAGCATTTAATTCAATTAGATTTTATTCACCATTAACACCTGCAGAAAGGGATAAAATCTGGAGCACCATTTTCACTCACAAGTCCAATTCCAGCATAGCTTGAAAGTATCTTCAGCTCTTCCTGAGCATTTGCATTCCCCACACCCTCCGTAGCTGTGCCCCTGCGCCTCATTATTTTCACAAATGACTATGTGCCTACCAACAGGCTGTGCAACCCTATCCGGTGTTCGCAGCTCAGCACAGTGAAACTAGGTCGTTTGATCTCGTAGACAAATGGGGAAGAAAGCGGCAATTCAACAGAGAAACCTTCCCCGTTCGTCCTGAGCGAATGCTGTAAAACGACATTCAGGATGCGGCGCGCCGGGCTGGCCTGCTGCAGCAGCACCGCCAGGCCAAGAACAGCCCTGGCTGCTGCGGGACTCCTCGCACTCCTTGCAGGGCGCTGGGTGCTGCTCCTCAAATTCATTGACCAGTGACCAAATATGCCTCTTCATCTCTCCGGGTCCCTGCCTGTCAGAGAAATGCCCACGGCCTGTGCTGCGTGCAGTTATGCACAGAGCAGTCACTGAAATGATAGCTGCATTTGGCAAAACACAGTGGGAAAAATTAATTCCGACCCGTGTCCCACTCCTGAGAAAGCCAGCACCAGCTCAGCATCGCATCCTCTTCTGCTGGGCCTTGCTCTGAACATGTTTCACAGGATTAATTTTACCTACAGGCGCATTTTGCTCTGTATTGATTTTTTGTATGAAAGAAAGCTGAGAATTAAGCTTGCAAAGACTGATCTCAACTCTATTAAATAAGGCCAAGGTAGATTAAGTTACTAGTTCATCTTTCTGAGCCTAGACATTTAAATCATGGCTCTAAGGTGAATTCTTGTGTGTACTTGCTTGGCTTAAAATCAGAAACAGCATTTAAACATCTCCACTTGAGGTTTCTTATTTAATACACCAAGGATTTAATTAGAAAGATGGGAAATTAGAAAGAAGAGCTATAATTGGCTCTCAGGGCAGGGGGTGAGTAGGGGAAAAAAAACACAAATGTCTCCTTTAAAAACAAACACACCCTGCGTGTGGTGGGGCAGGGAGCTGACAGAGGGGACCAGCCACTGGGATGGACCACTCCCAGTGGCCACGAAATGCCACTTGCTGCCCGACTGAGGTCTATGATGCTGTCCCACTGGCCAGGGTAGGAGGGTCTTATCCTACTCAGGCAGGTGCCCTGCTGGGCACCTTTCACTAATTACGCCAAGTGGTGAAGCTACTTTCCTCAGCAGGAGGCAGTTGTTTGCTTAAGAAATACTTCAAGGATAAGTGCCGCTCAACACCAACAGTTACTGCAGGAGGAAAAATAAATAAACTAGGAGGTGTGATGTTTGTTAGCTTCTTGGTGGCAGGGTTACTGTCTTTCAATAGGAGACAAGAATCTGACTTTTGAAAATGCAGCGAAGCCTAGTGACTTCTACTCACTGTAAATCTTTTAATCATTGTTCCCTATTTTTCTTCCCAATCCTGAATTAATTTGTTCTCATTAAAAAAAAACCACAAAAGCAACAACGAACAACCAAAAACAAACCCCAAAAGACAACTGTACAATTTAGTTTTGTGGCAGTGCTCACAAATTGCTTTTCTGGGCATGCAAAACACAGAATAAGGCACGATCCTGTAACCAGGAGGCACCTGTCCCTCACCCCCAAAGGCAGAAGCATTTGAGTTTCCAATAAAGCATATAGCAACTACCCACAAAAGTGTGTGACTGCGCAGAGCCTGTTACCAAGGCACACAGGGAGAGGAGGAGGAGGAGGAGGAGGAGGAAGAAGGGGCCCTGGCTGGCTGTCAAACATAGAAACTGAGCAATCTGGTTTGAAATCCCTGCGTTCCCTTTGCGAGTCAAACCCTCCCTGTCAAATGGGGAGAACCCCCTCTGCAGTGCCCCAGGGGTACAGACCACCCCTCCGGCAGGGCCAGGCTTCTCGCCCCTTTGTGAGGCAGCTCTCTACCCATCTCAAGGCTTACAGCAAGATAAATATTTCACACCCTTTTACACTGGGAGGGATTAGAGGGGGAAAAGGGGTGGGGGTGGGTGGGGAAGTTAAGTTGCATGTTTTCAAGAATATATCAAGATTTTGCCAGAAGCAGAATCTAGGGCTCAAATCTCCTATTCCTTCCAGTGCTCAACACAGCTGCCTCAATAGGTAAAAGAATGTGCAAAGTAACAGCCAGCCATTTATTTTATGGGTTACTGTTACATAATTTGGGCATCTGCACCATTGCACTACATGCAGTGCGTTGGTTTGTCCTTCCAGACTAGCGTTACCCATCTCACTGATTCTTGCCTCATCAGGGCCCCATGCCCACAAGCATTTGGATACTGTGATTTCCTCACTAGTTTTAAGTGGATAAGCCAAAAGGCTCCTGGGTACAGAGTCAGGAAACAAGACCTTACTGTCGTCAGTACTTCACAAAGCAGAAAGTGGTTTACAGCAAATATTGTGGTGAGGGTTGGGAGATTGTATAAAAAATTACCATCCACGCCTGTTTCATCCTTTGATTTAGAACCTGCAAGATCATCGGGTGAATATTTACGGCTCCTAGTTGTGACTCAGTCTCCTGTTCTCATCTAAATGCTTGACAGAAAATACAGAATACCATCACTCTCTAACATGCATAAATATTTACACAGATTACCGCCACCAAGTTTTCTTTTACTCTGCACCTAGCACTGGGCATTTAGACCAACCATGATGCGATTGCACAGAGTTTGTAAATTACTATAAGATACGAATGATACTTATTAATTATCAGTGGTAGCTGATACTTCATGGGCTTTAAGGAATGTACCCATCCGTAGGTATGTACTATGTGATAGTGGGCACAGACTGAAGATGAATATGTGACCATGTACACCCGGAAAAACAGCATGCCATGCTTGATGGGACCATCTGGCTGTACTGAAGATTCGTCTTGTTGCCTGATACGATTTCTCGCCAGAAGCTAGTACTAATCACAAGACACTGACACTGGCCAAATAAATCTACTTCTCTCTTCCTCCGCCTCTGCCTGTGGCAAGTATGGTTGGTCCCAATAACAAACCATTAGAAGAAGCTCACCAGCCTTCCCCTGTAGATCCCTCTCCTGCTGCAATTGCATAAAAGCACCATGCGGACAAATCACTACTGGTGGCAGTGACTGCCTGGGTGCAGCAGCTCTACTATAAAGGGAGAGCTTTTTCCCTCATAGCCCCTTTTTGTCCTGCCCTGGTGCTCAATGCGCTGCCCGGGGGCAAGTTCTACAGCACAGGCCAGCAACACGGTGCATAAACCGCATAGCATTGAAAAAAACCCTGGAAATCCATACTGCATCGAAGAATTACAAGATCGTCCATTGTTAATGAGAAACGCAATACCATACGGACAAAAGTAACTCGCCATACTGCTCTACTAGCAAAACCTTTGGTGGTGGTGAAGTTTACTACACTTTTCATCCTTGTAGAAAAAAATTACTGAGGAGTAGCTAGACAAACTGCTGTGATGGAATTAAATGCCAAATTTACTTCACTGTAAATAAAGATCTTCATCCTACCTATTTATGCAAAAACTTATTTATACTGCTACTTTACGTTTCTTGAGGGGGAAAGGGAAAAAACTGTTGTGGCAGGTTAATAGGGGTTGGCTTCATTTATGAGAAGGTAGTGAAAGTAACAGCAACAATTTAAGAGGCTGGATGTTATTGATGGGAAAAATGCTTTGCAGCATGGAAATGAGGGGAAAGGCCTTTACAAATCTAGTTTTCAACACTGGTCCTACCTTTTCTGCTTCAATTCTTTTAAATTTCCACTACCTCTTATAAAATAATGTATCTCCTCCTTGAAGTTATGTAGCATTTGTGCAACTCGGTGACAGATGAAAACCACTACACTCAATGCAAAGCACCAATCACCCAAGTACGTCGAGCATTTATTTTTAAGAGCTTTGTGCCTCAGGATCTGGTAGGGCTGCACACGTCTGTAAGTCAAAAGGCTCTCAAATACTCTGGGCCAAATGTATCAGTAAACTTTTGTCTGTGCTTGAACTCTGGAATGACGTACGAGACATATTCACAGCTCAGCTCTTCCTGCCTCAGCCCACGTGATGACGCGTATGGCTGCTGTGCTCGCTATCGGTCAGCTCTTCAACTGTGACGTCAGCAGAAGCTGATGAGCGACTGCAGCTGACGAAGAGGCCCTCAGCTCCTGATAATGAACTCTATGAGCGCTCTGATGCGCTCCAGCAGCCAGACCAAACTCTCTGTGGGTAGGCTGGGTGCAGCTGGAGCAAACAGCGTCTTTATTTGCGTAGCCGCAAATACGAAAGTTTCAGATGTATTAACGGATCTGCCTGCGTATGACTGCCCTCCTCTGCATTTTGTGGCTTAGAAATCCTTAAAGCACCCTAGCTGTAACTCATTTTGAATAGCACCTTGTTCATCAGAGCCACCATCCTTCCTACAGCCAACGCCAGCCCAGCATTACAGACTAGTATCACAGTCGAGTCTAGCACTACCAGTTCTACGGGCCAGAAGAAATAATGACATTTATGAATTTAACAAACAAGGCAGAAGTTATGAATGTAATGATTCGGGAGCCAGTCTTGAGTTATGCAAAATACATTGAGTTAGGTATTCACAAAATTGCTTCAGCATAATTGTTGGCACGTGGATTGTTTGCAAACAGCTAGCACAAACTACTTAGTGTTAATCATTTGTTCCGTGACATAGTTAGTCATGCACTATTTCTGCTTCTTGAGTGGGTGATTGTATCCTCCTGAAGGAGAGGGTAAGAACCAGCGAAAATGAAGCACGCCCTGGGAGTTTAACATGGATAAGCGCTTGTGATAAAATGCAAAAGCATCATGTCTCACTAATCTCAGCAAGATGTTTGCATCTATCCATCTCCATGCAAATAATCTGCGGTGACTCTGCAGAGTCTGGTGAACCAAGCCTGGGGACGAGGAATTCACAGCAACTATTTTTGGTGCCGCGATTCTTTTTAACTCCCTGAACAAGGGGAAGTGTTGCAGAGGAGTATCTAATTCCCCCAGACAACCTGAAAGGAAGGGATGACAGACCACCGCTCCTATGAGTTTGGCAAGAACATACTATGAAAACTGTCGTCTCTCTCTGCAGGAAACGGTACTGCTTCAGGGAGAGAGAACCTATAATAAAACCCACTAAAAACGTCTATTCCTTGAAGAAACAGTAAGGGTTTTTTTTTCTTTCCCTGTTTTAGTTTTCTCTGTTTATATGATGCACATAAACACAAGTCTTTGTTAGTTTTCCAAAAGACAAATTTTACTTCTACACGTTTCAGTGACCTGGGATGAAACGAAGGAAGGTGAAAAGCCATAAGCTTGAATCTTATCATAATACTGTTTCAGTATTTTGTATCAACACAGAGGCTGCGCTGCACCATCTGAGCAAGGGAACGGAAATATTGTGTAAAAATCCCTGCTTAAACCCCTTGGTAGTACTGCACAGAACACCAGTATATATTCTTAATAAATTGGAGTGAAACAGCCAGCCAGCTGCGTGAATAAAAGGGAGAGAGATACACTCACAGAAAGCAGGATCTTCTGTGAAAAGTTTGCTTTTCTTTTCTGAAAGGTAAGCAAACTTTGTTTGGAGACCACTCTTAATATGACTGAAGATTTTACACATGCTTGAGCGTATGGATTGACACATGTGAGGGCTGTTAAACTGGGGGCGGGAAGGATCAGGTGAAGAGGTGTGAAAGTTGCTGGAACATCCTTCAAGCTCACAGTGAAGACACGGGGAATCACCCCACCAGGAGGGCAGCATCGATCTCCTGGCCCACAACGTGTGACTGGAAGCACTGCTCAGGCCAAATGAAGACCTTTGCAAAAGAAGATTTCGTGCACAGCAGGGAAGGTGGTCTCTGAGTTGGCTGCCTCTTCCTCGCACAGCTAATACTCTTAAGGGTGGACGCTGCAGCACCACACAAGAGCTCCAATGGTGACCATGTTGTCGTTGCATAGGGCAGCAGCCAAAATGTGCATGCAGACGCAGGGGGGTGTTCACAGACCTGTGATGGGTTGCTGCTGTTTGACAGCCTTGGACAACTTCTAACCTTTCAGAGGAAACATCTAACAAAGCAAGGAAAGTTGGACTTCTCCATGCCTAGAGTGGTAGATCAGAAACTATTCCAGTACTCAGCCCATATGTATTCTCCCACACAATCTTAAGTGCGTTGGAGAAGACTGAATTTCCCATGTGAGTCTCCTGTTCAATGGTCAGACTGCATACTAATTTCTCCTCTTATTGTCAATAAGAAGACATTTTGCTTCTTCTTATTCTCTAATAAGATTGGAGTAATTTTGTATCACTCTCAGAAGACATGCATTTGCTCTCATAGTGCTGGCATAATACAGATCCACAAAAAGATGAATTGTCTGAATTATCCTTGATCTTAGTGAATGGTTTTCTATAGATTTTTACATGAAGGGAACCCTCTGGGGAAAGTAAGGCAAGTCAGGTAAAATTAAAGGTTAAAGTTGATAGGAGTGTTAAGTTCCCTTATGACTCTAGTTTTAATATCACAGCAACAAGTCACAGATTCTGTTGGACTAGCTCCTCATCCTGAGCAAAGCCATACCACACTTAAATGAAGAGGAAGTCTGAATATATTGATTTGGTTTTGTGGGTGGTTTTTTTTTCAGTGATGGCAACTGCATCAGAAACAAGACATAGATACTCGCATGAATGAAACGATTCACTTCAGCTGCTCTTGTTCTCCTCAACATTTGCTTTTCACAAACATTCCAGTAATCAAATTACACTAGGATAAATGCTTATAGAAAATGAACAGCAAAAGTGAATACTTGCAGTATTTGCAAGTTCCAGCTTTCATGTGTACCTCCAACTCCTGTGTTTATCAGATTAGAAAAAAAAAACAACTCATGCAGCTTAGCCAAAGAACTAAAATCATATCTCAAGCTGGTCCCCATTCAAAGCCAATGAGGTAAAAGGAAGCACTTTGATTCATTTTTTGGGAGGCTCTGGGATGCAGTTATTCCTATCACTTGTATTGTTCATGCTTGTTCCAGAAATTTCAGGTAGTTTTCAGGCAGAAAAAAATGGGTGTGATTATCAGATATATTATTCACTGTGAATTCTCAGTTCCTTTTCCTCTTACAGCACCCTTCTGGGGAGGAATACAAGAGCAGTACGATCTGGGCAACAAACTCCCATTCTCTGTCAAGCAAAGCATCTTTCTTCTGCTAATCATGTGCTATGCTGCCTCCCACCATAGGTCTCAATTTGCAATTTATTCTTTTGCTGTAAACCTGTAAGGGCTGTGAACGCCCAAGGAGGACATCGCAACACAGCTAACTTTCACATAACTACATGTTACATATTTATATGCACTGTCAAAATGGTGGGAAGATACAAAATTCAGTTTCACTGGAATTTAGCAGGCTGAGCTATTTATAAATAAGTGTCTTATTTTTGGTGCTCTTCAGAGAATGTGATGAGCAGTGAGTGACGAGCAATTTGTGTTGCTGATCATTTGTATTACAATAGAGCCTTGCGGTCTTTTTCTGGAGTCAAGACTCTGTTAATTTAGGTTCTGCATTATCCTATAGTAGAACACAAGACCTCAGAACAAAGACCAATAGGCAAAATTAAGACTAGATGAAATGAACATGCCACACTAAAAATGGAAGAGTAGGTAGAAATGGTGTAGCTGGATAAAATTTGAGGGTTCCTGGGGATTCTGGGCATCAATATTCAAAACAGAACAATCGCCCATCTCTCTCTCTCAAAAGAAATACTCAGTGTGAAGGAATCCTTTCCCCAAAGTATTCTACACTGAAGGATTTTCTATGTATACAGTGGAAGATAACGTTAAACAAAATATGGCATAATGAACGTGGAATAAATGCTGTTAGAAGGATTACATGCTCTAAGGAGATCTTAGGGGTACAACTGAATGAAAAAACCAGGTTTTAATTAACAAGTGTGTAAGTACCCTGCACTATGTAAATAATTCATATGTATAAAAAGATGATCATAAGGGTGACTGAATAATCATCATTTTGGTTTCCCTGTGCTGACTGCTGATGCAAGATTCCTAATCAGAGGCCACAAGAGTGTTGTTAACCAGACCAAACTATCCAGCATTATTTCTATACTGATATACTGTGATGTGAACTTTTAAAGAGGTGATTAATAAGTTGGTTTTTTCCTCCCCCAAACCTGTGAGGAACAAACAAACACTGATGCTATGCTTTATCATTTCCCCCCATCAGCTCTGCAGCCAACTGTTGAATGGATGCCAGCGGCAGTTTGACATGAGCTGCCCTCCTGCCCTGCGGTCAGGAGGTAGCTGGTAACACCAGCAGATCGGTTGCCTGCCACGCCAGGCAGGGCAACTGGTTTTGCAGAAATGGCAACGTGGTCCTGGAGCAAGTAAACACGACGGAACGTTACTGGTGCAGGTTGTGTGCTTGCCAGGTGACCGGGCAAAGAGAGAGGGCAGAAGAGCAGAACCTTCCTTCAAAGCGTTGCTTGAATTTGTGCTTCGGAAAAAGGAGTAAAATCCTGAAAACTCCAGTTCGGCAAGGGCAGCATGACTTCTGAAGTGTCCATGTCTCAAAGCTTAATCCAAAAATAATCAATGCTTTTTTCCTTTAACTATTTACCTGCGTTTGCCTCAAGAGTGTTATTGGGTATGTATTCGTCCCCTCGGAGCTCTCTAGTTTATCACCTATCACACGCAATTTAACCAGAGGAAACCCAGGCACATAACTCTTTCACCTTGTTGCCCTTCTAATGAGGGAGTAAAATCAACTCCACATGTTAGTGCTCTAAGAAAACGTAAATCGCAGCTAAAACAGTTCCAGTACACACTCAGAAGAGGGTAGCTATGGGCTCCAAGTAAAAGCTATATCTGTTTTTCCCACATTCTGACGCTTACGTTGAGTACAGTAAATTCTTAAAAACAACTGTTCTCCTAGAAAGCTGTTTAACTGATACATATGAGTCTCAAATGCTAAGAAAGTGAGAAATAATTATGCTTTCATCTAAAATAGCACTGGAAAATTATCAAACTGTGACTTTTCATCTGATTTGCAAAAAAAAGTTCTTTTTAACCCGATTTGAGTGAGCATGCTATTAAGATGAATGTAATGTAACTGCTTTATCAGTGGCATCATTGAGAGAGCCTGCTGCATAATACAGCTGCTCTTTCTGGCTATTAATTGCTATGTCTAATAGCTCTTTCCTTGCAACAAATGCAAAACTTCATTTTTTAAATCTCAGTTTATGCTTAAGGTCCACCTTGTCTTTTAAACTCTGCCTACAGTCAGAACGCCTTGTGAAATGTCTGATAAACAGCATAGGCAATCATTTCCCTCACAGTCTTAAAAAAGCTGGAAGTGGAATAGTATGCCTTTAGGGAAATACTAAGAGTTTAAAATATGCCT
Organism: Psophia crepitans; assembly: GCA_013399095.1. NCBI lineage: Eukaryota > Metazoa > Chordata > Aves > Gruiformes > Psophiidae > Psophia > Psophia crepitans. The sequence goes on along the minus strand of VWZZ01000888.1, from coordinate 122,353 downwards.
GTGCAGCATATTCATAGATTTTTATAATGTGTTTCAAATACTTTCCACATTGTAAAACAGGCTTTGGAAACTATCATCACAGATGAAAGCTGATGAAGGAAAAGTAATAAAAATACTGTAGCAAGCAAAGGAAAAAATGGTGCCTGCTTCTGAATTCCCTAACATTTGATTTCTCCTATATAATAGTAACAATCAAACGATCACAGTAATTTCCCTGTTTACTGTGCTTTATTGGCAGCTGAGGGTGCACCTGTATCCATGCTCACTCTTCTCCCCCTCCTTCTCCACCTCCCCATCTGCTGCCTGCGGCCGTGCAGATTCAGGTGACTGAAACATTTCGGATAAAAGTTAATTAGCCAGCATACTGCGCACCAGATCGTTTCACAATGGTGCCAAGCAGAAACCTTACAGTCAGCTCCTGAGGGGTCTCCCAGCTCACCACTCCTGCGAGGGTGACTGTGCAGCAAGGCACATCCAAGAGGTTCAGCATCATCTCTCAACTTGCTGATGATGCACGCGCACACCTCACGGAGACAGGGATGGCTGCTTTGCACGGCAGCGGTACACACATGCTCTCTGCTTATACCAACAGGGTGTACTAATGCTACAGGGATGCAAGATGCTCAAGAATGCCTGTATCGTACTATGCTGTAGGGAAGGGATACAGTAAGCTCAGGACTGGGTGGTGAACATCAAGCCTCCACAGAGATGTTTTGAAACCCTGTCTACAGCCAAAACCAAGCTCCAAAGCCAGCTGCACGTAAATGTTGGCTGCAATGCCCTGCAAAGGTGGCACGTAACAATTGCTGCGGTTTATTGTGGTTTGTGGTGTGCTGCACCATCAAGTCCCTTCTCAGTTGTCCATAGTTACCAAGAGCAATGTTAGTAGCTTTTGATGTGACAGCTGTGTCACGCTCGGGGCCAGATTGTGACCTTCTTAGTCACACTGACGAGGAGTCCCTTGCACAAATGGCTTTGCTCGAGTGTGAATCCCTTAATAAATGAATCATGTATCATTGCTGCCTACTCAAGCTGGAATCTTTCTCCCAGTTCTGCTGTTACTTCCACCATCTGCACATCCTCTCCCCATGGTGGTGAGAACCAATTTGGCTGATCAATGGGGCATTTGGGAAAATGGGGAGACCTTCAGGGCCAGGCCAGAAGTACAGAACAGTCACTGATGTTCAACGCTGCAATTCCAAACTAGTTGTGTCTGAGCTTGCTTAGAAAATCCATTTTGGGTACTTATTGGTATGATGCTGCGTGTATCCAAGTGACCTTGTCTGTCTCCTGGCACTCTGAAATGCTGACCAGAGTATGTCTGACACCGATGCCAGAGCATCAGGTGGAATTGTGTCCTGAGACACCCAGGCGTATCCCGCTTCCTGCAATTCTCAGTACCAAGGAGGTAAAGAGGATTCTATCAATCACACCCATGCATGCCAAGGCCTCACACCCTTTGCAAGAAGCCCCCCCAGCAGCAGTTATAAACAGCTACCCACGACTCATCTAACCCTGTTCCTTTCACTGCTCCCCAGACGTTGGCTGAGCAGCTCCCCGGGAGGCGTGCACGCCTCGGGGAAGCGTTACACACTGGAAGGAGCCGTCCTTAGCCAGGGATCAGGACAGCCCTGCTAACTCAGCGCGGACTTGAGCAAGCTGTTTTGCTTTCTGCTCGGTGATCCCAGCTCTGTGCACAGTGCTTTCATGGAAAATTCAGTTCCCTTGTCTTTATGCTTCTGGAATCACAAAAAGTAAAGAGACAGAGAAGAGCACTTCTTCCTTTTTTTTCTCTCAGTTCAGTTTATCTTCTTCTTTCTCCCTATGTCTTCTTCCTCCCTATGTCACTGACATTTATGTTTCAAGTTTTTTTGATTCCTTTTCTTGTTTTCTTCCCTCTCTTTTCTCTGGCTCCTTTGAGCTATTCAGAACAAACTCTGCAACGCATGGCTGTTAGTACTGCGGTGAGATTTGTACACTCCTGTTCAACCAAACTGAAAAGATGATCTCTTCTCTTTAAAAGCTCTTCAGTAACATTTACAGAAACATGGATTTACAGCCTGATTCCTCTTTGAAAGATAAATATAGAATTTAAAAAGAAACTGTGCTTTTCCCAGTTTTTTTGCTAATTACAATAAATACATAAATTCTAGCCCTGCTATGCCTGGGTATCTTTCACATTAAAAAAAAAAATTACATGGAAATCCACAGAGGAAAAAAATGGAACACAAGATAAACATTTTATTTGATGACTTAAAACTGTAACTAAATCCAACATAGCCTAAAGTTCCAATGATGTGAGCGTTCAATATTTCATGGGTTTAAATAATAAATAACTCATTAAAAACACCCTAGATGACAACATTTGTAAGTAGTCTTCGAACTCAATTGTGAGCATTGCACGGAATAACATATATCACATGACAAGGTCCTTGGCTGTTCTCAAATTTCCATAGCCCTGCTTACCCAGGTCTGCCACGTGTTTTAACAGAAAAATGGGGTGGTTTCTCTGACTTTTGGGGACAAATTTGTGGCAAGTTAAACTGAACACCCCAACTGGTATTTCCAAAGCGTGTTTTCTTTGTTAATAATCTGTTTGGTACCATAACTTCTGTATTCATAAAGTATCTGCTAGCAAATTGTCTCTGAATTTGGGATTTTTTTGTGCCAATTTTTTCATTTTTACTTCGTGAATACATCTAAGTATTCTTTGGTGTTTCTTTTAATAATACGTGTCTTGCAGTAAAGTAATAATTAATGATTCAACCCTGTCATAGTTTAGCCACTTGTTACTAGCACTGGTTTGTGCAGTGTATTATGAAAGACCTCTTCTAGGCTATGCAATGAGGAAAACATTGTTTGTGAATACCCAGAATAGCAAAAACTGGTACACAGAAGAAAATATCATGTCTGGTATTGAATTCCATGTTAACTCCACTTTTTCTGCATCACAAAAGCAGCACAGGATGAGAAAAATCTTGTCACTAGCCAGTCCAGATATGTTCTCCAGAATCTAGCAGGGTATCATGAGTACAGTGAGGAAAGAGGCTATTAAAGAAATGTACACCAAACTACAAAGCAGGTATCTTCGCTTCTAAGTTTTCAGATCAATTCAATATAGACATTTGGTTTTCATTCATGTGGGAAACATCTACCGGTATAGCATTTAACTACAAGAATATTTCCCTCCACCCCTTTCCCAAATCTTTAACTCTTCACCAACCTCTTCAAATGGAACTGATGTAACTTAACTGAACATACAACAGAATTTATAGATTGAACTAAGTGATTTGATAAAACTTGACAGAACTGGATGTACTTCAAGAACAAAGTGATCATTGGCATAATTTTATCTACGGATTCCCAGAGTCAGATACCTTAAATAATTATAGACTCAGTGCACATTCTAAATCTGGGTAATAACCCCTTTCTGCATTTAGGATAGATTGCTCATTGTTGACTTGAAGCCACTCAAATGAAGAATCTCTGGTGTATCTAGTCCAAAGAATGCTGCACTATCCACTTTTCAAAGTCTTAGATCAATATGTAGCTAATATGCTTGAAAACACTTTTTCACCCTCAAAATTTGCTCCTCCATAAGCAACAAAACACCTGGAAAAATAATACATTCTCATACCCTGAAGTGTCGTACACATTTAACACAACTGTTCTAAGCTGCAAGACCCTCTCATTTCAGAAGCCCAGTGGCAGCATAGTGAATTCAAAGGGTTCCTGAGGACTCTTCTCCCAGAGGAGAGGGGTTGGAGATAACACTGAAAATTCACCTCAGCAGAGTTCCAGCTCCTTCTGTCTCAATAAGATGATAAAATTAAGGATCCAGAGGAGAGAACTTGCCCCTTCCCTGCATTCTGAAAAAAGATCTTTTTCAGTCACGATGAACTGAGTCCTCCTTAAACACTAACTGGAATAAAGAGACTAGTTCCTCTCTTTCTTTTCGTTGTCCCATGCTTCTGAGTACGCAAAGCTTATTGACAGAGGAACTCAAAGAAGTCCCCATGGGTGGGCAGGCTGCAGCGCTGTTTTACATGACTGGGTGCCTTCAGTGCTCTTTTACACGGTATTTATTATGACTCTGACAGCTTAGGGTGCAAGGATGACTTCTTGTATTATCAAGTGTTCAACACAGAGAAAACTGACCCTGAACATTAAACAAGGTGAAAACACAAAATACAGAGGTGCCAGTACAACTCCCAAACACTACATCAACATCACTTTCACAAAACTTGAGGGCTTTCTGGCCACGGACAAGAATGTATAAACAGTGACTCCCCCTTCAACACACATCATTTGTCAACTTAAAGGTATCAGACAGACTGGTTTCAGCTGACAACAGAGGGAACTATGAAACCTGTGCTACTCTCATAGCTGATGATGTTCAGCACAGCACAGGAGCACAAGGAAAACCATTCTCAAAGTAACAACCTGACGACAACGTATGATATTGGGGAAAAGCATGTGAGAGGCAAGAGATTGGATCAGTTAGTAAATACTGCATAATTGCTTTTTAACGGGGGATTGTTGCAATGAGGGGACCTCTTGCATGATGCTAGGACCACAACGCTGCCAGCAAAACGTCACTCACGCCTCTGAAATCTGCATTTAAAAGAAATAATGACTCTTCAGGATACCTGGCTATGGAGTAAAACTGTTAGTTACACAAAGCTTTTTTACATTAGCTGGCAATATAAAAAGACTCTCACTTTATAGTGGATCTGTGGCCTAAATTGTCCAAGTTTCAAAAGCTCACTAGGAGCAAAACTGCAGAGAGACCTCCGGCTGAACGCGAGGCAGCTGAACATTTGTTTGCACGTCCTTTCAATTTCCATCCTTTTTTCCCTCAAGGAACCTCTCACAAACCCTCTTGAAGTGCACAAAAGGTACACGCCATAGTATTTATGCAGCGTGAGGTGAGCAGCATCGGTGATCACAGGGAAAGACGGAATACATATTCCTTATCTACACAGTAACTAGTACGAACTTCAACATTTGGTTTAAGTCAGATCAGCAATGATAGCCTGAATAAGGGAGCCTGCAGCTAAGCATGTCTTTTGCAGTCTCTCCCAGAAAATGAGATTTTTCAAATATTTATTTATTTTTTTTGCCAATCAAAAATACTTTTCTGCAAAAATGCAATTCTGGCTTAGAGGAAGGGAAAAAAAAGTGTCTTCGGGCATTTACTTGGAGATAAGCTTTTCCACATCTCTATTCCCTTGCTGTAATTTCTACCTGCCTTTGCTGGTGCTCTGCATAGCCAGTGTCTTGCAGGTCAGAATGACTTCTAAGGATACTATACACACAATGGTATTCCTGACTACTTCCAAAAAGGGAGAAATGTATAATTCCCCACCCAGGGTGGTTTGATATGTATAAACTATTAAGCTGTTTTCAAATGAAACCTTAATTCCTTTAAAAACAAATAAAAAATTAAATGTTAATGGTCAGTTTCTTTTTACAGCACCTGTTCTGAGGCTGAACTTGTTCCTTCACCAGGACATTCACTGTTTAACCTAAAACCTGACTTGATTTATTTATTCTTCTGACCCTCTCTGAAGTCACAGCAGTAATCAGCAGTGCCAGCAATTCCAGTTCCTCAGGAAACCAGATAAAGCACAGCCTGGCTATACAGGGACAGATGATTCAGATTCACTTTATTCTGTTTCACTGCTCTGAGAAGATTCCTTTTCATGTTAGAAGACATCAGAGCTACCGATTTATCTGAAACCCACTGAAAATATTCCCTGAGTTCTGAAGTTCATAAAACACTTTGGCAAATATGATCTCCCCTGTGTTTCTGATAGTATCACCTATAAAATGGATATTATGGACTATTCTTCCCAAACTCTTGGCTCTAAACTGTAGTACTAGAAACTATATCACTGTATTTACCGTTCATGTTTCCTGGATCTGTTTCTTGTTCTATCCTTGGGAAAATTATTAATGACATTGGGAGTCTTGGAATGAAAAAATAAAGTATGTTTCTTCATACAAACATGCATGGCATGACAAGCCTTGCCTCAATGGCATCAGTGCTTGTGAGCTGCTGTCTCCAAAATAATGATCTGTCAAAGCTCCGGTGAAATTTCCATTTGTGTTAGTAGTAAAGAAATCCAGTGGTTTTTTGCTTGCTGAATGATAGTGATAAATTGTTGCTTTTGCTTACTGAGACTGTGAAAATTTACTGGAGTGACAGTAAACTTGGAAAAGTAAACAGCTTTTTTCAGGTCACAACAGTGTCTGGATTTACTGTCAGTATATGTTAGTCATTAAATCACATATACAAATGAAAATGAAAAGAGTATGCCACACTTCACTCTGTGCAGCATCCCCTCAAGCCACATGTGCTGAACCTCCACCAAAAGCTGTCGGTTGTGAGAGAACAAATGCTGTACCACACCATGTGATAGTTGTTCTCTTGTGATTATTAATTGTCGTGAGGGAAGACAACTCTCGTTTTATTGTTGTCTTTCAAACTCCAGCAAAGTAGAGTTTAATGACAAAACAGACTTATAAAGATGCTTGAGCAACCACAAAACATTTTAAAACACCCTAGGTATCTCCTCCCAGTGTTACGTGTGTGAGGTGTATCACCAGATGTCACGTATTATCGAAACGTATTCAGTTCTGGATCCTTATCTTCCTTTTCATCTTAAGTACTCTTTTTGCCACGTTAGGGAAGATTTTCTCAAAGATAAACAATTATAATGAATTGCATTTGCTCATTATAAACTTCTGTATGAAGCAATAATGTTAACATTCAGCAGCGGCGCAGGCATTGTATGGGTACATTTCTGCCAAAGTATCAGTGGGAAGGGTAACGCCAGGGAGGCCAATGCTTCACATTTCAGAAGTAGGGTCAGATCTCAGCCTTTTCTTCCTGACTTTTCTTCTCTGAAAAACTGCACGCTGGGCCTATTAGCGAAATATGTTTCGCCTACAAAGATGTCATTTATACTTGCAACCTCTAGAACTGCCAGTCAGTAGAAGTGGCCCGTCAGTGGCTCCGGGGCTGTTAAGCCAGGAAGGTGGGAGGTCCACAATTTGTTCATTTCAAGCCAGTGCTGGCACAGGACTGACAGCAACAGAAAATCCCTGCCTGCAGCAGGCTGTAAGACACCAGAGGCTGCCGAGGCCAACATCTCTGGGGTCTCCTGAATCCAAGATGCTGTTGGAAATCCTGCAACTCTGGGAAGTATGCAAGGTAAGGCTGCTGAAGCATTGCCTTCAGAGTTAGCCTTAAAATGGTATTTGTTACACGAAGGTATGAAAAGTGTTCAGAAAGATGTCAGGTCCTCCAAGCCTATCTTGAAAGACTAATATACATGTATTACCTGCTGGCCTTTGAGTAAGGATGAGATTTTTTTTTAAGTCCACAGACCCATGAAGTGCGATTTTTTTTTAGCTCAGCTGAAAAAAAACGGACTCTATTCAGCACAGGTTCAATGTCAGGCATTGGTTTCACTGTCACTGAAGACAGTGACACTTAAATGTCTGTTTAAGAACAAAGTCCTGATTTGGATAGATTGATCCAGTTGGCTTCCCACTGAGAACAATTTGAAAGTTAAGCAGGAACTTTGAAATCTGTGGAAAGGAGCGATGACTCTAACCTTGCACTGTATGTGTTTAACGCATCTTTCGTCCTCAGGCAGCTTTGGATGAACTTAGACCCATCTCTAAAATGGAAGAGAAAATAATTCTGATTTTAACAGACAAAGCAAGGAGAGGATCTGGTCTTCAGGGCTTTGGCTACTGACTCCAGCACAACTGTGAGGGTAGCTGCAAAGCTGGTAGATGTAACTGAGCAAACTTGGATGCTACTGGCACCAAACACATCAGTAGTGGCACGTGGTTTAGTGGGTAATAGGTGGTAGGAGGACGGTTGGACTAGATGATCCTGGAGGTCTCTTCCAACCTTAATGATTCTGTGATTCAGTGGCACTGATTACCCTTGAGTTTCTGCATAAGTCTGTGTTACATGGATTTTGCTAAGACAGAGAAAACTAGCTGCGTTCAGATCGGCATACAGCAGTCACACCTTCAATTACAGACTAGGAGCTGCCTAGCACACTTTCTTCTCCTACCTTTTCTGTCACAATCTAACAGAAAAAAAATACAGTAGTCTATCAGTGAGCCAGGCTGGGTTTTACATTTGCTTTTGCAAAGCAAATTCAGTGGATAATCTTTCTTTCTAATTGCATTTTGAGAGCAATGTTGAGCTCTTTTTATAAAAAACAACTATTTCTCCTGGCTACTTAAATGGCAGCTTCTGCCATTTTACTCATGATTTCCCTTGCATGGGCCACACAGAGCATTTTCTTCCAACCCTTATCGCTGGCATCAAACACACCTTTACAAAATATTGAACTATCACCTTTTTCCAGAACGTGTAACACTAGGTTGCCATCTCTGTATCACAGAAAGTTTAGCTACACTATTTGTGCAGTCGAACATGATGAATTTTGTTTCTACTATTTTAGCTACACAAACACAGACACAGCGGGACTTCAGTTTCTAGTACTTGAGCTAGGCAATCAGATTCAGCAAAAATCTGATCTAGCAGCGACACATGAACTACAAGTAAAATGCTTCAGACAGCGGAACGCAAAGTCAACGTACAGTGAACAACTTCCCTGAGAAGTGTCATCTGGTGAGCAGCATACGGTGCCCACACACAGAGCACAGCACCTACAGCAGAAATGAACACCCTCAATGCTGGTTTCGGCTCTCTTTTTTCCTTTTTTTTTTTTCCCTAACCACCTTCCTTTGGTTTGGGAAGTGTGTCCCTCTCCAAAAGCCAAGATAGGGACCTGCCGAAGAGCAGCTTCTCACCAGTGCATGTCCTGGATCCCCCTTCTCCTCTCAACTCTACAACTTACCGGGGGATATGACTCCGGGCTCACAACTTCGCTTTTGCCACCCAGCTCTGCCTTTCCAGAGAAACGATGCTCGACCCCTCCACTCCAGGGCTGACACAAGAGAGGACGCAAGAGGAGGGAATGACCAGAAAAGCGACTCCGGCGGCCCCACAGCCACAGTGCCTCTGCCCCGGCAGGGTCCTTCCCACCCCCACCGCTGCCCGGCTCCCACGCCCGTGCCCAGCCGCCAGCCGGGAGCCGGCCGGCCCCCGACCCTTCGCCTCAGGGCACCGGGTGGGTGCGGGGCGGGTGCTGCCTGCAAGGGGGCATCGCGCGGCCCTGCCCCGGGAAGGGGGGAACCCTGCCCGCAGTCCCGCGTCCCCCGGCGCCTTACCGGGCTCCGCCGGGGGAACTCGCCCAGCACGATGCTGACCACGGGGATGCGCAGCGCCGACGAGATGAAGTCCAGCTCCAGCATCTCCCCGCGGCTCTGCGGGAAGGCGAGGATGGCGGAGACCCCCTGCACCACCACGGTGTGGCAGAGGCTCTGCAGGAAGGAGACGGGGTCGTTGCTCCAGGAGGCGCTGGTGGAAGAGAAGGGGAAGAGGGGCAGGTCGCCCAACCCCGCCTCGATCGCCATCACCACCTCCAGGGACAGGTTGTAGGGGAGCAGCCCGGCCACGCCGTTGAGGTT
>VWZZ01000888.1:50817-111936 GCA_013399095.1 Psophia crepitans | reverse complement strand
GACGGCGAGCGGCAACCCCGCGCCGGCTCCTCCCCGGGCAGCCGGGACTTGTAGTCGCCGCCGCCCCCGCGGGCCGCCCCGGGGAAGAAGGAAGGATCGCCCGCTCTTTCCGCGCCGCCCGCTTGCTTCCCCCGAGTGGGCGTCCCGGGGCAGTCCCGACGGAAAGCGCTGCCTGGGGGCTGTGGCACGGCTCTCCCCCCTGACAGCGCCGGAGAAGCGACACAGTTTCCCTGTGCCGAGAAGAGACCCCGGGCTGCTCCGTCCCCCGAGGGGCTGCGGGCCGGGGCGGGGGGTCCCCTCGCCCCCTCGGCTGGGGGGAGCTGCGTCCTCCGCCGCCGGCAGCCCGCTCGCGGGGATGGCTGGCGCTGGGTGCTCTCGGTGCCCTTCTCATGCGCTGCTGCTTCAAACCGCATCATTCTTCGACATACAGGACCTGACGTCCCTGCTCAGCAAGCCATGGACACTTTCTAAAATTGCTTTTGTGATGGAACACCCTTATCCCAAGAGAAAATAGGGCACAGCAGACATGCGTGTTTGTGTGCGTGTCTGCAAGGGGCTGTGGAAAGTCTGGTCCTTGTCTGGGTTCCAGTATTTGGGTTTAATCCTGGGCAGTCGGGAGCCCTTCTAACCCTAACTGGGGCAGACATGCTCCGCGTTGTGTCCCTGCTCCGTGATCGAGCTCCAGGACCTTAGAGGAAGCCCTGTCCCACAGCCACGTTGTCTGTCAGAGGGGAAATAACCTCACAGCTCGCCCGGAGACCTGAATGACCTGATTTCCTCCCTGTGGGACTTCTGTCCCCTTTACCTGGCTGATTCGGCCCTGTTCGAACGCAGTGCAATGGTTTTCGGCCGTCCTGCATGGAAGGACGGTTTGAGGAGTGGCTAGAAATCTTTTGGTAACTTCTTCACAAGTTTACTCTCACCTAGCGCTAACCTTATTCTTTAACTTAAAGAGCTCTTCTCCTCTGAATGCTGTCCTTCCCCTTTCTTTGGCATTTGTCTTCAGAGCTTTTTATGAAGAAACATCATATGCTCCCTTTATTTTTCTTCATTTGGTGTGCACAAAATCTGCGTAGAAGGAAACACTTTTCATCATGCTGTATAAAAGGTGAAACTTTTGGAGGTCACTACCCTCCAACAAGTCTGAACTGCATGTTTTCTGATTTAAATTCATCTTTCTTGAGGAGAGGTCACCAGAGGTGTACGCAGCAAAGTCTTACCAAGAGGTCTTGTGCAGCTGTGCTGGTACTTCTCTGTCCCTAATGTCCTTATCTCCATCAGGTCAGCAGCTTGTCATACCTGCCTGCTGTTATCATCTTCCAAATGACCTGCAAAGCTAGTGTTTCTCTCATACTGCTCTCTCTAAATTGACCTGTGGTTGCAAGGGTCCCCTCGCGGTGGAAAAGTAGGAATGGCAGAGTGGTGGTTGGTAGGCCAAGACTGACTATTTCAGCCGCTACGTGTAGAGGTGAGTTAATACTATGTTTAAGAGTTAATAACAATTTCCTGTTTCCCCTTTTCTTCTTCTTCCTTTTTCTTTTCATCTTATAATCACATTTTTATTTCTTGCTGTCTTCCTTTCTGATCAACCCAGATTCCTCCTGTCCCTTTTCCGAATTATTTTAATTTTATTTTTTTTTAAGAAATGCATCATAGTAACACAGGTATTCAAAGTCTTCTCTGTTAGCAAGAAGGAATGTTTGCCTAGGGGAACTGGCTTTCAGTATGGCAAATTTCACATGGTGCAGAAAAGAAAAAGTATTTTTTACCTCCCAAACCCACAGGAATTAGCTTTCAGGTTGTGAGAATGAGCTCACTTGAGATCTGCACAACTTCAGAGGCATTTTCCATATCCACATTCTCTTTGTCAGGCCTGGAAAAAAATCAGTAAGCTTGTAACTTCTCTACTGTGCAGTTAGATAATTGCTGGTTTTCATGTGGGATTTATTTTTACAAGAAACAGTCACTCTTCCGTGTCTTAACACACAGTCCTAAATTGTCATTTATTTGAAACTTCATTACATGAGCTGATCTTTCTCTGGCTTTAGAGTACAGGTGATGCTAGTTTAAAAAAGCAAGTGTTTCAGAAAATGTTACCAAATTTATTATTGAAACAGCTTTGACAATTACACAAGAAATTGATTAATAAAGGTAAATCATTTACTGTCTCCACCTATTTAAATCCTTAAGGCCTGCTCTGTAAGAGGCTGGGATATTTTCAGAAAGTGATTCGAAAAAGGATATAAACCCCACCAAAGTGTATACATGTAACTTTTGGAAAGTTATGTTATTAATTTTTCTGCTTTATTTGCATAAATATGCATGTGGAGAAAAGCACAGTTGGTTTAGTCTAATAAAGGGATTGAAGACTGCTGAGTGTCAATTGCACCCTGCTTTTCAGCAACACTGCCATCCCTTTTCCAAGGCTGACTACGAGATAAACTTTTTGATAGATTCTTGACATTCTTCACTTTCAAAAGTCTGCCTGCGTTCTACTCTTCTCCCTCCTTTTCCCTTTCTTATAAATAGGAATGTCCCCTCTGCTCTTCTCCTGTGTTAGATACTCAGCAGAAATAAGACCAGGCAGATCTGGGCAAGTGGATGGAATCAGTTGTCACCTTGGGTAACCATGAGTACAGCAATGCTGGTGGCATTGATTGCTGCGGAATGGTGACCACAGTAACCATTCATCCTTGACTGGTGGCTGAGCGTCACAGTTAAAGCTGGTGAAAAACTTTCAGCAATGAAAAATGTAGTAGGGAAATGCGATTAAAATCACTACTCATATTTCTCTTGCTGCTCTTCTCACTCGCTACGCTCATTTCTTTGAAGTAGGGTTGGTGTGCTTGCTTTCTGGGCTGCAGAACAATTGTGCTGTGGGTTTCACAGCGACCTTCTGCAAGGCTTCTTCTCTCTGAGCAACTTGGCTCATGTGGAAGTAGGTTATCGCTGTCCTCCCGTTCACGTCTGCATTGCTTTGCTCCCTTTGCTCTGAGGAAGAAGCTCCTTGGGCTTGCCAGGGCGTGATCACTTAAACTCATGTTCATCTGCCCCTCTTTTAGCCTCTCACATTTTTCGTAATGCCTGAGTTGCTAGCTGAGATGCAGGGTACCACCCACTATCTCTTTAGCCTTGGAGAGGGTGAGGGATTTGTTTTGGGTCAGCCTAGAACAAAAATATTTTTTTTTCCTTCCGTAATCATTGTTGAAAAATGAGATTTAGGGAAAAATAAACCATTCAGGAATAATCATTAGGAATAATGGAATAGGATTAAACTTTTGTTTATATTTAAATCCCCCAATTTATCTAAATGCAGTTTCAAACATTTCAAAATGCTTTATTTTTAATTTGAATTCCTATTGCAAGGAAAAAAAAAAGACGTCTGATTGTTCCTTACTTTCTGTCCTCTACACTCTTTTTCCAGCCAGAAGAAATCTTCAAGTGCTTTCAGATAGCTAAAGCTGCATTAAGAATGTGAAGTATAGTGTTTGAAAAATCTCGTGTTGCTGTAGTGGTCGTCCAGTGTGAATCGACAGTGCACTGGCTACTCCAGACTTACGCCTGCAAATATCCTGCTGTGGGCAGGCCTGGTGTTGAATCCGAAGAATCATTTTGAAGTCAAATTGATTTGCACCAGTGAGGACTACGTGCTACGTGACTGCCTCAGAAAAGAGGCTGGGATAGTTCTTGCTCCTAAAACAAAACTCCCCATTTTGTTTCTTCTGGCAGTATCCAGACAACCTCTGATACTGTCAGAGGATGCTCAAAGAGTCAGTGAGGGAAACATGCAGTGAAACATTCTATATCTTTGGTCCCTTTTGGAAATAGCAGGCAGGAGATCTTGTAATATTGCCAGGAGGCGGCACACAGCCCATCAACCCCTCTGATTTTGGTAGTTTCCTCTCTGAGACTGAAGCTACCATGGGAAGATCTCAAGACAATCCAGGTACCTATAAATAGAAAAGAAAAAGTGACTGATATTCAGTCACACCTTCTTTCCACCACTGAGACTGTATGAAGGTGCCTAAAGTGGGAATGAATATACTCTCACTGTGAAACCCGTTTCCATTGCCAGAATGAGAAAGGAAGAGTTTGGTTGCAGGTGAAATCCCTGTTCTCCCTGTTAATGTGAGCCATCCGATCTATTGTTTTTATTGCTCCTTGTCTGACATGGCAGCGTATAACTTCCCAAACAAGTAGTTATAAAACCTTTATGAGATCCCCACTTACCACACATATTTTGTTCATGCCACATATTTTGAGTTTGACACAGTCACGTTTTTTTCATTTGTGGTCCATTTATAGTGCTCCCCATTGTGCTCACCTTGGAGATACATTGATCTGGGGCAGAGCTACAACTAGTAGAGAAGTGCCATAATGACTCAGTTGAGTACTAATCCTCTGGCTAGAACTACCTGAAGTTTCTGCCACTGCCTGTAGTTGTTTTTATTTTCAAGCCTTTTCTGTTCTGTTGGGTCATCTCCTGTATTGTTTCTTCACAGTTAATATGATGGTGATGAAAACAACTCCTGTAGATAGGAGTGGGCCCAACACTACTTAGAGCATCATGAGGAGGAGAGGCTTTAGAAGACCCTCAGTTTAGGGACATGGTTACGTGGGAATCAAGGGGTTGCTTAAATTTAAAGTCTCTATCTGGAGCCACGGACTCAAACTCAGGTGGAGCCAGCTGCACAGGAAAGAGCTTTTAGGCTGCTCCACACCTGAAGGTACAAGAGAGGTCTGGCCAGGGACCTTTAATCTAAAAAAAAAGCACCACTTACATGCCAGAAATGTTTTATTCCAGTATTCGCAGAGGAAAAGAAACAGAAAAACTGTTGAGGAAAAGTTATCCCCACTGTAGGCCAGCTTCCCTGAGCTGGCAGACCCTGAGCAGAGAGCATGGAAGTGGTTCCAAGGGTGATGTGAACACGTGTTTTTATGTTATTTCTGTAAGTACATTGATTTTTTTTTGCTTTCCTGACTTGTAGACAGAACGCAGGCAGGTAGGTACTCCCTCTGTTTTTCTTCCAGGTGGAGATCCTCCACCATGCCCCTGCTCAGGACATCTCCCATGAAAACAGGATGTCATTCCATGGACTGTGGTAGGACCAGGCTGGATTTAATGCAACTTTCCCTGTACCCATTTGCCTCTTTATTCCAGATGACACCTGAGAACTTGTGAAAATTTTGGGAGGCAGATAGAGAAAAATGAGGAAAAACTGATGTCAGTGTCAAAATTGTTACCAGCATCAATGTCATTTGAGTAGCGAGGCCAGACAAGCACCTTCTCATAGAGCAAACCCACAGTTTGAAAAAAATATCATTACTGCTTTGCTAGCGTGGTTCTGCCTTCTGCATTATATCATTTCCCCTATGCTTCTGCAGCAAATATAAAATTATTACAGGCTGTGTGCAACCTTTGCACTGTTTTGGTTGGCTTCAAAAGGCCACTTGGTGTAAATGCTCAATAAAGATGAATAAAGACTGTTTAACTTTCAGGCAAAGTCTTCAATTTCCACAGGGTTAGGAGGGCACCCGCACAGCACACGGTCCTGGTCAGATCACATGCGTTTTACTGTTTGTTCCCTTCTGCTCCCTCTGACTTACGGGTGGGGGTGAAAAGGGAGGGGGAAGAGCGAGAAATCGTGGGTGCTTATCAAAGTTAAATTACAAGAGTGGTGTAAAAAAACAGGAAAAGACTGAATAAGCAAGCTAAAGAAAGGCCACAACAGCATCTGTGTAAGAGATAATTCACCCAATTTGTCCAGCTAAACAATTCTGTCAAGTTTACTGAGGGCTGCAAAATTGGCAAACTGCCTCATCTCCTCCGAGAAGCGCAGAGGCAGCGTGGGCTTAACTCTTCGGTTCACTGTTTGAAGAACTGATTTTGCAAACCCTTACTCAAAGCAGCTGGGACAACCTTTCCCAAATTACTGGCTTTAATAAGGATTTCTGGTACAAGCAAAACCAAGTTGGGCAGGAGTCAGCTTGCCAGCTGCAGTCCGGAAAGCCCGTGGGCTCGCTTGTGCCTTTGGGCAAGCCTGAAGCTGCACAGAAGACGCGGCTTGTCAGGGATGCCCCTGAGGGTGACCACCCTGAAAGAGACGTGAATCCCTCTGAAGATCCAGGCCTCATGCGGAGCTCCCTCACCGGCTTTCAGCAGGAGGAGAAAACTTCTCAGGCTCTGTGTTTGCACGGCAGGCTTCCTAGCTCCTGGGCAGGAGTGGTACCCATACCTGTTCGTTGAGCCCCACGCGGCTGTAGTACTGAGCAGCAGGCTGCTGGTCTCTATTACTAGTATTATTAGTAACAATAACTTGATTTTTCTGCACAGTAATAGCTCACTGGCTTCTGTGTGTGTGTCTGTGGTGTGCGCATGTAGTAAATAATGGCTTCCTTTGAAGATGCTTCTTGTGGAAATGTCCCTTGAGACATGTCATACTGACAAAAAAAAAAAAAACCAAAGCAAAACCCACTCTGTTGTGCCTAGGCGTAGCGCTCAGCTAATGACTCGGGGAAGCCCTGGGAGAGATCACACACCTCGCTCACTCTTCGCTTCAGTAAGAGATATCCTAGGTGTCAGCGGTGGTGTGATGCAATCTATGAGTGAAGGTAAGACTCCTCTGTATCGAGGAGGTATTCAGCAGTTTGTCCTTCTACATCTGAGCTCAAGAATAGACTACCCAGCCGGGGCATAAGCTGCAATATAGTCTAAATTACAACTAAGCCCACTTCAAAATGATATCAGAAAAAAATGTGTGATACAAGTAAATGTCTTAGAAGGCTAAATAATGCTGAAATTTGGCAGAATTAGGCTTGCATAGGAGGTTATGTTGGCAGAAGGAAATGTCTGTAAAATGCTGACACATGAGATAAAGTACGAGTGAGAATGGCATTCACCCAAGGTCGTGGTTTTAGAAGGAAATAGATGAACTGGATGTGTGCCTTTTGTTCCAGGGAGCCTTTAAATAATGTGGTGCTAGATGCTGTCCTGGTAAGGTAGTACAGAAGAAGCAATAGTTAAATCAGACATGTACATATGACGAATGGTTTTTGTCATGCTACAGAAGCAACCTTAGAACTAAAGAATTTACGCACCTGCTCGATAAAAGTGAAGTCTAGTATTTTAAATCCTATTTTTAAAAACACAATTTCCCTCTAACAACACACTCATGAAATTCCCAAGTGCTAATGCCAGTGTCACACTATTGCCATTGTACAAATTGGCTGTCTTGGAGCAAGCTCAAGTATTTTTGAAATGGTGCTGGATAGCAGCAGATAGGTATCCTGTGAAAAGGAAGAGTAAAGATAGCTCAGGGTTTGTGATGTAGTCCTGGGCTTTGAAATGGTGATGTGCTTTCCAGCTCCGTTATACACTCCATGAGTCTTTACTGAGTTTCAATTGCTTGCTGCCAAATACAGACTCCAGCACTGCTCCAGCCCATCACAGGGAGACAGGAAGGTGTTACTGAGAAGGAAACATCTCTGAGAAAACAGAACACCCCTTTTGCACCACCAGTGATTTGTGAAGCATCCTTTTGACAAGCTGCTTTAAACACCTAAAGAAGAGCTCTGTGATGAAGAGGAAGAAAGTTGAGGTTTTTCTCTCTTGATTGTAAGCCTGGAGAACAAGCAAATGCAGCTGTATCCCTCACAGATGGTGTGGCTAACCGCTGCTGTGTAGATCTCCAGGAAACACCCCAAAGCATCAAAAATGGAGGCATAATTGTAACATGTTGAACATGACTTAGATTTTTGTGACTGAAGCCTTGTGCATTGCTATCCCTTGACAAAAAGCTATGACAAAAAAATGTGTTTTTTGTTTTTATTAGAAGTATTGAAAAGGAAGGCAAAGCAGCCTGATGCATCGAAAGGTAAATTATTAAATAACGATATTCAGATAGCTTGCCTTTTTGCCTTCTGTATTTTAAAGGGATTTTTATGGTAGAAGTTGGTTGGTTTAATATGACCATGGACAGTTTAGGTGAAATGCCTCCAGCAGAAAGCAATTGTCTTTTCCTGGTTATTTCTGCAGCAGAGCAGCCTCTGTAAGTGAGCTGGTGGAGAGAGAGAGGGAATCTGCTGTGGACAACATGCGCCTCTAGGGATTAAGAAGAAACTGCAGTGTGTACTGGCACCTTGAATTTACATGCTTCTCTCACTTGCTTCTAGAGAAGAAAAATTCTGCTCTACCCTTCACTCAGTTTTCGTAATAAGGTTCAGTCCCACCACTGGAGGCCAAATGCTGCCACTGCTGAATTTGTGCACTGCTTGCCGCTGGCAAATTGACCTCAGTGAGAGTACTGGTGAGAGCAGGACGCACTGGGAGCAAGTGGAGCACTTCTGGTAGTGCATCAGTGACATTAACAGCTGGCAACCTGGGCATCGACTGCTCCTAACTTTAATGGCAGAAGTGTTTTTATGCCTGAAAAAGACTGATGAGAAATGAAAATTTTGAAGGCTCTTTGGAATGCAGATCAGATTTAAAGTTCTCATTGTCTCCTACCTCAGACTTTTTCTGCAGACAACAGGAAACTCTTTGGGAACATCACTTGGGAAGACATTATTTTAGCTGATGAATTTCAATATAGACAGGAAAGATGTTCTAGAGGCTCAGAGTAATTTTTGCTATGGAGGAGTTATCTTGAATAGCAAACTGAATTATTTGCAACATGCATACAAAATGTTCATGAACTAAACCTGAATAAATATGTAGGGAGGAAAGAAGGACTGTAGCTTAGCCCCATTACTTAAATGTTTCAAAACATTACTGTACTGGGTCTGGCTGAGATGGAGTTAATTTCCTTGTAGCAGCCCTTGCAGTGCTGGTTTTTTCCTTGCTTTGCTTCCGTGTGTGGTCTTGCTTTTGCTATATTAAAACTGCCTTTATCTTGACCCACGATTTTGGAGTTGTTTTTCCGTCTTGTTTATTTCTCTCCCCTCTCTGCCCTGCTGAGGAGGGGAGTGATGGAGCGGCTTGGTGGGCACCTGGTGTTTAGCCAAGGTTAAACCACTGCAATTACCCAGCCATGGGGGATATATCATGTGGAACTGTAAGTTGAGAGTACATAACTACTTGGTTTGGCTGTGAGTGGAACAAAAGGAGAAGACAAACCCAAAAATGCTCCCACTGCACTAAAAAAAGTATTTGATGTGACTTTTCTTTAATAAGGGAAATTTCTCTCTAATAAGGGATTTTAAGTATTTTGGAGTGGAGAAAAGGAAATCCAATATTGAACAGGCTAATGACAAATGATCTGAGCCTACCAAAAATAGTAGTTGGTTTCTGCAGATAGTATTTTGAGAAAACCTTTCTGGTTTTGATTAAGCCACTGGTTTGCTTACAGGAGTGGATTCCGTTGTGTGTAAGAGAGTTCAGCAACTCCAAACAAGTGAATAGTGTGTCTTTTGTCCCCCAAAATTATTTACACATATACATTTAATAGTTTTGTCCTGGGTTTGCTTTGTTTCTGCAGATATCCTAACAAATTAGGAAAAGAAAATTCTGTAAAGACAATGGATATCTTTGAATGTATTTGTAAAAAATAATTATTTCATCAGTTCAGGGCTGATAAGAATCCTAAACCATATTGATTGGTTGGAGGCTGCAGGATTGCATCACGTGTTGTTAAAGTGGGAAAAATAAAGAAGATAAAATTCCCTTAGTCCCCCAAATAAATCCCTCCTGACTAATTAAATGAATGAGTTCTAACTCAAATCTGTGTCTTACAGTTATAATTTTTGCAATTAATAGAATAAGAAAGTTGTCCTGAGCACTGTGTGCTTGATGAAACCTATCATGCATTTTAATTCTATCAACTACTTGCAAAAAGCTGCTTTTGATAAATCTGCAAGCTGAGACAGCCTCTGAAAAATAATTTGGGGAGCAACAAATATTCCAGAAAGAAGCATAGGCTGGTTGCAGAACAAAGAAAGAAATGAGATTCACTAAGGCTTCTATGAATTATTCACTGATGACTAATAGTAATTAAAAACGCCTCAACATTATTGGGCTGGATATGCTATCTCTGCCTTGTTAACAGCCCATAGCTGGTATGGAGCACTGCAAGTCTGTCAAGGGGCTAAACCTGCCTACAGGAAAAAGTGGAATCTCTTTACCCTAATATAGCAACTGGTTTAGTTACAGTCGTGCCAGACATCGAGGGAAACAATCTTAATCTAAAATAAGCACTATTCATACAAAAATGTGTGCTTTTATGCAGTTCTCCAGACTGGTTTAAAAAAGTAATTAAAAAAAATAATCACATTTTTATTTATATCAGTGCTCTATCTTCCTTGCTCAATCCTTTTATTTTTTTGTGAAACTTGTAGCAAATTTGGAACAGGAGCTAATCCACATGGCTTGAGATTGAGATGTCTGTGCTATTACTCTTGCATTAAACAGTAGAACCATAATGATAATTTGTGAATAGGTAGGACAGTGTATATGTCGACAGTATTTTAAACAAAGGGAAAGCTACATTTGTAGAACAACTTGCGTGTTGCATTTTCTGTATTGTGAAAGGTCGAGTTCCAGACAGGTCATGAGCCAGAGACTGCCCTTGAAGGAAACCAAGCGGAGTGTGACTGTGCGCCTTGTGACTAGGAAATTAAAGACACTGAAGAGTCAAGAAAACCTCAGAGTGCGACTGACCAGCTCTTCCCAGGTCAGCTGGCAAAGCTTATTAAGGCCATGGTGATTTAGGAAGCCTTCTGACAGTATCTGCTGGAAGCTTCTCAGGGCAGATGCTTTGGTTAAGTTCATTACCTTGTGTTTGAAGTTAGCTTGGATACAGATGAATCACATGTTGTGAGTATATGAGTCTAAAGCCAATTTGAATTCAGCAGAAATCGGTCCCCCTTTGACTATTCCAGCAAGAAGTCATCAGTTGTCGGATAAATAAACGTATGAGTGTAGTAATGTTTTAATCACACCAAACACATCGTATTATCTCAGCAGAAGGCCTTTTGGTCAAACCAACTAACTAGTAATAACAGCAAGGTCTTGGTAGAATGGCAAGCAAAGTGGGAAAAGTTCACAACATGTTATTTGCTGTTACTCCACTGAGGTCGATGTAGTTGCACAAGTGAACAGCACCTGCTGAGGACTGGGTAATTTGAAAGATTAGAGACCCCCTAAAAAGATATTCATACCCTGAGTTAAATTGCAGGAAGAGCAAACATTGAGTTCCGCTGGTACCATGCCAGGGAAGCATATCCTGCTAAAAATTCTGCAGAGGACTGCCAGAAAATCAGCAAGGATTTGCAGTTAAAAAGTTGTCAAAATACACTTGTAAAAATAGACTTACTGTGAATAATGAAAAATACAGGTGAAAAACATGTACAGCTAATGAGTGAACAGAAAACCGAACGAGTTAGAAATGCTTTAACTGCTATTTTTCTCTGTGTTAGATAAACGACAGCTTTCTAATTAAGTCAACAGTTATATGTAAAGTGGGAATATACAGAAGTTTAGAGAAGATAATGATCTCTAGTTAGATATTCAGAAGATTCTTAAAAACTTTAGAAGCAAACAATATTCTTACTGCAGGTTTTCACAGGGTGTACAGTAACATCATGGATAACAGGCGGCATTTTGGGGGAAGGCAGGGCTCTTGCAGCAGAGGATGAGGTGGGTGCTTACTGTGCCTCACTCTGTATTCCTCTCCTGAGGAAACCCTTGTGTGAGGGAAGGAGAGGACCCAAGGTGCGTAGAGGGAGTCTGCCTGGCCCGGGTGACTGGCAGAGAGCTGCCGTGCCTTTTTGTTGATTTGCAGGTTTAAACATTCATTGGCTCTGCTGGAAAGTGCTGTCTCCTTTGAAGATTCACACTGATGTGGCTGAAGATTTTAAAAGGCAAGAGGCTGGGAATGGTGTAAACCCTTGTGACCTTGAGCCAAAACTCTTATGGCAGCCAAAGGAAAAGTTTCTATTAGAGCAGCAGTTTTCTAACTGTGACGGCTTCCTTAAGGGAGTGCCGTGGAGTAGCTGGTGTTGATTCCCTGGTGAATGCACAGTTGTCTGATTGAATCAGTCTACTGTCTGGATACACGCTCATGTGGCCCAAAGAAAGGTTATGTTAAAATCCCACAAATGTATCTAAACCCACTTTTATAGAACTTGTTCAATTTCTATAGAATCTTTTTTGTTTTACCCTTATTAAGTTCCACTTGACACCTCCTCAAAGGAAGGCAAGACAAAAACCTGAAAGAATGAAAATCTTATCCTCTGATCCATGCTTTTTTGTACACTTCACACAAAAATAAAATACGTCAGTTTTGCTCTTTGCTGGTGCTTATGCTTTTATCTTCTGCTGCTAAGGTCTTCTGGGTTCACAGAGTTCTTTCCATGTAGGTGTCTGAACATCACATGTAGATTTTGAAGTTCAGTGATGCAAATAAGATCACTGATATAATCAAAGTAAATCAACCAGCCAACCAGTCACTCACTCACATTACACAGGTTTCATATGCATTTCAGAATATCACCTTACTTCTACCCTCGGTCTGATGAACTCAATAGCACCTTAGAAGGTGGGGGTGGTGAAATATTTTCTCACTTAAGAATGTCTGTATGCATTTTCAAAACACAATAGGGACTTGCTGTAGTGGAGCTTGTCACCCTGTTGTTTTCATCTCTTCTGTTTCTTTCTCTTTCTGCACTTGTCCTGTTATTGTCTGCACTTTGCCTTAAAAGGTCTTACAACACTTGGCCTTAAAATCTTCTGCCCCCTCCAAGCAGTCATGCCTCAGACAGCGAAGTTTCTTTTTCTATCTTGCCTAGAACACCCGTTTCAACTTTCTGCCACTCTGCAAACCTTAAGCAAGTTAGTAATTCTGCTCCAAGTGGCACGAGAGTGAACTTGCACAGATGAGTATGTGCTCACTGAATTTTTGCAGCTGTGTGAAGTATGCCTGAAAAGTTCTGGAGTATTTCTGTGTCTGAAATACACCACAAAATATATTTTTAGTCTACTAACAGATTGTGTTAGACGTAAAAGACACATGAGTGAAATCAGTCCCAAGCCTATTGACTTACAAAATGGAAAAAGAATGGATTCCTGATGTAAATATTATTTATTTCTAGCCTATTCAGGGACATAGTTAGGCTTATCTAAGCAATTTTCCCCATGCTACCTCAGAGTCTCCTTTAAGACTCCAGTAGTTTTCCTTTTTTTCTCATTGCCTCTCTTCTTCTCTTTTTGTTTAACGATCTTCACATCGCAGCAGCCCTTTCTGCAGTGGAAAAATTCCATGGGTTGAATGCGTTTCTCCCACTCCTTGTTATTTTTGAGGAAGGACTGCTAGAGGGAGAACTCCTTGTGCTGGGTCATTCAGGGGGTTGAGGATCAAATTCCCAAAGGTGTCTGTGGTGCTCATGTGGCTCTTACATCCCGAGTGACTATCACCCATGCACGATTACAAGGACTGAACTGAGATTCTGCTTAACAGTTTTCCAGCAGCCCCAGCAGACATTTTTTCCCCTCAGTTTCATGATGCTTACCAATGCCAGACATGTGTTAGTACTGGCATTAGCAAGATATTCTCCCTCATTGTAGAGAGGCAACAGTGGATATTGTGTTGTTTAATCTGTGCAGGCCTATTTAATAGGCCAATTAATTAGAGGAATGATGACTCTGCAGTAGTATGATTTATAAGGACAGTGCTTTAGCAGCAATAGAAGAGCTGCAATTGCTACCATTACACTGATCTGCACATTACACTTAGTTTATGCATTTAGGGTTTGCCATAAGACCAGAAAACCTTGAGCTTAGAGATTGGAATTAAAATTTACACACCTGGGAGTGTGAAGAGGCAGCACTCTGAATTTACCGCTAAGTACTTAAACCCTGAGAGAACTTTACATCTTGCTGCAACAACTCCTTAAATTGATAGCATCCTTTCCAACACTTAAGAGATTTTTACTTAAAAGTCAACTTTTAGACACCCAGATGAAGAATGTCGATATTAACTTCTGGAATTTCATAACAGATGAATATTTTATAACATCAGAGCTTCTGGGACTTAGTACTGAGAAGTGTGTGTGTGTGTTGGGGGCTAGAAAGACTGGGTTTTAGTTTGTTGGCGTTTTTTAACTAAAATGTTTCCTATTTAATTTCTCGCACTTTATGGAAGGAGCTCCCAGTTATGAAAGGTTTGTAGTGGCCTTATATTACAAGATTTTTTTTACCTTTTTATTTTCCAAACCTGAACATTTAACTTTTAAAGAAGACCTGTGCATTCTCTCTTGGAAATACCTTCAATGTAGCTGGGGGATGGCATTTAGCACCCACATGCATTCAAGAATCAAGGTGATTTACTGAGAAGACACTGGCTTATGATCAAAAAGGAAATTAAATACAAAGAAAAAAGGCAAGAAAAATACCATTCAAGAAAGCTGGAATACTGCTATTTTTTCCCAAGACTGAGAACAAGAAATACTTGTGGGCAACAGCAAGTTTGGAAATATGAAGCAAATTGTACCAGACCACCCTGACTGCCTTTTTTTTTGCTGAGGTGTTTGTCTCAAGTGACCAGGAAAGAGCAGTGGATGTTATATTCTTCGACTTTGGCAAGGCAAGGAAGTATGGGTGGAAGGCAACCTTGGTGGCAGTGACCATAAGAAGACCAGGGTTTTTAATTCCTGGGGAAAAAACAGCAAAGCCAAGAGAGGAATTATTCCCTTGGTCCATGGGAGTAGAAGGATGCACTCGGAAGCACCGAGGCAGCTGGCAGATATCCCCATGCTCTGTGTTGGTTTGGGAAGGCCCTGATGGGTGGAGGCAGGTTCCTGGGGAATGATGGGCAGATGTTACCTACCTGACTCTCTGACAGAGGGTCTGATTCCACTTTCAAGCAAAAAAGGAAAACCTGCAATCTCCCAGACAAGGTTTTTACATGAAACCTATACATTTGTTTAATGTTCTACTTCTGTCCAACATATATGCAATTGCTTAATAATTTAGTCCTTTTCTAACCACATGCACAAATAGTCCTGGAACTTGCTCAGTACTGGAAGTACAAGCCTCCTAAATGTATGCATTGTATGAGTTCGACTTCTTTTGCAAGCTGGTTTCACCTTTGTTACTTGAGCAAATTTAGCTTTTACAGGACCTCAAATAGACAGGTGTCCTGTTTTCAGCAGGGGTAGAGTTAATTCTCTTTCTGACAGTTGGTGTAGGGCTGTGTTTGGATTTAGGATGACAGCAGTGTTGATAACATAAGGATGTTTTCAGTTGTTGCCAAGCAGTCAAGGACTTTTCAGCTTCTCATACTGCCCTGCTAACGAGAAGGGTGGGGGCACCCAAGAAGCTGGGAGGGAACGCAGCCTCCAAAGTTCTCCTCCAAAGGACTCCAACCCCCAGGAAAAGCACTGGGGCTACTCAAATCCTGGCACTAAGCACTGCAGCTGAAACAGAGAATCAGCCCATACTGGCATCAGTCACCCTTGCACACAAGAAAAATTGGACATGAAAGTCAACTTATGTAGTAAAGGATGATGAAACAGGGCCATCACAAGAACAGGAGGAAGAGGCAAAACCGGAGGTAACCACCCGATCCCTGTCCCTGAGTGAGCTGCACGATGTGCGGAAAGATTTAAGTCATCAATTAGATAAGCACCTGTCACCTGGCTGCTGCGATGCAGGGATAACAGTGCCAGCAGCATGGAATTACAGGGTAAGGAGGCCAAGCAGCTGGGATCCTTGTCTAGGGAAGGGGGCATTGACAAAGTGATTTGGAAAAAGACACAAGTCTTCGGCCTCTGGAGGTGACTTCTTTCAAGCATGAGGGAAAGGTATCCCTTCGGTGAAGATGTTGTATGTTGGCCAGGCAAGTGGACCACCATGGAGAGAGGTATCCAGTAGCTGAGGGAATTAGCCGTATGGGAGATGGTTTATTATGACCTGGGCAATGTGCAATTACCCACAGATCCTGACAGAGTCTAATATACCCAACTCACGTAGCAGAAGTTTGCACAAAGCGCACCACCAGCATATGCCAAATCATTGGCGGTATTGAACTGGAAAGACAAAGAGGCACCAACGGTGAATGAAGTGGCTGGCCAACTCTGGCAATATGAAAAGCTCAGTTCTTTTGGGAATTATGAATGAACAAGATACAGATTCTTATTTCTTCTCTTTAACAGGATGATTGATCCTTCTAAGTAGAAATCCACATCTGTAGGTGTGGAAATCATCATAATGCTCCATCTGGTTCTGCTAGTTCAATACTATAAAGGCATCAGGTGATGGAAACTAATACACTGATTTTATTTATATGTAACATATTCTAAATATACCTTCCTTTTGAATATAACTTTCTGAATTAGAGAAACTTATTTATGCTTCTCTGCGTAGCCTTTCTAATCTATTGAACCAGACATTTTTGTGCAAAGATCTGAACTTGCTTTAAAGATGGAGTTTGCTATTTCAGATGCTCACAGTAAAAAAAAGTTCTTGGTATGGTCTATAGTAATTACCTGAAGATTTAACTTTGTCAGGGTCTTTTGACACTAAGATGCAAATAAAGTATTGTAAGCATCCTTTGATTATACTTTACCTGGATCTCATAAACTTGAAGCTCCTTTAGGACAACATTTAGCATAGATGTTAACTTCTTGAAGGAGTATGTTAATAAAGGTAGCGGAGAAAGACTAGGTCGTTCAAAAAGAATCATGAAGTACTTCAAGAGTATCTTATTTACCATGAGTTTTGGTCCATCAGTTGCTATAATGCCTTCACAGAAAATAACTATGAATGTCTTTCTTCTTGAAAATTTTGAAGAAAGTTTATTCCTTCGTTGTTCTCACAACAACTCCAGCTTGCAGGGAAAACCCCAAATCTCTTCTATTTCTCCCCATTTTCCACTTCCTTCATAGGCCCTTTGCCCTGTTCTGAAAAGTTCTAATTTGAGTTTCTTGTGGGCGTCCTTGTTTCCACCACATTGGCTCCTGATTTAACAGCTGAAAATAGGAGTCTGTCTATTCAGAGCATCCACTTCAAACACACTCTCAATTTCCTACTAATTCTTCTGGAGATGATCTGCCAGTTGGTGATTTCCCAGGTCTGTTTGTTGGGGATGAAATCCTCCCAGCTATTGCACAGAACTTTTCTAATATCCATGTCTCTCATGACATCTGTTTTCCCCTCTGATATTTTGCCTCGTGGAATATTTGCAAAGGGAGGGAAAGGGTGATGATCTCTTACCTTCAGCTCTTCCTCAGATGAGGAAGATATCAGAGTCAGGCAGACACTTTTTCTGATGGCTGGTACTCCAGAGTATCTGGTATACAGACCCAGACATGAAAAAGGCTCTGTGGGTTATTTTTGAAAAGGAATAGTCTACATTAGTTTAACTTGTCTAAATAATGCAAAACAGATGGCACATTTTAAAGATCTTAAACGAAAAGGCATATCTTAGAGTCCTAACTGGCTGTTGTCAAGGACAGTTCAGTTCCTTTCATTAATTCAGGTCAAGAGAAAGTAAGATCATCTTGTAAATACACAGCCAAAATTGATTTATTAAAACTTTATGACTCACTGACTTCCTCCTCCTTCTCAGATCTAAATTCTGGATTTAAATCCTTTCAGAAAAATTCCTGTAGGCAATAATGAGGGTGTTCTTCATCAATCTGTGAGGGATTAGATTTAGTAGAGCCCCAATTCCAGACAGTCATTCCTCGCAGGCTCAGTGTAGTCTGACTCACTGTTCATTGCTGCTACTTGTTTTTTATCCTGTGTCTTGATTCACCCTTTTTTTTTTTTAATTTTGATAAGTAAATGAATATACCATTAAAGAAAAAAATCCCGTCTCTGTCTCTACCCTCTTCCCTCTCTGAATAAAAGGCTCATGGCTGAGGGGCTAGGGAGTACAGTAGAACTGAGGTTGATGGATGTCATCAACTGTGGGATGAGAAGCTCAACATGACCCAGCAATGGGTGCTCACAGCCCAGAAAGCCAACAGTGTCCTGGGCTGTTTCAAAACCAGTGTGACCAGTCGGTAGAGGGAGGGGATTCTGCCCCTCTGCTCTTCTCCTGGGAGACCCCCACCTTTGTGTTCAGCTCTGGGATCCTCAACTTAAAAAAGAGATAGAGCTGTTGAAACAAGTCCAGAGGAGACCACCAAGATGATCTGAGGGCTGGAGCATCTCTCCTACGAGGACAGGCTGAGAGAGTTGCGCTTGCTCAGCCTGGAGAAGAGAAGGGTACAGGGAGACCTAATTGTGGCCTTCCAGTACCTAAAGGGGCTACAGGAATGCTGGCAAGGGGCTGTTTACAAGGGCAAGGAGTGATAGGACAAGGGGGAATGGGTTTAAACTAAAAGAAGGGAGATTTAGATTAGATATTGGGAAGAAATTCTTTACTATGAGGATGGTGAGGCACTGGAATAGGTTGCCCAGAGAGGCTGTGGAGGCCCCATCCCTGGCAGTGTTCAAGGCCAGGTTGGATGGGGCTTTGGTCAACCTGGTCTAGTGGAGGGTGTCCCTGCCCATGGCAGGGGAGTTGGAACTAGGTGGGCTTTGAGGTCCTTTCCAACACAAACCATTCTGTCATTCTATGATTCTATGATTAGTGACTGGTTATCCTGAAGTTCCAGTTTTCCAAGACTGAATACTGAGGTCTGTCAGAAAATGAGGTAGTATTGATGCATCTGATGTGGGAAGCACTAAAATGGAGGCTTCAAAATTACTAATTTATTTTGAAGAATTGGATGTTTGCTGAAAAGGCCAACATCTTAGGAGAACGAAAAGAAAAAAAGAAAAACTCACAATGAAACCAATTGTAAGATTAACACTTTCGAGGCATATAGCACACTGGTAAATCTAGATTTTTGCCAACAAACAAGCAGAAAAATGGCTGCAGTTGAAAATTCAGGATAAGTGTACTGACTTTTTGTAGCCAGAGACAGGGTTTATGGATGTCCTGTGATAACAGCACAAAAGAGGGAAAAGTCATGGGTACCAGAAGGATGGCAGGCTCTGCAATTAAAGGGGGAGGAAGAACACATGAATTTTGTTAAAAAGCCCATGCACTAAAAATTGCATTGTCTGCTGTAATTAACTGAGTGAAAGAAGCGACCCTGTTGCAAAGAGGAAGCTCTCTGGGCAGTGCTATGCTTTGCCCTGTGTCATAGGTGATCTTGAATGTGAGCCTGGGCAGGTGAAAAATGTCTCTCAGATAACTTATGTGACAATATATTGTATTCACCATGCTAAAAACTGCATGTGAATCAAATTGTACCTACAGTGGATTTAATAGCTGCCATGTGCCAGTGGAATGGAGTAAAGCAGTGAGGATGGAACAGCGATCTGGTCCTGGGTCTGCTGCTGACATGTTACATCTCTTCATGCTCGGAGGGGGATCATGAACTCTGACCAGGCTCTGGACATTGTTATTTCAGCTTCCATCAAGGCTGGTAGGTGTCTGGGCAGGGGGTCACATGTTGGTATCCTTCACACCTGCCTGTACTACTGTTGCAGCTGAAAGCTCTGCAGGTACTTTGCTGAGTATCTGCGCACAAAAGGTGTTATGAAAGTCAGCTGTGTCTGGCATCCTCATCTTCATTCTGGCTTTTGTCCTTTACTGTGTTGCCAAAATTCATGCAAATAGAAGCACATTTGTGAGAAAGGCATTGCAGACATCAGGTGTTACCCAATTACTTCTCACATGAGAAGTATGTTGCCTTGCCTAACTTGAGTCTCTAGAAATAATACTATCTGAGTGTGCTGAGTACAAACTTGATGGTAAAATGATGGAAAAGCACTGTAAATCTGTAATTTTCCATCATGAATTATTCAAGCCAGTTACTCAAGTCGCAGACAGGAAACTCATACGTACAAAGTTAGCTAAACACAGTCGTTCATTTGTGAAGAGGACTCAGTCATGTGAAGGCTTACCATATGGCCCCCACTAGTAGGAGCAGAGATCCAGACTCGTGTTTTCTGCTGGTGTTTACAGGCATAGCTCCATTGACTTTAATGAAGCTACAATTTACATTAGCTGAAGATCTGGCACCTTTCCTTTGAGAGGCTTTGTTGTTGTTTCTCTACCAACCCATTTATTTTTTCTTTGTGTCAGTTAGAATGTGGTTATAAATCTAGGTTTATAATCTCTCCTCTACAATTGCTGGGGTTTTTTTTTGTTGTTTTTTTTTTTTGTCTATTCTAACCCTTAACATGAATATTTCATGGGAGAAACTGTAGATTTTGTGCTTTGCTTGAGATTCAAGACAATTCAAATATTTAAACAAAGATGAGAAAAGGGGCTTGAAAAACATTACTAATATAATGGCAGTGATGGCTACCATAACACTTTCAATTTGGAAGGGACTCAGAGCAGCTTGTTTTAGAGGACTAAACACCTTAAGGTTAGCATTTCCTGTATTAAAAATGAACAGTAAGTTATTATAATGGGTTTTGCTTGTTTCCCTCCTAATCTTCCAGCACTGCCTGGTGCCAGATAATTATTTCTGGGAACGTGGGCCACTCTATAATTTCTCCCTTACACAGAGGTTTTTTGCCTCATATTACTTGAGAAGACTGATAAAACAGGATGGCTGTATGGGCTAACTAGGGGCTTTCTATCATGACCTCACGAGGGTGGTAAGTGGACAGTGGCCTGCATGTTGGAAGCTCTGGCCACAGGAGCCCCTGTGTTCAGTGCTGCCTGGACTTAGGTTATGCCTCCCAAAGCCAGGATATTCAAGAGGTGCTAAGATGAGTGAATTGCAGTATTTTGTGACACGGCTCATAGTAGTTTGGGGGAAGAGATGCAATTAATAATAATTAAAAGTGTCTCAGAATGTGATGGGACAATTTCACATATTTTTATGGCAGAAGTTTAAATTCGTTAGGCTGTGTTTAGTAAACATGCAAGGGCATTACAGAGTAAGATTATGTCTGAACACATTGACTTAGGTGATGATTCACTACATTTTTTCCTGAGCTGCTCGTTGGGCAAGGCAGCCAATAGCCAGCCAAATGTATTTTAAGCCACCCTAGATACTCCAGGCTTGATAAAATTGCTACTAAATATTCCTCCAATAACCAGCCAAATGAATTTTAAACCACCCCAGATACTCCAGGTTTAGTAAAATTGCTGCTAAATATTCCTATCCTTGCCTAGGAACAATTGACCAGGATGATAATTTGCAAAGCAGACAAATATTAGCACATCTAAGAAAATCTGTGCTGTCTTCAAGTGCACTGTTTTAATGCCAAACTGTTGTCTGGTCAGCTCTTAACCAGCAGCCGACTTGCCAGCAAGGTTTAAGAGTATACACAAAAGCTCTCAGTTGTAAGACACTTTCTCTGCAGCACACAGAGCAAGGAAGAAAGGAAGGATTTTTGAGATGAGAAGTGCATAACCACATGCAAACATGAGTCCTTGTTAGTGCTGCAGCTTTGCACCCTGCAGAGTATAGGAATAGTTTGCAGGTGAGAAGATGGAAGAGCTGAGCTGCATAAAACCCATGGTGGCAGCTGGGGAAGGTAGCACTGAATTGAATGGAGTCCTAGGGCAGGCTGTGGTCCGAAGCACACCTGCTGTGCAAGCATCTGTCACGGGGCAGACACCTCATTCTGTCCCATCTTCTTGAAAGTCAACAGCGGTGCTACGACTGAGTGTTGTTCTTCACTGCAGCATGGAAAGAAAAAGAACAAGAAGGCTGCATGGAGAGAAAACTCACACTGGTGGCAGAGCTGCCCCAAGTCCTCAGGCATCAGTGGAACTGGACAGGCCAAGTCAGGGAATTCATAAACGAAAGGGACAAAAGTGCCATTAGTGAGGAACTGCCAAAGACTACTCCTAGCAGCGCCATACAGATCCCTGAACAGGAAAGCAAGGAGAGAGTTCAGATTTTGTAACCCTGTCAATACCAGCAGCATGGTAAAGAAAGCATGGAATTACAGACAACTAACTGCCATACCATTCTGGTTTAACTGACGTACCATATAACTGGTACACCATTCATGCCAGGAAAAATCTGACTTAATAAATTAATGATATTCTCTAGTATTAAAAAAACCCAATTATTTTGAAAATTTTGTCATACTCCCAGTGTTTCATTCTTGAATAATGAAGCTAACCTAATAAATTAATTTTTCTTCCAAGAAAAAGTATACATTTGGACCCAAAATAATTCAATATTGTTTGCATCTTGCACAGTTCCAGGGACAAACCAGCTTTATTATTAAACAAATGTATTTCTTTCTTCTTGTCCAAATTATGGCCCTTCCTTGAACAGCATACCATTATGCTGATTAGGTTCTGTAAACTCTAAACATGTGGGGCATGAAATAACCTGTTACATATTTGTTTCTGATGTCTCTGGTAGATGAGAACTTCATAGTTAGTAAATAAGTTAATTCCTCACAGTTACACAGAAAATTTACATGAAGGCCAAATGCTCAATGTGAAATCCAGTTCCTATCCAATATTTTAATCATATGGGTCTTTTCTTGCCATGAAGAAGATCGCTGTTTGGTGTCGACAAAAGATGGCCACAGTTTGGTTTCAGAATGGACAAGTGAAAATGTGGCTTTGCAAATTATCACTGATCACAGATACGGCATTACTACTGGAAAGCAGAAGAAGAGGGGAAGAATAAGGAGACACTAACTCATGGTTTCTTGGCACAGTCCTGAGATCTTATGCTTTCCCTCAGACTCTTCGTGCTCACATGGGCGCTGTATGGATTTGGAGAGGATATGTATGTATTTATGTCATGTGCTGGTGAACCTCATATGTTTCCACATCTGAGTTCCCCCGACATGACCCTGCTCCATCATCTGACCCAGGGCTGGTAGGACAGGGGGCTGTGCCACCCTGCCTGCCATGGGATTGTGCCACTGCTAGACAAACATCTCCCTTTGTGCAGGCAGGTGAATCCAGGACGTACATTGAAAATATGTTTAAACATAAATGGAATGCAGTTTGTTCAAAGTTCCACAGAAGTGAACTGGAGGATTTTCTGTGCATTACGCATGCGTGGGTAATTCTGAGTCCAGCTTGAGATGAGCGATTGGAAGCATATGGTGACAGCACTTGTGACAGAGTTTTACTTAGAAATCAAAGCCAAAGTTGACTACAAACCAACCTCAATTCACATCCAGATTTGGACTTAAATTTTGTGTACAGTTTTTCCCCCCTTTTTCTTTATGATGAACTCAGTAAAACAGAACAAAAAATAAATCCTGATTCTCTGGGACAACTATTCTTACAATCAAATGCCTTTCTTACACTTCAAAATATATTCCTACAACCAGTCTATCCGTGTGAACTGGGACTGAAGAAGACCTTTCTTGTTCATTACAAATCTAATGGGAAAACAGCAACTCAGTATACTCAGTCATGATGAGCTGAAATACAGTGAGTTGGCAATACATGAAAGAGTATGACAGAGAACATGAAATTCTGCCATTCAAAGAGAAAACAGCAAAAGCTATGTGTTACATTTTTCATGTTGTGAAAGGTCAAATTTTAGAGTGGTTGTGAACCACAGACTGCAGTCAATGGCATTACTTGAAGGAAAAGGCGTGTGACCATGCGCATTTGTGACTAGAAAATTAAGGGCACTGAAGAGTCAGGACAAGCAAAGAGTGCGACTGACCAGCTCTTTCCAGGTCAACTGACAAAACTTATTAAGGCCATGGTGATTTAGGAAGCCTTCTGACAGTATCTGCTGGAAGCTTCTCAGGGCAGATGCTTTGGTTAAGTTTACTAACTTCTGACCACTGATGTGCCAGCTCATTCAGATTTCATGCTGAGGCGAAGAGAGAATAGAAGAATATCAGTGTTTGGAGTCTAGTTTAAATAAATGCCCCACACATGCCTGACTCAAGTGGAGAAGCTGGACTGTGAATTTACAACACAGCTTTTCATGCAAACTAGAATTTCATGTATTCCCTCAACCTGGTTCTTAAACCAGGAATTTCAGACAAAATAAGAATTAAAAATTATGGAACAGGTTTTTTTCCTGGTTTTGGAGCACCCTGAATCATGAATGAAATTATGAGTTAACACTTAGGTTTATCCCACCTGTTCTCTTACCCTTCTGACTACAGACTCAAAAAAGGCAGAGTGTTCCTTTCAGGTGTCGTCTTGTAAATCTCGGCTACTTTTGCCTTTCTTTGAGCTTGTTCTGGATTAAAGTAGGAGTGTTTAAATACATCCTCCATGAGAAAAACCTGCTTTCTGTAACTCCCATGATTTTAATGAAACTACTGAATGAGATGTGAGATTGTTAACCAGAAGAGTCAGAGATGTATTTCTAGAAATGCATTAGGAATGGGAGCATATATTTTCATGTGGCTAATATGTCAAGAGCGGAGATAGCCAGAGGCCAATAGCCTGAGCAAATGAGCAGTGACTCATGGATGTTCACTGACATTTGTTATAATTTGCACAGACTTCTTAGGAATCCTTATGGTAAAAAATCATCCAGTTTAAAGAAAATGAAGATGAAACTAACACCTGATATAACCCGTGCCACTGGCTAAAAACAGTCTTGTAAAGATACGCTGCAGTGCTATGACAGGAATCAAAAAAAATGTACTCTTAAGAAAGACAACGTATGTCTCTGTCTTACTGCTCATGTCAACCCAGGAAACAAAGATAACTTCTGAAATCATAGCAGAAAAGGAATTTCTCATCACTTCTACTTCACATGTAATTTTTTAGAGTCTCATAATACTTGCCTGTCATAGTATTAGGATGTTGTAGTGATTGATCAGTTAAGATAAATAAATGCTCAGATCTCAGGATGGAAAGCACCATTACAGAATAATAATCCTGGAACCCAGCAAACTCACAGCTGGAATCGGTGTCCAATAGTTCCATTTTCTGTCCCTCTGATCCCCAGCAGGTGTTTGTCTCATAAATATGGTTTTGATAACACAAGTTGGGTTTTGCTTTTGCTGGAGGTGCCAGCTTGTGAAAGCCACATATTTGAGCACAGCAAGCAGTCAAAGCTTTGCTAGAAAGCCTTTCTGAGGAGCTCTGCTCATGATTTAGATAAAGTGACTGTTCTTTATAAGTGCTCTGAAGAAAAGCTGAATGTGTTACTTATTCCCTGAGAATTTTTTGATAGCTGGGCTCCTTTGTTTATGGGAAGAGATTAAGAGCTCTGAAAATTAAGAATTTTCTGAAGCTTATCTACATTTTTTCATTGACCTGAAAAGGATATGAGACTAGGCTATCTTGTGAGCTTTTCTAGTTGTCATGGTTTTACCCCAGTCAGCGGCTGGGCACCACACAGACGCTCGCTCAGTCCCCCTCATCGGAAAGGGGGAGAGAATCAGAAGAGTGAAAGTGAGAAAACTCGTGGGATCAGATACAACAGTTTAATAAGTGAAGCAAAAGCCGCGTGCACAAGCAAAGCAAATCAAGGAATTCATTCCCCACTGCCCACGGCAGGCAGGGGTTCAGCCATCCCCAGGGCAGCAGGGCTCCGTCACACGTAATGGTGACTTGGGAAGGCAAACGCCATCACCCCGAACGCCGCTGCCCCCCCTTCCTCTTCCCCAGCCCCTTATAAACCGAGCATGACGCCATATGGTGTGGAATATCCCTTTGGTCAGTTGGGGTCAGCTGCCCTGTCTGTCCCNCTCAGCTGAAACCAGGACACTAGTGTTGGTTGTTCTGGCTTATTGAGAAAAAATTTAGTTGTGGATTTGGAGAGATTTTTGGCAAAGATAAAATCTTACATGACTGAAGATGGCTGGCAGGAAACAAAGCATTTTTCTATTCACCTTCCACTCCTCTCTCCTTTCTCGTGGTTTTTATGGGTGCTGTATTAAAGAATTTAATAGTTTGCAGAGTGGCAGGCAGCCAGGAGGCTGAGGAGCTGTGCTGAGCAACCTCGTGCATGCCTCTTCCTGTCCTCCCGCAGCTCCCGTTGTTTTCCTTGTATTTAGACTGCGTGAGCTCCTCTGAAGGTCCTGTTTTGTTGTTCACCTTGTGCAGTGGCCCAGAATAGTGAATTGCTGCCCCATGACAGAGGTCCTTAGGAAGGAGGTCCTGATGTACCATCGTTGACTATGTGAATGAGCAGTTCACCAGAGAAAATAACTGCAAAAAGGTATGACTGCCATGTTCTCCTCAGGCAGTTTTGGTCTGAATGCCGGCATATCTGAAAGTCAGCAAGAGTGGCATAACTAGTGCCTGCTTGTGCAGACTGCTGTAATATAGTTGCTCTAATCACCTCTGGCATCATTTGTAGATTTCTGCAGGTTGGAAATCATATATATCTTTTCTCACTGCTTTAGGATATGACCTTTTTTTGTTGGTGTGATAATGCCATCAATCCTACCATCTTCAAACCAGCTGTTTTGATGAATGTATATAAAATTGTCTGTTAGAATTCTTGATTATGTGCATGTTTTGTTAAGAGGAGAAAAAAATTAAAAAAAAATAAATCTGAGCATACAGTATCTGAATGTCTTGTACAGTGATTATATGATTAAAATTCTCTCAGAATCTCTGTCTGCATTTTTGACTTGCACAATGCAACCTTAATGGCTGGTAAGTGCTGAATTTTGTTACAAATGAAAAGAACACAAAAAGTGCAAAGCTTGTTAACATGAGCCAAGCCTGCCATTTATCTGGTATTTTCAGCACACTGAATGTATTTAAGCAGTTTTGCTGCTATTATGGAACTTATTTTAGACATATCAAGTGCCAATTTTCTTTCAGATCATAAAGAAAGATGAGAGAACAGGATTTTAGTTGTTTTGTTGATAAAGCTTGTCCTAGATCATCATAAAAAAGATCTGCAATAAAGCAAGGCTGCTCGGTGCACACAATGCAGCAAATAGCAGTTCTGTCATAAGTGACAGAATTAGAAGCCAATTCGTGCTGATACGTGTTATCTGTGCACCAAAGTGTAATTGAATCAAAACTGTGGGAGCCACGGAGAAGCACAGAAACACGCTTCTGTGACAACTACGTTTTCGTGGTCTGAGACTGCTGAGGCTGGGGGGCTGTGCTAAAATGACCAAAATCAAGAGGACTGGGAGAAGGCAGAGATGAACAGAAAGCTTCTTCCCAGGCAGGTGTAGGATAGAGACCAAGTATCTATCTTTCTGTAATGCTGGAACACTCACTTTGTAAAAGACCACTGATTCCTACTAGTCGCTGGATTGGACATTTATTTACCTTCTTGTCCTGCTCTTTGAGCAACATATAGAGGCTGCAGGACAAGTGTTTGACTACCTGTCTCTGAAAGTGATGATATGAACCCATCCAATATACCTCAGACACTTCTCTTCTTTTGCTGACCTTGGTGGTGGAAGATCAGGATGTTATTACTCAGGTGCTGTGGCTTTTTAAATTCTGGTCCTAGGAGTATTGCTAGGAGAATTTACAAGCCAGAGGGTGTTTCAGACGCAATGACTGGACACCTGCAAGGTAGTTTTTACTCTCAGTGGTATAATTCAGGAAGCTGTACTAGTTAATGATATCTCTGATCTTTTTCTCCCTATTTCTGCTTTGTCTTCACT
This sequence comes from Psophia crepitans, assembly GCA_013399095.1. Taxonomy (NCBI): domain Eukaryota; kingdom Metazoa; phylum Chordata; class Aves; order Gruiformes; family Psophiidae; genus Psophia; species Psophia crepitans. The sequence goes on along the minus strand of VWZZ01000888.1, from coordinate 84,437 downwards.
TTTTGATTTTACATGCATGGCTGTGTGTACATGCACATGGTAATATAGGTTTATATTACCGGCTGAGTAGGAAGGATGCGTGACCAAAAGATGGAACTTGTGGACCACTAGTTGAACTTGATGTGTCAGTAGCAACATGAGCTACAGGTTGCTACTGACAGCAATAGTAAGATTTTGCAGAGGTAGGAGGAAGGGAGAGATCTCATAAGGACTGAAATTCCTGCTCCTGGGGATCAATCGGCAGTTTTGTCTTGAGCTTTCCTTTTGAGTCCCAGGAGGGAAGAATGCTGCTTTTTTCTGAATTCAACAGCAGAAAAATATGAGTTCGTTGTACATGAATCATAAACAAATAAACAAACCAAAACCACTCCATCAAGAAAACCAGTAACACAAGTACCTGGTAATATGCTCACTCCAAAACTCTCTGCAGACCACCATGGGCTGTGGCTGAAGCCCTCAAATTGTCACATGAACTACAATATCAGGTCTAATCTAATGTTTTTTCTTGACTGGGAACCTGGTGGACTGTGCATGAGAGAAACAGCAGATGTGGTGTATTGACTCCTGACACAGTGCTATGAGACATTCACATAAATTGCAGAGTAGAACATGGTACAGACTTACGGCCTGTGGACCTATTTGCTGCCTTATATTGGGAAGATGTTGCAACTGATGTCCTGAGGGTTAATTATAGCAGAAAGATAATGTCTTGTTTAATGACTTAAAGGGTAAAATGGAAATATTGTGCTAATCCAGATGGTGTGGAGCTGGGAAGGACTGAGAGCATGATGGGTAATGGGTTTAAAATTAAATATAATTTGGATAAATTGGAGAAGGTTTGCAGTATCAGCAAGATGAAATCCAGGAAGCGCAAATGCAGTGTACTGTGTTTAAGGAAAAAAAGAAATTAAGTGAACAAAGACAAGGTATGTTACAGAGGTGCAGTAGATCACAGATTGATTCTGCATCAGCTGAGCTGTTGGAAGGAGGGAGGAGGCGAAGGTACGTATAATAAAAATATCTATTAAAAGGAACATCAAATGTCAGATGTGGGAGGAAATGATTCCCTCTCTCCTGGGCACTGGCGATGCCAGGGTGGGGGCACCGTGTCCTAGTGTAAACAGAGGACTAGAGAAATGTTGGTTACAAACTGGAGAGAGTGCAGGGGGGAACACCAGGAATGAGACGAGATTTACGAATCAGGGCCTATGAGGGAAGGTTGAATGAGGTAGCTGTGTTCATCTCAGACATATAAGGTTGAAGGGATGTAGCTGCTTTCCAGAACTAAAATACTTGCATAAGGAATGGCAGTAAAACATTCTGCATGACCTCTACGGGGGGAAAGTTTAAAGTAACTTCCAGCTAAAGAGAAGACAAAAGACGTGGTGAGACATTGAGTAAAACTTTTTACACTGAAGATAGATGATCAGTAAAAGAAGCTACCTAGGGAAGTTAAAGAATCTCTTTTTCTGAATGCTTTAAGAAGAAATAAGAGTAATATCTTTTAGAGGTGATTTAGGATGCACCAAATTATTTCTCAGGAGAGAGAAAGGAGGGACTAGCCTGAAATAATAATCCTCTCCCCCAGGCTGCTAGGGATCAGGGAAATAGAAGCTGAGTGTACAGATCCATAGCCTCTATCCGTTTAAAAGTCATTGAAGTGATCATCCAGTTTTTCTGGAAACAGTGTGTATCTGTTATAAGCTTAGGAATATTTTCCTGTAACTAGTACATACACAGGGAGCTAGAAATAGGTAGAAGAGGTGTGCAGAATTAATAATGTAATGAAAATGTAGAAAGATAAAAATGATAGAGATAGCCTTAAAAATAAATTTATTTTTTCATTAGGAAATTGCTGATGTCTACCATGAGGGCAATATGCAAGACCCTGCAAACAGGGTTTAGTATCCATCAAATTTTTTGGTATTCTTGCTTTTTTTTCCCCAGTGGCCTGTCAAGGCCATGTATATTTGATTTTTTGTCAGCTGTGCTGTTCATGAACCCTGCCCTGTAATATCTGCAGGGCTTACCCACAGAAAAAATCTTTACTTTTTTTTTAACCATAGTTTACAAGTGGTTTACAAGTCCAGTTTAATAGATGAAAATTAATACACGGATTTAAAACCCTGAAAGATGTTCTTGGCTTGGGGCAACGGGATGTAATTGGGTGATGTCTCTGAAATCCCTTCCAGCCCTACTTTTTCACATATTCTATGTTTATCTTTTCATGACTCAAACATCAGAAATTCAGAGAATATTCCTAAGCATGGAGCTTAGAGTACAAATGTACTGGCATTTTCATGTACAATGTGGTGGGAATTTAGTCCTAGATAGAGAAAAAACACAGCAAAAATGTTACTTTTCTTCTGTTTGTTACTCCCTCATTAAAAAAAAATAAAATAGGAAGGAAGGTTCTCCCACAGGAGAAAGTAGAAGCAACTCTATCAAGGTTCATCCTACTCTGCTATAGGGGGTCAGCGGAATGGCTTCCACTAAAACACTCCAAGACACATAGCAGGCTGGAGAGGGTCTTTTTTTATTGAGTCTTTTAGTAGTTCTTAATTAATTTTTTTTAATTGCCTGTTAATCAGAAGGGGTAAACAACATGAACTGTAGGGTTCTGGTTGTCATAGAAAAGTGTTATTTGGTTCATCTGGTTGAAAAAATTTCAGACCTTGGATCTCTTTAAATGTGAGATTGTCCCCTCTTAATTTACTTGGTGGTGACAGTGGAGAGATATGGTTTCAGAAACGGTTTCTGCTTCACCCTGTATGAAATTTCCAGGCTAAAGCTCTGATTTCATGAGAACTCCAGATTTATACCACGTTGACCAAGGAGGCATTTGACTACCTATTAGTTAAATCAGACTTTTGCTACTTTCATTTTCTTCTAACAGTAGATCTAAAAGAGCTTTCTTCTGGTTTGTTAAATAGACATAGCGTGTGAAAAAGTGGAATTTTGTCTCTTGACAACCTCCTTAAAAACAAAATCTTTTGTGTCTGTGTTTCTTTTGATGAGTTAAGCAACCTTTCCTACACTCCAGGCAGTGAGGAGCTCATGTGTCCTTTACACCTTCACACTTTGTGATGACAGATGTAGAAGATCTTGCTACACCTTCTGGGGTAGTGCCTGGAATGAAACTGTGAAAGTGGTAATGTCTAGAGATAGTGAAATGACCTTACCAGTTTCTGCACCATTTCCCTACCCAGAAGTCTTCTGTAGCCTCAGAAAAGGGTGTAAACCATCATGGAAGGCTTTGTGAGGACATTTTTATGTGGATGGTCTCCATAGCATAGGGAGCTATATGGAAATATGAGAATTCAATTATTCTTCTACTAATAATTTTAATCCTCTAGTTTTATTTTGCAGAGAAGTGTTTGGATCTTTTAAAATCCTAGGACGATCAAATTTTTATTTAAATACGTAAGGAGCAATTGGTGTAGTGCTGCCATCATGGTTCTCATTTCCACCCAAAGAAAAATGGTGCTGAATTTTTAAAAAATATTTTCCCCATAATTTCCCAGCTTGCTCATGCTTGCAGAAGTGTATGATTTTGTTATTTTATGGTAATTTTGTGGATGACTATTTGATGTTTTCCTCCCTGCTGAGGGTCTTACAGGTTTTCATGAATTGAGAAAGATTGCCTGTGGTTACAGCCTAACTGTGGAAAGACCAGAGCACAACTGTCTAGATGAACAGTAATAAATTTTCACCTTTGTCTAAGGGCATATCTATCCAGCAGTCACTCCTACAGCTCATAATCCTGAGCTGACATTGACCTCGACTACCTTCTAGCTACTGCTCTCATGGTTTGCATACGAGAAACACTTGTTTTTTCCATGTCCTCTGCTATATTATGTGCCAAGACCCAAAAGTATTTCCTTGTCTTCTTAAGATACTCTCCTCAATTCCAATGAAGCTAAAGCAAATGTAATTACATAAGTAAGCATATCAAATCCCTCTGTTTACAACAAATTCAGACACAGCAATGTCTGCAAGATAGGCTGTTTAAAGGTAAAATAGTATCAAGGATCAGAATTTATTAATTCCAATCTTTGCTGTTATGACTCAGCCTGAGGAAGTGGGTTGCAGAGCAGCTGAGAAGCAGAGAAACACATTTTCATAAGTGATTCTATTTACAAGGTCATACAGACACATTCATTACTACAGCAAGGGACATTGTGACATAAGGTTCAGGGATTTTGAAAGTTGTATTTGAAGGGGAAGGGAGAGACAAAAATGAAAGGCTAGCAAATCCTCATCCTTTTCTGCAGTTCATCTACAGATGTTCAGTGGTAGCATTTTTTTTTTCCTGATAGCTTTTTAGCAGTTCTTTCTCTGTTTCTTTTCTTCCCAGATTACGTTTTTTCATACTTGAAAGCTATGAAGCTTTAGCCAAACTTCTGATTTTCCTGGCTCTTTGTCAAAACAAAACAAAACAAAAAAGGGCAGGGGGTTCACCTGTCTCATCAATCTCTTCATTTTTTAAGAAAAGCAAGCACTTCTCTTGACAGTTTTAATAAAAGGTAAACGTTTCTTCACTAGTTTAAATAGTGGGTATGTGGGAGGGGGTGGAGTAATGTAAGATGGGTGTGGCAGAAAAAAGAAGCATCAGCCAAAAATCTGGCAGTTGCTCCTTATTCTGCCCCGAATGTTCTCACTTCTAATGAGAAGTTCTCACTTCTAATGAAGAGAAGAACAGGGGTTAGTTGATCCACTTTACTGGGGCTGAAAACATAAAATCCAAATAAATCACTATGAGGAAATGAGATAAAATTCTAGCTGTCTGTGACAGCGAAAGAAATAGAAAATTAAATTCAAAGCAGTCTTTTAATACAGTGGACTGTTTTGCTACTTTTGGTCTGATTGCTTATTTTTCTCCCCGCTGAACGTTGACTACAGGAAGCACTGGATGTGCATGAACAAAACGGCTGTTAATAACACTGATGGTGAAGCAGTGATCACGTACTGACTGCTGCAGGTGACGTGAAATGTGAGGGTTAAATGAGCACAACCTGAAAGATGCGACTGAAAGTGAAAATTCCTTTTAGGGTTGTGCTGTGAAGGCATGTAATGAGTTCCCAGTGCTCAGTGCATGGGCCCTCACCTCTGCAGAGCTGCTTTAACTCTGAAGTGGAGCCACGTCAGTCAGTGCGTGAAGTCATGTGAGGAACGGATCATTCTGACATGGTCTATGCTGAAGGAGGTACATACTGCAGATGGTTTTGTAAATATACTTACCTTATGCACACACACATTTGTGTGAGTATCTTTATATCTGTAAATGAAATGCTGGGCTTGTATAACTGTAATGACTGAAGGGTGCAAGTCAATACCATATGTAAGGTTGCCTGTGTCCCTGACAGGGAGTCCAAAGACAGTTCAGATTAAGTGCACCTTTCCCACGTGAAACCTGGGTCCTGCAATGGCATCGGAAAGGGCCAGGGAGGGGCAGCTGAGGGCTGTACCTGGGAGTAGGAGCACAGGACTGGAAGAGGCCTCCTCCTCGTTTTCTGCGTACTGGAATCAATGTGCTGGGATCACTGCACCCAAAGTGACCCTTCCGATGGCCTCCACCCTCCTGCAGATGCGCATGCAAAAGCAGCACTTGTGCTCTGTGCTGCAAGAGGAGCAAGGGAGGACCCTGCAGCTCTGTTACTGCAACACAGACCAAGGTGCTGCAGAGGACTTTCACCGGTCTGGTGTAGTATGGCGGAAATGTCACGTGGCAAGTCTACTTGAATGGCAAACTCAATACACACTTGGAAAAAAGGGAGTATAGCTGTAGAGAGCCATAAGGAAAGTGAAGGGCTGGGCATGGTTCCATGCTTCAGAGAGCAGAAAAAGATTGTCGGTCTCGGGAGTACAGTACTGTGCTGCATTTGGTATATGCAGAAATATACCTGGATATTTTATTATTCTCCTAAATCAGTAACTCAATTTCAGATCCCTGTATTTATCCTAGATATACTTTTTGAAGAATGAGGTGCCATAAATCTGTGCTATGATAGTGAAAGGAATCTGTCCCTTTCTTAGCTTGTAAAGGACTTAAAAGATATCCATGATCTATATGAGTTTAGGAAATTATGAATGAATTCTGCCAAGGCAGGGGCTACTACACAAACAGGACATTGATCAGTGGCTGAAAAAACTCTCCGTGCTTTCCCAAAAGATATCTTGGAAGGAGCTGTAAGGGTCTGCTGACAATATAAAGAAGATGCTAAATAATTCCTATGAGTAATGGTTTTTCTTCCACGCTCTTAGAGTACAAGTGCACAGCTGTGGCTTTGCTTAAGGTAACACTGAGTACTGGTTGCAGTTAATGCTGAGTACTGCTACAAGGCCAGCTTAATGCAGCCTAGCTGTAACACCAAAGGCAGTGCAACTACAGAGTTTTCCAAGCACAGCCCTGTGCTGTCATGTCTGGCAGATACCAGCTCCCAAAGCAGCTGGCTCCAAGACACCAGCAGGTACGACTGGAAGTATTGCAGCTCTGGCAGTGACCTTCACAAAATAAAGCCCTCCCAGGAGCCAAGAGTGTCTCTGCCCCAGCATCCAAAAACTCTGACCTTCTGCCAGTGTGAAATCCAGCACAACGTCCTTTGTGTCAGAGTCCAATGCGAATTATGTACAGATGGTTAAGCATGTAGTAGCTAACCTAATTACAAGATTAAGGTAATGGTTTATGGTTTCGTTCTGGTTTCATTTCTTTTGGAGAGAGAACCACCCATGTGAAAGCAAGAAGATACTGAGCGTGCCTGAAAAATGAATGACTGGTACCTCCAAAATTTAGGACTGCAACTGTGATCTTGTCTTGAAATCAACAGGCTATTGAATGCTGCACTTGATTGAAAGCAAATGGGAAAACCTGCCTGAGCTTTATTTTTTCACAATAGCTACTGGTCTGCATGACCACAGGGGCTAATCTTGCTCTTTCTCTGATATCTTGGATTTACATACACAAACATGTTTAAATCAATGGATATTAAGATTTATGATGGACAACATAGCTGCCTTCCTGTTCCTACATTTCTGTTCTTTCTTCACTTCACAGCTGCCGTTTGTAGAAACAGCTTTTTGTCTTTCAGTTATAAAAGACTTATTCTTATATCCTGTATGATTAGTTGTACCAGTACATATAGATAGGGGTTTCATCATACATGTAAGCTAGTGGTTTCACCAGATTGGAAGGGCACAGATTTAAGTAATTTAATTTTATTTCCTTCCACATGGGAAGCTTTAAAAGCTTAAAAAATAATCCAAAGCCTAATCATAAATGATCCTTCCCCAGGGCTCTAATGAGTAGAAACTGATCTTTGTTTTAAGCAGATGTCAAAAGAGCTAATCTAGGAAATCACTAGAATAAGCATGTATATATAATAGAATTTTCATAGTCTGTTTATTTGTCTAACTGAATAGATGGCCAAAACCAGAATGAACACTTTGTAACCTCCTCTTGCCAGAACTGCTGCTGGGAATAATTATCCTCACTGTATGTATGCTTTGTGACTTAGCTTCTTAAAATAAGGTAAAAGGGTTGAGTTCAGGATCTGAGGATACAGGAGGAGTATTACTTTCTTTATGTGAAAAAAGTTGAAAAAAAACCCCAATAAAACAGAATTAATGTTAATAGTTTAGACCTTATTTCTAGCTGATGCTATTAATTCTGACATTGCAATTGGTGTGCTGTTTATAGAGATTTTTTTTGCTTATATTCTGCTGGAATATATTTAGTAAGAGCCATCATCCAAAATCTTTTCTATTTGTCTTTATTTTTGTTGTTTTGGCTTCAGAGATAGTGTGCTTAGGCAGCTGAAACTTTTTGTATTGAATTTGTGTTAAGCTGCTTACTGTACTTAGAAGACATGGCAAAGTTTTGTAATATTTCCTCATTCAGCTACTTCTACATGAACAACTCATTTTTCAGACCACTTTCTATCTCAAATGTTATAACATGTTTAAACACAGAGAACAAAACCAAAGCACTATATTAAAAGACAATTTGTGAAGACCATATGGGTTTTTAAGCGCTGCTCAGTGATTAAGGTAAGAACTATTTTTCTGTCTTCGTCTCAAGGAATATGATAATTGAGGAAGCCCTTGTGTTCTGTTAGGTGCCACAGGTAAGGAGTATGTGCCAGACCTGCTGATCAGTTGATCTTGGGCAGGTCTTCCGAATAATTCCATGAAGCGTTACCTTAAAACTGGATTAAAATGCAACCTAACTGGGCACCAAACTGCTGTGACTGGCCTGAAACTTCCTGACTTATTTGTGTAGGACAGAGAGATGCATTTGGTTTGCATGTTCGACCAAACCTGGATCTCAGACTGGTGAGGCACTACCTGGTCAGAGCTGAAAATGAAACCTTTCTCCAGTTCCCTTTTCTCCTTCCCTCACAAAAAGGCATACAGCTCTGTACTTTGGCAACTTGAGGAGGCACCTGGTCTTCACCTAGTGATCTCCAGCTGGGTCCCCCTAATCATGGTCTGCTGCCCTTACGCCCAACTGTTATGCTGCTCTAGATTTTGAGAATGCCACTTACCTGCCCAGAAATGAACTCTCTTGATAGGGCAGAGATGTGGTGGAGTTCTTTCTTCTCTCCAAGGAAAGACTAGAGAGAGTTCAAATGCAACAAAACCTACCTTTCCTTCTTTTCCCCTTCACCTTTTGTGGAGTCTGGAGTTGCATCAGCACTTCTGCAAAAGCTACCATTCCAGCTGAAAGTTGAGGATGGACAGGTCTCCAAGGACACCATAACTTCATCCTGGTTGTGTGCAACATTTGCATTCATTACATCAGAAAAACAGCTATATGTGGATTTATGGAAGACACTGAACTCTCCAAAATTTCTTGCCTTGACTTGCACTGCAGGCTATTATCACAGCCATTAATCTTAAACTATCAAAATAGTGAGATAACAGATGTGCTGGATTTTGTCTGATATGCCTTCAAAGTAATAAAGAATAATGACACTGACAAGGAAACTCTTCAGGGAATCTGCAGAGCAGCCTCAGCTTTAAACTGCTTGAGAAACCCATACCAGAAGCTTAACTGACAACAAAGATTTCTGTAAGAAATAGCCCCATTCTGCTCCAGGTGGTATTTCTGTTGTATTTGTTTTGGTCCAGTGGTTAAAATGAAATCAGTGACAATTTTCCTGGTGAAAACAGGGCAAGATCAAAAAATGCTGACATACCTTCCTGCTTTGTGTGGCACGAAGTCAGCTGAAAGTGGGGTCAGCACTATGTAATAGGATGTCTGTAGGAGTCTATGTGGTATCCATCATCGCTTTGACTGGCAGCTTGGTTTATCAGGAGGTTTCACAGCACTGAGGTCTGCCCCATGACTGCAACCTCTGCTTTGCTAAAACCTTCTATGGCAAATGAGGCTCCAGGACATCATTACTGCTGCAGTATTAAGCTGGTGAGAAATATGCCTTACAGAACCGATCTGGAGACTGAGGATCATTTGAAAGGTGTACACAAAAGAACAGGACTTTGAGTAAATTACAAAATTGCTCACAGATCTCTATAAAATTGCAATCCTTTCAGGGTATAATAACTTTTAACATTAATGTTTCTGGAATTATACTTTCCAGATGTTAAGAATGTGAACATAAACCATTTGTCATTTGCTCTCGACCTTTCAAAAGCTTTCCTAGACATCTGATATGCTCTACCTATCATGAGTTGGAGAATAAAGTTGCCCAGCTAACACAATTTCAAAATGTAATAGCTATTGGAATTTTTTTTTTTTAAAGAAGTGATTGTAGTGTCATCATCTTTAGCATGTTTCTGTTCTTTGAAGCAGAAAGTTATCCAGCATTCACCTACAGACTTCATGAGATGAAGATTCTTTCATATTGCTCATTCTCACATGCCGTATCTGTTTTCACTTTCCATATCTTTAAGCTGCAGAATTTGTTGTTGTGTCTTTTTATTCTTCATTTCAAGGGTATTTTTATATGCTGATCTTTTCCTCTTTTATTGAGGTCTGGAAATTTCAACTTTCTCCCTACAGACCAGAGAGGAGCTCCCTCAAAAAAATTGTTCTCATTTCATAGAAGGACATGAACATAATATTTGTCAGAAGAGACTATCATTCAGTATCACATTTCTCATGGTGCAAAGCACTGGATACCTCAGAAGAAGATGTTCAGAAAACACAAAATCTTTGTACTAGGAAGTCATTAACTAAAAGTTTAAGCTATGGCTGTATCATGAGAATTTAAACTCCAGCATTTAAAAATCCTTGATTACTACTAATCTGCTTGATTTTCTTGTGAACCCAGCACACCTTTGTCCTTGACGCAACCGAGATCTTTTTTTATTCTCTTCTACTCCCCTCCCACCCTAACTGCTTTCTTTCACTGATGCTTTGCATCTTCAAAATGCTCCTTCCTCTGACAGGGTGAAACAGTTGCTGGCTGCTGCTGCTGTAATCCACATTAAAGAGGATTTTGTGGTGGTGTTGATGTTTTTGCATCACCAGCAGATGTAAAGGAAGCTGCATTCAGAAACCACTTTGAGCACCATAATGGCTCTTGAAAACCAAAGGAGGGTGAGGAAGGGAGCGCACTCTGAGTGCTCTGGAGGGGTACATTATGTCTCTGCCAAATGTCACGCTGTAGAGAGGCACCAGCTGAGCAGAGGTCCAAGGAGCGAATGCCTGCAGAGCGCCTGCTGCCAGTGCGGCTGCTCTGCTCTGCACAGCACCGTGCTCCAGCTGCAGAGGGTGTACCAGTGGGACTGAGCGGGACTGAGTCCGTTGGACGGCTCCGTGTGTCTGTCAGCCCCAGCTAATCCTTTTCCTGGTGGTGCTGGGAGTGCAGAAGAGAGCATCCATTTCTGTTCCCTGGATTGGAACAGAAATGGGTGGAAGAGAACAGGCTACTGTCGCTCCCGCTGTATTTAGGTAGTGAAATCACTGTCTTGCTCTATAAACTTGGTTGAAGAGAGCTATGGCTCCCTTCAAATCACCGTCCTTGAAATAGAAGAAACGGTGTTTTTCTGTGGTGGTTCCTGTGTCTTATGTTTTTTCTTTTAACTTGAAGATTCTGTTTTAGATTATATATATATATATACACACACACACACACACACAGAGCCACATTTTTCACCATATGGGGAACAAGAGGAGGGAACAAGGCAAGGCTCTTACCTATACTGCACTTTCTCTGATTTTGCTGGAGAAGCAGAGCTCTCTGTAAGATTCTGTGCTTGTACAAGGTTTCCTTTCCACTGAAGTACGTGTTCTGCTGGACTCTGCTTATCCTTAATAAGACAACTTTTCCTGTACTTTGTATAGATGGGTAAGCCTTCCCTTTTCTATAGTTTTCCAGGTGTATTTTGAAGTAACAACCTTTCCTGCTTCTCATGTGGTAACTGCTCAAGACCCACCAAACTTGCAGGTCATGAAAGTAGTTGTAAAAGTATGAGACAACATGCAATACCTTTGTGCAGAGATGGTTTTCATTCTCTGCAAGTACAAACAGCATTGTTTCTCCACACGCTGAAGTCAAGATTTTCTTGTGTAGATACTCTGGTCTAATTTGAGAAATGCATTCTTTGCAAAGTGCTTTCACTTTGCACAGGGCCCTTGGCCCTTTCCCTTGATGTCAGTTCTTCATTCCTTCCTTCCTTTGCTCTTCTTACACCCTTCTCATCTTCCCTTCCTCCTTGCCTCCTTTGCCACTCCTTCCCTTCCTCCTTTCCTTTCTTTCTGTCTTTCATTACCAGATGTTTTTATAATCAATGGATTGAAACCAAGCCTTTTTCTGTAAGGACTGTGCTTTCTGTCAGGAAAACCAGTGCCTGTTCCAGAAGCTGAAAATGGACCTTCTCCAGCTTGTGTGTGTTTGGGGGACAGTGGGAAACTTTGCTGGTTGTAACCGATGCTTCCTTTTCACCCCTCTTTTCTGTTTCTTCCATATAGGTTATTTCTCTGATTCATTCTTCGGTGAATTTCAAATTTGTTTTCCTGGACAAAGCTTTTCTTGCATTTGTTCTTTGAACCCAGTCCACCATCAGTGAACACCAGATTGATCTTACTGAAGTCAACAGTGCCATGGAGATTTAGAATAGCTGGAGTTTTAGACGAATTTCTTCTGTGATTTTTCTGCATGGTTATGTACGTGTTGTGCTTTAGGTGAATCCTTTCCACTTTGCGCTCCTCACACTCTAACCTCGCTGTGCTTCTGTATATCTTTATCATCTCTGGGTCCTGTATACAATACGTTCTCGTAATATGCAGCGTGGGGGCCACGCTTTAGTGTATTTGGCTTAGAGAAACAGCACACGTTTAATTACTGTCGTCTCTCCTTCATTCTTTAAGTTTAATTAGATTTTAAGCTTTAAAAAGGAGAGACAGGGAGCTCTGTTTTGCTCCTGAGTACAGCCGTAGTGTTCCTTTATGAGTACAACTCCTTTCCTCACTGTTTCATGGACAGAGTTGAGTGTCTCTGTGATAGCCTGGGTCAAGAGTGTAAGAGGACTGTAGACCATCTCTGCCTGGATATTTGAGGTAGAGAAGCTTCTCTCTCTCAAATTAGTCTGCAGCCTGCTAGTATCTCTGTCAATATGTCAGTCTCGGTATGTCTGTATTAATGCATCCTGTATGTTTGTAACTCTTCCAGGGCAGTGAGGATTTTTCTCCCTGGCTCTGTCTATTCTCCACTTCAGCCTGAGTACAGATTAATACTGATTTAACAGCAGGCCTTTCTCTTGTGGCCTGCGAAGACAACAGTTGTGTGCACAGTGTGTCACGGGTGATGCCAGCTGTATCGCCTTCTGGCAAGAAAAGAATTGAAATAATGCCAAGTAATTTTAACTTTTAATGAGACAAGTCTGTGGCCTATCGGTTGAATACCGGGCTCAGAGAGAGAGTTTTTCTGCCCTAGGGGCTCTGTCCTACTTGCTCACACATTTTGGTTTCATGCTTTAGAAGTTGTATATATCTGGAACAGTGTTAAGAAGGCCCTTGTTGCAGGTGCCATCTTAAAATGGCTATTGGATTGCAGTAAACAATACTAAATGGAGATTACCTATTCAGAACAATCCATACGTAGTCAAAAAGAACTAGATGGATCTTGATAACAGAAATGAGAGTGCATGTTTAGGAAAAGACAAGCAAAATCTTGCCTTACAGACTGAGACAAGTTACATTTTGTCTGTATTTGTGATAGACACAGTATTATTGTACTGCCTATCTCAATTTCGCTTTTTGCCTTAATATTTAGCAAGGGAAATCTGCGTATCCGGAATATTATACTAAGAATGTGACTCTGGAAATATGCTGTCCATCTTGGATACTGCAAACCTCCAGCTGGGTAACTTGGGCTGGTCTTTTACTTCCCATTCAGTTATTTGCCATAACATTAATATCAGATGGTATTATGGTCTGAATATTAACAAATAAGGCTTCTAGTGAAGGTCTTGAAATATGGTATACAAACTGTTCACCAGAACATTTCCCTTAATTTTGAGCAATAACTGAATCACTAGACTAAACGAATAACAGGGTGCTTCAGTGACCTTCTTTAAGGCAGGGGCAGAAGTGTCACAGCCTAACAGGTACACGATCTCCTGGGAAGTGAGAGTCAGTTCAAATCCTTTTTTGCCTGGTTCAGTGGAATTGCATCCAAGGAGTCACACATCATCAGTGACTGCCTTAAGTGGTATATGAAGAACTCTGGAACAAAACTTTTTAAGTTCCTCAGGGCAAGGTGGTTCCACAGGAATAGGTCAACCAGAAGTTAGAAGTATAATTGCAAACTAGTTTTTCAATCCTCATAAAAGTGTCCCACTGACTACTGAGTTACTTTTTCAGTCTTAGTTCTACTGAGTGTATAATGCATCAACAGTAGAAACTGAAATGTGTTAATTGCAGAATATTGTAAATTATGTTTATAAGGTTATTCTTCTAGGAGGCTGGAAAACTATTGCAAGGAAGTTATTGGCTTTCATAGCAAGTTGGAGGATTTTTTCTTTGTTTTTCCTGTTAGTGCTTAACTTCAGTGTTGCAATGTTGTTGCATGCTTCTCTAATTTTATCAATCTAGTCTTATACTTGTATTACGAATATTCCAAAACAAGTTTCTTTTTTACTTGAGCCTTTCTTTTTGAAAGCAAGCAAACAAGCAAACAACTAACCCAACAGTTTGGAATTCAAGCAAATCTTAACTAAAAAATAAAAATAAAAATCTGTTTCAGTAATTTTCTTAAGAAAATAAATGCCTTCACGTAGTTGAAGGCATGCACATTAGTATGCATCTCAATACATGCTGTTTACCATATCTCACTGGTAAAAGTGAAATAGATTTTCTGTGGTGTAACTCCATAAGCTTTATTTGCACTTGCTAGGGATTTTTCCTGTAAGTAATGTATCATGTGTTGGTCCTGAATAGAACAAACATTGCAGTCTGTTAACAACTTAGAAAAAAGGAATGTGGTTGCTGTTGTACATCCATGTGAAAGATGGAAGAACCTGATAAAGATAAAAATGTAACATCTCACCATCTTTGCTGCACACCTTTCAATTCAAGAATTTTAAACCTTTTTGCTGTACACAGAAAGGAATGAAGTCTTGCCAGGGTTATTTGCCTTTGTTGTATCTTTTTTTTGCACACAAGGACCCAGGGAACAAGAATCTTCTCTGTCTTGGCACCTTGTGGTAGCAGAAGCACCTCGAATCTAGAATCTATAACCATATAAATGGCATCTCTATGAAAAAAGAGAGGGGTCAATAGTTAACTAATGAATCATTGCATATTTCTATGAAAAAAGATATTTTGGGAAAAAAAATTTCTGAAGACATTTGTGAAAATTGTACTGTAGGAAATGCCTTTAATGGGCTAGGAAATGGTGTGGGACATGGTGAGAAAATAATTGTAAGCAAATCTAATAGACTTATTGGCTGCTATTTCATACAATTCTTTTTCCCATTTTTAGCTTGCTCATATGCATTTCATATTTGCTTTTGAAAGTATTTTTCTATATATGACCTATAAACTGTCATATGCAATGCATGTAGATGCCCATGAAATTGCACTTCAAAGTATTAGTGATACCAAAGACTTAAACAATTTAGTCAGTATGCAAAGAGCAGGCTCCTAGGTGCTAGCCTTGTACAGACAAAATAAGGAAATCCACATCCCAAGGATCAGAAGAGGGTCCTTTGTATAGGTAAGGTAAGAAATAGCATACCAAAGAGCAATCAAAGCTGTGGCCGTATATGGGCAAATTGAGTTGGCGCTTAGACTTCTAAAGGGTTCTGAGAGATGGGTGGGCACTTCTCAGAAATTATGTGAATATTCCTTTTTTTAAAGCATATAATAAGTGTGTCTGTTCCTCAGTGTGTGTGTTAGGCAAGGAGAGATCCCGTATGCAGCCAGTGCTGTGATAAAACAATGTCAACTTTCTAAACTATCATTTGGTTTGGAGGGTTTTTCTTGGTTATGACTTTCGGTAACATTGGAATCTTTTTTGTTTGTCAGAGAAAATCTTCCTGTATAATGTACTCAATTATTCTAATGACTTCTGAACATCTCTTCATTTTCTTTCTTTCTGTCCTTCTCTTTTCTTGGCCATGAACCAAGTTCATCTCTGATGTCACACTGTTAAGTCAATGGAGTTACTTAGCATGCTGGGCCCAATTAGTTCCTGATAAGCTTACATCCAGCTGGTATCAAGCTCTTCATTGGTTTCCTGTGATGTCTTTGTTAAGATAATTGCCTGGCTTGACCACCTGTGAAAAGGATGAGTTGCACTCATATATATGTTGGAATGGCACTTTAGTACTGATAGAATTTATTCACGGTCTGGTGGTTGATGTATTCATGAGTGCTCTCCTCAGAACTGAAAAGTAAAAATATTTCTTGAGAATAAGTGCTAAAGTTGACTGAAGTACCACAGCAGGTCAGGCCAGAATTGTTTGCTGTTAGGACACCAAGGCCAGGTTTGTATAGACAGATTGTTACTGGAGTGGATTTGAAATAAGACATTTCTGAGACAGGAAGCCAAACCTTCCAGGAGAAAAAAAGCAGTCCTTTCTTTCAAGTTACAGTGGTTCACCAAGTCACTTCTCACCACAATGTTGAAGCCTTAAGGACTCTAAGAGATGATTCCTCACAGATTTGCAGTGGAAATTTAAGAGTTTTCTTCCTCCAGCTCTCTCTTCTGTTCTCTTGAAGAGATCGCCATTTTCAGAACAAAGTCTATAAATAATACTAGAACATCAATAATGAAGGATGACGTGGGAAAGGGAAAACTGTGGATGTTAACCCAGCAAGTCTACGGTGTACAAAGCAACTGTTTTCAAAATGGCCAAGTGTATTAGTAGAATTTTTTTATGAGCCACAGTTTCAATTGGCTAAGAAGATCAAAACAAACATTTAGCCAATTGCTTCTTTATCTCTCATCACAGTTATTTGGCATTTCTGGGAACAGTTTCAGGAGGATATGTTGAGACTGGATGTGGAGGGAGTTTCAGATGCAATGATCTAGGTAAGTT
Organism: Psophia crepitans; assembly: GCA_013399095.1. NCBI lineage: Eukaryota > Metazoa > Chordata > Aves > Gruiformes > Psophiidae > Psophia > Psophia crepitans. The sequence continues at coordinate 67,928 of VWZZ01000888.1, read as the reverse complement.
GAAAGTGAATTTCCTCTACTGCCACAGGGAAATGCTCAGGAGGGTTTTGTGGTTCTTTTTTTTGGTATAGTTTTACTCCACTAACACTTTTAAAAACTGTGCGTATGGACCTGACTTACTTTGTGCTTAATTGATGTCAGCAGAATACTGTGTCTCCTGCCAGCTTTTAGAGTGATAGGTACTACAGCAGGATATGAGGGAGTAGAAGGGAGACACTGTTGTACCTGGGGCAGGGATAATAACAAAAAGAGAGGAACCACATGAAATCACCACCTAGAGTCTGTCTGCACTCTAGCATCCTTTTGCAGTAAAGCACTTTGATAAAAGATTGAGATACTCACCTTTTCTTCCTCACAGTTAATTTTATGCTGAAGGGTGAGCATTTTAAACCTTCTTTATGCAGACAAGTTGACTGGAAATCACCTATCAAAGTCAATCACTTAGGTTAAAAAAGAATACTCCTAATCTAGTCAAAGTCCTAGTGATTTAGAGATTATCCCTAGGACATTTAGTTTATCTAAATAAATCGATGAAAGGTGTTTGTGCTCTTTAAGAGTAAAAAATGAATGGATAAACTCATGCGACAGAACTCCCTAGGAGGAACTCAAAAGTCCCTGCACCATTTTCTGTATCACTTCTAGGGGCTGTTATCCTCACCCAGCATCTTGAGAATGTTTTTATTGGAGACCTTGTGGTGTTTAAGCACCAAATGTACCTAATCTGTGAAGGACCTGCAGAGAATATGGAAGGAGACAGACTTCTCTGTCTCACGTTCACCACTAACACATGGTCACTGAGGTCAGTGGAACTGATCCAAATTACAGTTGCTAAAACACACAGCTGCATTCCTCAGCATATTTGTTTTACTCCAGTGCTTATCTGCTTATAACATAAGGAGCAAATTTGTTTATGCCATTATAGTTGAAGTCTGTTAATAAGTAGGTACTTATGATGTAGAAAAAATGATTTCCTAGGCCAGTGGGGAATGCAATAGGTGAACCTATAGTCACCAAATCTCATATTAAAATCTAACCCTGCTGGCTAATTCCTTAAAATTCCAGTGAGGGCAAATGATAATGAGATCTCCACAGAGTGGGACCTATCTCTCTGGGGATTCTGAAAGCCTTTGCAGAGCTGCCGAACATTGCCAGCATCCAATCAGTTTAACTGAGTCACTGTTACAAAGACTGCACTAAATAGTATGAGCTGTTGCTTCTTTCCAGAAATCTTTCTGTCCTGCTTTTCTCCAGCACATGATTACTAAACCCTCCTTGCCTTTCACTCTGTCAATGTCTTCTATACATACATTCCATAAACCTTGACTCATGACAATTTCTTCTATTTCCTCCCAAGACTATCGATGTGAGGGAATATCTCCATCCAGAATACTGACATGTTGGACTGTAGTCATTAGCCTGTAATCTTAAAGCATGAATTTATAGATTTGCAAGTACATGCTTGATTAAGTAATGCTGTGGGAGATGCAGGCATGAGTCACTTGGAATATGCCACTTGTAGCAAGGGATAGGTGGAACAAAGTGTGTGCTACGTGTTTTTTAATGCTCCATCTAGAAACTTTTGCAAAGAAATGGTTAATTTGAATGGATCTTGTAGCATTTAGTGGATGATGCTTTTGCTTTCTTTTTTTTTTTTTTTAAAAAAAAAGACTTATTTTTCTTCTCAAGTCTTGATTTCCCCAGGATTATGTTTTGGTGCTTGATGAACCAAGGTGTTTTGCTGTACTTCAACTATATTCCGTAACATTCCAAAAATATTCTGAATTGTTTGAGCCAAACTCTTGCAAACTGCAGCTATTTAAATAATAAGTATTTTTAGAAAATCATTCTTTCATTTTTGGAGGCTATGCGCTTTTGAAGATCTGGCTCTTCATTTTTCCAGCCCATTATTTGGAAAAATTCTGTTCTCTTGTTCCATTCATTATGTATTCTGGACTTTGACTGTCCTTGGGATGAAATTTTGACTTCATAAATATTATGTACATGATGTGGTGATTTCCAGATGTTGCTATCACTGCCAAAATCTTACTGTGTCTGGCACTGTTTAGACACATGGAAGCAGATGTAAACCTTAAAACACTTAAAAACACTTAAAGCATTTTGATGTTAGGTGTTAGAATTAACATACATGTGCCTGACAATGTGATCTTTAAGCGGGTACTGTTCCCTTTAGTAAAGATTGAACAGTCTGTAGGTTTCTAGAAGCAGCCAGTATTTTACTGAATGTAAGAAAGTATCTGAATTTCTGTGGTGTTGAATTGCTCCTGAGAATACAATGGCCCAGCTGAAAGTACCATCATCTCTAATTCTGCTAAGATACTGCGTATTTCAAAACAGAGTATTCATGGATAGATATCAGATACAAAGAAGAATGGAGATGTTCACAAATGGAATAAACCTTACCTATAAAATATTAACAAGAAAAAAGACTGTATTTTTGTTTCTCAATTGAAAAAAAAACAAATCTGTTTGTTTCTGTCTGAATTTGGTCTCTCCTGCCAGTTAGAGACAGAATAAGGTGCAAGCCATGCTTCTAGTCCCTGTGTAGAAATCAGGAATACAACTTTCACTTGGGCAGGTGTCCCAAGAAAGATCACATTCTAGATCGTATATATTGATATATATTGATAATTGACTGTTTTTGAACTGCTGGTAGTTTTACAGAAGCATACTGCTGCTTTCCATAGCTTTACAGAACATTAACATGACTATGTCTCCTTTTGAAGAGATTTCTATGAAGTTGATAGGAGTGGAGTCACCTCCAGCCTTTATAACCTTAGTGAAAGACACTCTCAGCCAATTCTTGCTCCCTGAACCAGTTCTGTTAGAGATGCTGGTTCTCTGTACTGGTTTTGGCTGGGATAGAATTAATTTTCTTCATAGTAGCTGGTGTGGGTGTATGTTCTGGGTTTCTGCTGAAAATGGTCTTGATAATATTATGAAGTTTTTGTTGCTGTTGAGCTGAGTCAAGGCTTTTTTTGTTCCTCACACCACCCGACCAGGGAGTGAGCTGGGGGTACACAAGAAGTTGGAAAGGGACAAACAGGACAGCAGGGCAGCTGACCTCAACTGACCAAAGGAATATCCCATACCATATGATTTCATGCCCAGTATATAAAACTGGGGGAAGAAGAAGAAAGGGGGGGATGTTTGAAGTTATGGCACTTGTCTTCCCAAGTAACTGTTACCTGGAGCACTTCTTTCCTGGAGAAGGCTGAACCCCTGCCTGCCAATGGGAAGTGGTGAAGGAATTCCTTGTTTTGCTTTGCTTATGTGTGTGGCTTTTGCTTCGCTTATTGAACTGCCTTTGTCTCAATCCACGAGTTTTCTCACTTTTACCCTTCTGATTCTCTCCTGGATCCCACGGTGGGGAGTGAGTGAATGGCTGTATGGTGCTGAGCTGCTGGCTGCGGTTACACCATGACAATATCTCAACTTGCCTCTCAGGCTGGACAAAACTTAGTAGATCTCTTCAGGGTTTCCTCCAGTACCTAGACAGATGTTCTGAAAGGCTCCAGGTTATGGTGGAAAAGACTTTTTTCAGGTCTCCAAAAGGAAATGTAGAGTTGCTTGAGGAAGTGGTGAGCACACGGCTGCATCCACCAAATGAGTCTGTGGTTTGGTTTGAGTAGCCCAAGGACTTGGGGTCTGTGGAAAACAATTTATTTTACATCTTCTATAGCCTGTCTCTGAAAAGAGAATCGATTCCCTTAGACTCCTTTATCATGCTTTGTCAGAGTAGTCTGGGTGTCATAAAATACTGAAGTGTTTAGCTTCCAGGACTTTCAACATATTAAAATTTTCTTATCTTCATTTTAGAGATGAGGCATAACAGGATCAAAACTGGAGATTATTAAAAATAGATTCTTGATCAATCAAGTTTGCAAGTCAAAAAATGAGGCAATGTCCATCAGTTCACAAAAAAAACCAAAAAACCAACCCAAACCAAAAAACTAATAGAATTTCAGAAGCTGTTTTCTGTTGAAGGCATTTGTCTTGCAGTTTTGTGATAACCTGTACTGCTGACCTCTGCCACAAATGAAACCAGTGGCTGTGCACATAGTTTGGTGTAACACTGCTACTGTTCCTAATTCTGGAAAGTTAGCTACTGATTCCAGATATGCTGACAAAGAAGAGTTCATAGGAAGATGAAGATCTTCTGATTAAAACCAGAATAGCTTCCATACATGTAGAGGGAATGAATTAACAGCCTGACATTTCATAACCGATATCTGACAGTGCAAGCTTCAGTATTATTTAAAGAAGGTGTTGCCCCCCCCAGCCATAACAGTTCAAACCTGACTAAAAGGAATGACAGTAATATGAGAGCAAAGATCGGGGTTTATTTCTGTTTGTGGGGTGGTTTTGTTTTTGTTGTTTTTGGTTGTTTTTTTTTTCCCCAAGTAGAATTTCTGACACATGGATTTCTAGAATATTTTATTGCAGGACTGGATGCTCCTATGTTGTTATCAGTAGATGATAACATTTTCATGGATACAGTGCACTTAAAGGAATGGGACAAGGATGAATGCCAACCATTTCCAAGACATCATTTCAGTTAACAAAAGCATTTTGTATGCAGTTTTCACAACAATAAACTGTTTGTTTTTTCAGCGTTTCTTTAGACATGCTGCAGCTATGAACATTGCAATAAAGAGAGTGATTGCAAAAGAGAAAGAGGCAAACTCGGGGAAGGGTTTTTGTGTTCACTCATAGGATTCATCATAGCACACGTATGTTGGAGACAGGCGTACAGGAGATTGTTACTATTCTTTCTCTCAGGATCAGAACTTGTTTTTACTCTAGTACTATAATTTAGTCTCAGGGGCATTATGTGTATGCATATGTACAGGAGCAACATAGGGCAAGATAGGGAGAACAACTGGCCCTTTTTGACAGTTACTGATAGCACAGAAGCTGAAAAGAGTTTCTGTTTAAGCAGTCAGCAGCCTCTTAAAACAGCAGAGTTAACATTTCTGTGCTCAGCTAGGATAGCTTCTGTCTGAAGCTGAAAGTAGAACATAACATAATCCATTATGGACGGATGTTTGGGAAAAGAGTTGTTCTCAGCATAGATATACTTTGTATTGAGCAGTCACGTGAGCCTACTACATTCAGAAATACGACTGACTTTGCAGAAGGCAGGCATTGGATCTGTGGCAGCGTAACAGAAGTATTAACTGAAATGCATCACATTAACCTTGTTGTTTTGAAGGGCATGAAAGATAAGGTCAAACAGCACAAATGACAAGTGAGAAGAAATCACAAATGGACCAAGGTTCAAACAATGGAATGTAAGACAACTTCAGTTTACAACAAAATGTCCTTTTTAAAAGAAAAATAGGAGACGACAAGCAGACCTGCTAGTCTTTCATCTCAGCTATTATTCTTTGGAAGCTGTACTCCTTAAAGAGGAGAGATGCAAATCTGTCCCATGATGGGCTGTAGGACCCACAGGTGTGCACTGCTCCTGCTGGAACAATTCCTCCGTAGTCGAATGGTTACATTCCCCCTTATAGTGCAAGTCTTAGATAAACCATACTGTACAAAGAGTTCTCTTTGTTAAGAAAGTTTACAGAAGGCTCTGAGAAAAACAAATAGAGACAAGTAAAGAGAATTACATAAAAATTTAAGTTCATATGCATATTGCTAACTCAGCTGTGATTGCAAGCAAGAGGGAAAGCAGTGGTAGAAATACCGCGCTCTTTCCTGCCACGAGTTTTACTTACTTTCTCCCCAGTCTTGATCTTGGTGTTGGGGGCGCAACATGCGAGGCGGTAGGTGGTGTTAGTATTGAATGTGTTTGATCTAAGGCAAGATAATAGGAAAAACAGCCGACAGCTGCCAGGTCATTGAACAGTGAGACTGAGGACACGTTATGGGCTGACTAAAGATGGTCATCCTGTTAACTCAGGAGTCAGTAGAAACTTTGCTGCATTTTTTAAGATTACAGCCTTGCCTCAAGAGGTAGTGGAAGTGCTGTGGCAGACAGTCATTTGATAATGCAACAGGTACTTACTCTGAAGCAAGGCTGTTGTCTAGAACATTTTAAAATTTGTGTGTTTTAAAGTAAGTCAGAGGATCTGTTCTGAAAAATCAATAGGTCACTTTCAACAAAGAGGTTAGACTGATCTCATTTTGGATGCTTAGTGTTGTGTTGACTGACGGCAAGTGTTCAGCCTGTTTAGCTAGGCAGGATACAAATAGGTGTTACATCACATGTAAAAGCTTTTTATACTGAAAAAGCTTTAGTACAGAAGAAAACCATGGAAAAACTGTATATGTGATCTTCCTTGAACTACACGCACTAGTGTTCTCCATACTGAAAAGCAGTAGTCAAACCTTTCGCCCTACTGTTTTAGCTCTATACAAATCCTGTTGTCACACAGGTATCTGCAGCTTACTGAGTGACTACAGGGGGTACTGCTTGTAGAGTGTAAGAGTTAAAAAACAAGGAGTTAAAAAGCAATGAAAAGCAACCCTTACATAAAAAATATTGGTTTATTTCCAGATAAATTCTAGTTGTACTGAACTGAGCATGAACCAGTCACTTTTATAAGCTAAGAAAACAGCAATTTATATTTAGCTCTACAGAGAAAGATTAATATTTTACATTATCAAGTTCAAAGTGCTGTCAGTTGAAGTTATCTAGCTTTCTCTTTACTCCTCCTTCAAAGGTTTGTCAGAAGGAGTGAAGATCCCAAATGCTTTCTGAAGGAAATACTATGAATTAGGTAGTCCAATAGGACATCCAGAAACTGCTTTGCTCTATCTGTTCTGTCTCTGCTCTGGCAGAAATCATTGCTAGAAAGATTCTGGAAGGATGTGGCAGCAGAGAAGGAGGCATGGACCTCTTCAGTGTGGTCTTTGAGCTGATGCACCTGTTCTTGGATGTCAGCTGGCGAACTATGGATGCCACACATCAGGCCAAGACAGATGTCCAAGAACTGGATAATATTACAAACTGCTGTCAGAGTGCAAGGCTCTATATGCTGTAAAGGGGGTTAGGGAATCAGAAACACAGTACCTAATGTTCTGTGGAGCAGAATCATGGTATGAACTCAGTGAGGGTTATCCATTAGAATAGCATCAAGTTGTAGTGCTTGGTGACGTACCTCTGGGTGGGCAGATTCTGTTGTCTCTTCCAAGATTCTCCCTACTCCATTCCAGGCACGTTTGCCTTTGCTTCTTCTTGCTATCTTGAAGGTTATTGTCCACCTCCTTGGATCTGTCAAACTAGGATTTGGGGAGGGAAATAGGAAGTGTTGAGTCCATTCCCTGAGATCAGAATGTACAGCAAACAACATGCATACTACTAGTCAGCTTGTAAGAAGTAGGCTGATACTATCAACATATGTCTGATGATGGACAAATTCCTGAAAGCACCACCTACATTTTTTCCTCTCTGACCAACACCTCCCAAAAGAAGAACATTTAAGTATCTTGTCAATAAGCTGCAGATTCAGAGCCTAGTGTGAATATGTTCAAGTTACAGCTGAGCTAGCATGTGTGCAGAAATGTCTACATGAACAAGTCTGCTAGATAAGAAGACTACGTATGGCATACACAAGCATTCCCTGTTGTGGGAAGTTCATATCAAATTAAGTCAGGCCTTATGGATGCTTGGTTCTGGCAAGCTTAAGAGTATGTGTGTTGCCAAGTAGAGATATCTGTCAACTATTGTAGATTTCTCCAGAAAATTATGGATACGAAGGAGGGGAGGGCAAGATTGTCTCCTGTGATACTATTGATCAAAGATATATTCTATCTTTTAACAAGTTTGTTGAAAGATACAGCTGATGCAGCAGATCACTGGTATATTCACCTGTTTTAAATAGTAATGTCCACTTTAGAAAAATTTTCCTCCTGTTCAGTAGAGAACATGTTCAAGGCAGGGAAGCAGTAGAAAGAAAAATGTTTCTAAATTTGATGCCATTGAGAAGGACGACATTATAAAGCTGTTTGTGTTGTCTTTACTTCAATCCCTTTGTAGTCATTGAAGGAAAGTGCAAGTGTGCCAGTAAATGCCTTCTCAGTATTCTCATGAGGTCCTTGGCAAAGGAGTCGTACCTGCAAAGTCTATGATGGACTATTTGAAGTTGCACCTACAGTGTCCTGTTTCCAGAAGGAATTCATCACTTGCTGCTGGTGTGAAGGAATGAGTATGACACACAGCAATGTGTTCTACTAGTTATGGTTTAAGGCATGATGAAACTGAAGTGGCACATGTCCTTTGTGTGCCCTGAATTGCTAGTTCTCAACAACAGCAACCCTCAAGATGGAGGGTTTTGACAGATCCAGTTAAAAACATCCTTCTGTCAAGCAAAGATCATATCTGTCTCAGCTATGGTGAAATGACTCTTACCAAGAATGTTTCTTGCTATCTTAATTTTTAGTATAATTTTCTGACTTCCTTCTTTTACTGTATACACTCATGAGCTTATAGCCATCCCTGAGATTTAATTCCCCTAAGACATTCTCATCCCGAGCCAAAAAGTTGCAAGTTTAACTATTCTGTGGGTAGTTATACTCTGTGTTTTACTTTTCCAACCCGATCAGTTAAGAACTGTGAGGTGCTAAGCTCCTCAGTTTGCACATGCAGAAGGCTTTATGGCTCAGATATTATAGGTAATGAAGGGTCTTATATATGTTTATGACATAGCAGTCATAAAACTAAAAGTTTTCACAGTATTCAAGATGAGCTTTTAATTATGCTCATAACTCACTCAAAATTCCTCACTGGCTAGCCAGCATGTTTCTTAGGTCAAACATAGAATTTGTGTTTGTTGGCTGAAAGAAAGGAGATAGTTCAGGATTAAGTTTTTTCTAACTAGCTTTAAAAGAAAGGAAGGCTGAAAGGTTTTAATCATGGGTTTATGAAGAGGTTTACTCATCTATACATGTAACATGCTATTAGATAGCACTGAAGTCCCATAGATCTCAGTAGCTTCTTTGCTATTCTGTTACTGCTAAGCCCTTTCATATTACCTCTAGAGAATAGTGGGGATGCCACAGTATGCTGTTGGCAGGTCAGGACAAATTTGTGTCCTGTGCTTCAAGCTTAGAATGCTGCTATTCAAAGGCACTTTTTTTGTCTTGTAGCAGTTACACCCCTCACTGTGTTGCCATCCTAGTTTAAATAGCCTCCTTCCATCTTTAATTTTAAGCAGACCTAAGTTCCTCCACCTCCCTAGAATATGTAGGTATTCATACAACTCTACACAAACCTTTCCTGAATACAGCCAGGAGAGTTTGTAATTAACTAAACCCACATTATCCCCCTTTTCTCTTAATGGCTTATTAAAGAATGATTTTCTGTTTAGTGAGACAACTTAGTCTTTTTGAGAAGCCATTAAAAACAAGCTTCATGGAGAGACAGGTGTTTGTAAAGGCTAAATTTTCCTTCTGCTAGACTACATTGTTTTGTCTTTAAAACTTGCTAGCACTATGGTCTAGTTTTTACAGTTTCTCATTTAGTGTGGAACTGAAGGACATTTCCAGGACAACTGAATCTGACATTATCACCATCATTTCCCAAAGGCATTCATGTGGATGCCATTAACAGACGGTAATTTGAACTTGAAGTACTTTGAGTGACCTAGCTGATCTTGGAAAAAAAAAAGGGGATGTGGGAGCGTGGAATGATTTCTGGTCATCTCCATCGCAGATCTTATCCTGTCAACTGCATCATCTTTACATTTGCTAATAGATGTTACCTTGTATTTATTCTGTAAGTGACCTTCTGGATTTTAGGAACACATACATGACACTTGTTTTTAGCACTTAGAAAGAAAGATCAGCTAAAATTATTCATACCTTTGAGTCCTCCTAAAGAAGACAGATTTCCCAAGTTTTCATTATTAACAAATAATTATTAGTAAGGGCTCCTTAGATTAACCAAAGTCAGAGTCAGTTGCCTCTTAGACCAGTTAACTAGAATGTTTTGAATGTTAAGTTTAAACACAAATCCATTAAAAAAAGATAAATTAGTTTGAGTAACTTGACATTACCCCGAAGTTCTGTGTCAGCCTTTAACATGAGTCAATTCATTTGTTAGCAACGTGACTATTAGAAGTGGTCCTTATAGAGCGGAACATCACTGTGGAAGTTGCCACTTCCTCAAAAGCACACAGAAACTATGGATAACACTCAGTAAGCACGAAATAAAATGCTTTAGGTTTAGAAAGTTGTTGCATTAAAATTTTCATCAACTCAGGAACTTCCAGCTTAAATTTTCTTCAGCAATTTAAAATAATTTTTTTTCCTGTGATGAGTACTTACATTCTCATACTATACAAGCTTAACTGAAAAGAAATAAAAAAAGATTATAATATGTTAGATTTTAGAAACATACATGGAATAGGATAATGGGAAAGAACCTCTACCAGCTGATGACAACAATTACACATATTTACCAATAGGAAGAATTAGGATTTTAAAAAACTTTTATTTTCTTCTTCCAGCCCTTTTCTCTTTTCCCGTACTCTTATATGATTTTATGTCACATAGCCTACACTGTGGAAAGTAGGTCTGCATAGTTCTCCAGCATAGGGAATAGTTTTTGCTTTCAATTTTTGTTTGGATTGTTTGTTCTTTCTGTGTAGTCTTTCTGCATATGTATCTTTATTCTGACTCCTGTTGCTGAGCTCACAAAAGCAGGAATTATACCTCAGCCTGCTGTAGTAGACCTTTCATTAAAACTGGACGAGGTGCCTATCTCCTCACAGGGGTCTGCAGAATGGCAGGAGGAACATGCCTTTCTGACACTGCTTAGATAGCAAACAGTTTTAGCTCCTAAAATCCCATTCTTTCCCATTTTCCTTTAAGAGCACTTTGTTTTCTTTTAATTGGGTATTTCTTCTCTCACATGAACATAGGGGCAAGACTGGTATAAAAGAAGATGTGTTTTCTTTCTTAAATTGCTGGAGGGATTACTTTGCACCTGCTTTACTCTTGGTTCTGTGTATGTCTAACAGAAGTCACATGTCTGAAAACCATTTTAAAAAGAAAACTGGAAATGTAGCTGTATTTCCAGTTTGAGTATTCAGATATCTTGTGTTTTGGCAGTTTACTGAGACACCATAGATGCATACTTAGAACTATGATAATCCTGTTTTTTGTTGAATCATAGAAAACAGTGATTGTTACCTACCAACACATTATCTCACATTAATCTATTCTGTCTGATTTCACTGAGGCAGGACCAAGCGCACCTATGCTGTTCTTTAAAAACTGTTACTTTAACTGGTTCTTAAATGGTTTTAGCAATACACTTTCAGTAGCTTTCCTGTATAATTGTTAACAATTATTGCAGTTTCAAGTGACTGGTTTCTTTTAATGTCTTGAGCCTCTTTTCATGCCTTTAGCTTCAAAACTAAAAAAAAAACCCACTGTTTTTCACTGTGTAAATTGTCCTTTCTCAGATTAAACACTGTACAAGTCCATTCATGTTTTATGAAGACTTATTTTAAGGATAAAAACCGATTACAAGTAATTTTGAATGTCTGTGCTGAGTAATGTCTAAGAAGTTTCCAAAAAACAAGTGAAGGAAGCCTATCTTTTGAGCGAAGTAGGGAACAGAAGAAACTTCTTGTCCATTCTTTTCACTTATCTTTAACAATAGCTTTAGTCAATCTCCTGACTAGAGTATTTTAACCTGTTACAGGGCACTTCAGATAGACACATTTTGTCTGATGTATGCAAATATCAGTTATTAAAATTACAGCCCTATTGTGAAATGTTTCAGCAAACAGCTTTTAGTCTCCGCTTGAATTTCCTTTGAAATTGCATAAGTCTGGCAATTTGTATTGTTTGCATCATTTGATTTTTACTGGTGTCCTGTTATTGGGAAATGTGTCTGTGTACAGCCATGAATTCTGTCTGATGAAGGCAACTCTCTGAGTGTATGTGTCAGAATACAACATCCATTTTGAATGTGAAGCTTTAATTTTCCTTAACTTGCATATAGGACTGAATTTTCAAAGGACTAGAATATATGGCTCACAGTAAAATCTGATGTCCGTCTGAGCACAGGGAAAATTCCTTGGATAAATAGGTGCCTACTATGTACCATTTATGCCTGGTGATAAGCAAGTTGCAGTTTCCTTAAAGAAAGGTCATACCAAAAACCCAGGAAATTATTGAAAAGAACTTTGCCTGGAGACTTTCAGGAAAAAGAGGAAAAGAATGGGAGAAAGAAACCAAAAATCTTCCCAGTAAAAGGGGAGAGGTAACACTTTGATTCCTTGTTTGGGAGCAGAAGCCAGCATGTTGGCAGGAGGCCTTAAAGTGTTACTTGTCAGCTAGGAGGATTCTCTGCCAAAGAAGACTGCTCAGAATTTGTGTGGGAGTTTGGTAGAGACATGCATGAAATTCTCCCCTGCCCCCTAAATATGTGCTGGCTGAAGTGGATAGGTGTCTAGCTGATCTTGGATTGAAAAATGAGTGTGTCAGTTGAAACCACAACTTTAAGGGATTTTTGTGTAGTGGGGAGATGGTTATAAATTCAAGAGTATAACTACAATTTGCTTCGGTAGATACAATATTGTGGTATCACATGATAACTTCCAAATGAGAGAATACCTGTGATACCCAAGGACTGCAGATACCTACATGTTTATCTGCACAAACAAACCACTTTTACAGTCCTAGTACTCTTCTTACCTATTAAAAATGAGGTACAGTTGTGCAGAATAAAAGATCCATATTTCAGTTACAGTTACTTGCCAATATATTTGAGAGTTGGCACCATGACATAGAGAGAAAAATACCAGCTTTTACTGGAATGCTCTTTACAGCTTAATTGCGTTCTAATAAACAGTGTAAGTAACAGTCATTCTCAGAAGGTCAAGATTTTATCTATAAGAGACCTGACTCATCTTGAAGAAAATAATTTTAATTAACATTTTGTTTAGGCAGTATTGTGGACCCTGAAATGTATACCATAATAAGAAACAGGATTGGGTTTAGTTATTGAAGAGGGGGGAAAAAGTAAGCTCAAAAAAATAGATCATATTGCACCACAAAACTGTCGAAGTACTATGTACTGTTTCATTCAGATGAGAACATCAGTTTCCAGTCAGATAACTGGTGTCAAACTAGGAAGCGGTTCCTACTGGAGCATTCAAGTTAAATGATGTAAGTATAGTAGTTCCCTTACTTGTTCTCCTGCAGGCTGAAGCGGTTTTATGACTTCAGCTGTACAAACTGGTATGTAAAAGGATTTCTTCCTAGGCATTAGCATTGACACCCTTAGATGTTACTGTAGCTGGGCAAGAGCTGAAAGAACGCAAAGTAATACATAATGCAAGAATTAATTGAACACTCAGTTGGTCACACAGAAAAATGTTCTTTGCTTCTCTCACTGATCTGCCTTTGTCCTTTCTGAATTACTTCAAAGTTCAGGTGTGTGACTTCTTCCTTGGGATAAATTCCTAGGTTCTGCATGATGTGATAGACACAAATGGATTTTGCCTTCCATATTCTTTTTATTGCAAACAGATGCTGTCTCTGAACTCAAGGCATTCAGCTGCTTCAACTTGTGGTATGACAGTTAAACCAAGCACCTTTTTTCCTCTAGATTTGTAAATTATTTGGCAAGAAAATAAAAGTGTCAAAAATTATTGTGTCAAGTGCTGTCAATTTCAATAAACTGGCTGAATGAGAAGTGAGGAACGCGTGTGGTGTTGGTGGCACTCAACTGAACGGTTGTGCACAAACAGGGCTGTTTTGTTTTTGTGGATGTACTTCTCCATTCTAACAGAAAAGCTGGATGATGGAGTAGGAAGAGTCTGTGTTGATGAATCCTTTTTTCTTCCCTGTAGCATTTAGCTCAAACAGTAGGGTACATGGATAGAACAGAAAAAATACAGAACTGAAAGATCAGGTCATTTCACCCTCTTGTTTTTCCACAGACTTGCTTGATTCAGTGTAAAAAAAAAAAAAAGCTTCTGAAGGTTTCCCAATATTTCCATATCTCTAGAATATTAGAAAGTATACAGCTGCAGAAACAGAAATGCTCTGTGTTGATATTTGCCTGAGAAATGATCTGTGAAATTTTCAGGTCAACAAAAATTTTAAAAATGTTTTCATTTCAAATAGAAACAAAATCATATCCAGAAAAGAAAGTTCCTATAGACAGGTGTTTCTGAGACTAAGAGTACTCCTGTATTACAGAATTTAGGTCGGAGAAAAGCTAAAATGAAAATATATTCAATGAAGATAAATTAAATCCTACATTACTTTGGTTTAATATTTTTTGGATGGGCAGAACATGTTTGTCCACATTAAGTAACAGATTGGTATATTCAGACAGTCTGGACAGATGCATTGCTAGATGCATGTGAACCCCAGGCAATGCTACAGGCTTTGGGCAGAGTGGCTGGAAAGCTGCCCACAGAAAAGTACCTGGGGGTGCTGGTCGACAGCCGGCTGAACATGAGCTGTCAGTGTGCCCTGGTGGCCAAGGTGGCCAACACCATCCTGGTTTGTACCAGGAATAGTGTGGCCAGCAGGAGTAGGGCAATGATCGTCTCCCTGTACTCGGCTCTGGTGAGGCCACACCTCTAGTGCTGTGTTCAGTTTTGGGCCCCTCAATACAAGAAGGACATTGAGTTGCTGGAGCGTGTCCAGAGAAGGGCAACAAAACTGGTGAAGGGACTGGAAAACAAATCTTATGAGGAGCAGCTGAGGGAACTGGTCTTGCTTAGTCTGGAGAAGAGGATGCTCAGGGAAGGCCTTATCATTCTCTACAACTACCTGAAAGGAAGTTGTAGGGACGTGGGTGTTGGTCTCTTCTCCCAAGTAAGTAGCAGAAGGACAAGAGGAAACGGCCTCAAATTGCTCCAGGGAAGGTTTAGATTGGATATTAGGAAAAATTTCTTCATTGAAAGGATAGTTAGGCATTGGAACAGGCTCCCCAGGGAAGTGGTGCAGTCATTGTCCCTGGAGTTGTTCAAAAAGCAGGTAGATGTGGCACTTTGGGATGTGGTTTAGTAGACTTGGTGATGTTGGGTTAATGGTTGGACTTGATCTTACAGGTCTTTTCCAACCTTAAAAATTCTATGATTCTAAATGCACAGTGCAGATAAGCAGATGATTTCATAATGATTATTTCAACAAGTGATATCAGAATTTGAATAACAATGAAAAATTTTTTGCCTTTTCGCTCTTCGTATTTCTTCCTTCAGATAAGGCAGGGCTGTACCTTTAAGCTCTCCTGGTGATCCCTTTACCTGCTCTGAATACTTTGGGAGGCTTGCTGTTCTGTGCTGTCAAAACCTTTGGAAAATACCTGGAAAAACAAAAAAGAAGAAAAGAGTTAATAAAGTCAGTGGCATTAAATAAATAGCATTCAGCTATTGCTTTCATGATTCCCAAGCTGTAGCATTATGGTGTCTTGAGTCAGATAAATACATTAACTTGAGCATTTTCTCTAGGATTGTAATGGAGTGCTGCACTATTGAGACCAAAGTCCTTCATAACTGATGCTTTCATTCTGTTTTTCCCCGCAATGGCAAGAAATATAGTAGAATGAGGTCTAAGAAGAAGGATCACACGATGTGAGGTGTGTGTAAATGACCTCTCTCACAGATTAAATGGTGAAGACAGTGTGGTGCTTTGCTGACAGGCTGTGCTTTTAAGTTTTCAAGATTTTTCCAGAAAAATACTGTATCTTTGGATGGAATATGAATATATCTTGAATTTGGTTTCAGCTGTTGTGTTTTCACCCCCTTATCTTTACTTTTGCTAGATACACCTTCCTCTTAAATATGACAACTTGAAAAGTATAGTTTAATTAATCACTTGTTGCTTGGATACTGTCAGTTATCTTTGACCTAGAATTGCACTCCTAAATGAGGCTTACACAAGTTGGATGAAACTCTAAAATGGCTTTAAAGTAAAAATAGCTGTAGCATTGCAAAGGCATGATTTTTTTCTCAAGATTGACATAAATTTGCCAATCTGATGGAATTTTCTTCTGTGTTCTTCCTGTATTAACAGCCCTAGAAGCTAAATTACAATGAAGATTATTTTGTCAGAAATAATTTTGACTTTTCTTATACAAAACCAATATAACTAGTATTTCTTTTGTGCTCTTAGAAAACAGTACAGAGGCACAGTCCCTCAGGAACACCATACACTGCTTCCCCAAGATTAAAATCTGGTTAGCAAAGCTCAGTTAAAAATCTCTGCCATACATAAAGGATGTATTTTGCAAAAGACATTGCCTTCAGGTTTGGGAAGGTTTATGAAAAAAATGACAAAATGGGATACGGGGTATAATTTTGCTGAAAATTACTAGTGGACCTTCAGTGCAAATGAGTTGAGTGAATCGAGGCTTTGCCAGGCCCCACTGATTATTGTGTGGCTGTTCTCATCATTCCTCAATGTGTGGGATTTCCCCTTCCTGCCTGGGGGTGTTGTTTAAATAGGCCTTATGCCAGTCCACTGAATAATTACCAGACAAATAATTACAAAAATTGGGTTCCTTGAAGCATTGAGAACAAGCTACCTTCAGGATACTACATTTGGCAGCAATTCCATTTAAGCAATAGTTGTTTAAAGACTGAATTTAAAGCCCAAGTATTTATTTCTGGGGAACTACAGGCCTGTTAGCCTGACCTTGGTGCCAGAGAAGGTTATGGAGCAGGTCATCTTGAGGGCAATCACACACCATGTACATGACAACCAGGGGATCAGGCCCAGCCAGCATGGATTCGTGAAAGGCAAGTGCTGCCTGACCAACCTCATCTCCTTCTATGACCAGGTGACCCACCTGGTGGATGAGGGAAAGGCTGTTGATGTAGACTACCTAGACTTCAGCAAAGCCTTTGACACGATCTCCCACAGCATTCTCCTGGAGAAGCTAGTGGCCCATGGCCTGGACAGGTACACTCTTCGCTGGGTTCAAAACTGGCTGGATGGCCGGGCCCAGACAGAGTGGTAGTGAATGGAGTCAAATCCAACTGGCGACCGGTCGTGAGTGGTGTTCCCCAGGGGTCGGTGCTGGGGCCCATCTTCTTCAACATCTTTGTTGATGATTTGGATGAGGGAATTGAGTGCACCCTCAGTAAGTTTGCAGACGACACCAAG